>VZSR01003806.1:19902787-19997456 GCA_013398615.1 Brachypodius melanocephalos | reverse complement strand
CAACACTGGACACAGGAGAGAGGCAGCTCTGGGGGTGGATGAAGCCACACACGAGGCTGTGGAATCACATCTCCTGTGTTACATGAGCCTGAACACGAATAAACCACCAAGTCACACTTAAAAAGGCCCTGATAGACCTTCCCCTCCTACCTCCAAAACCCTGTAGACAGTTATTTAACACAGCTACAAAAATAGCACCCAGACTGCCCTGCTGTGCCAGACAGAGCACAAACAGCTGGCAGGCAACAGATCTTGTCCCCAAAAACTTAGCAGGAGGTTAGTGGGTAGCTCAATTCTAGATCCATATGTCCCAGGACTCAGGGAAGCATTTTATCCTCCATTCAATACTGATTCTCCCAGGAAAGTGGGAAAAGCTGTTCCTGCCCACAAACTAAGAGGGCAGGAATTTCCAGCTCAGGAAAGCACAATGCCCAGCCTGGGTTTTTGTGCTCAGATGTGAAGAATCACAGGCTGTACCTCAGAGTCATGAGTGACACTGTTAAAAGGGAAATTCATATTAAATAAAAATGCAAAGCAGCCCTTTGAGTGGAAACAATTCTCAGTGTGAGAGGAAAGTGGAGGCTGTGCTGTTGCTCAGCTGTCTGTGCACTCACGGCTCCTTTTGAATTCAGTGTTGGTACAAAAACACACTCCCACCTGGGACTCGCTTCCCCCACGTCTCTCCCTCGCTGGGAGGCTCCCAAAACCTTGGAGAGTCTGCACAGGTAATGGGATGTGCATGGTTTTCCATGGGATGTTCCTGGCTTTGCACTGAAAATGATCAGAGACCTCACTGCTCTCCCATCTATATCCATCATGGAATCATGGAGTGGTTTGAGTTGGAAAGGATTTTATAAACCATTTTGTTTCAACCCCCTGCCATGGGCAGGGACACCTTCCACTATCCCAGGTTGCTCCAAGCCCTGTCCAACCTGGCCTTGGACACTTCCAGGGATCCAGGGGCAGCCACAGCTCCTCAGGGGATGGAGATGCTTTGCGGATGGGGCTCCATCCCAGATGTAATTCCCAGCCCACCAAAACAAAGGTATCCACCTCCAAGCCTCTTCTCCAGGCTCCCACCGCAGCTCATGGTGAAATCTTCAGGCAGCCAGAGGAGGCTGCCGTGGTTTTTCCTGGAGCTGCCTCCCACGTGTGGGCGTAGGAGGAGCTGAACACAATCCCAGCCTGGAGGAGCCTCTTCCCTATCCTTACCCGACCCCTCAATCCACACACAGCTCTTGCTCTGGGAGGTCTCCTCAGCTGCTCCTGGCTTGCCTGTCCTGTCTGTGCCGTGGAGATGCCTCGTTTGGGACTGCAGCACTTGCTGGGATCACAGGAGGACAGAGCCCTGGATGGCGTGCTGGTGCAGAGGGCAGCCGGGGGCTCTTCACGCGTGATGGGATTTCCTCATGGAAAACAAACGCTTTGGTGCAGGGACATGAGGACAAACACCTGAGCACAGCAGCTCTTCCTGCAGCAAAAGCAGCAGGATCAGCAAAGGTGGGAGCAGGTCTGTGCTGGGCTCCCTCAGAGTTTCTCTGAGTGATAGCTCTCAAATTGCATTAGTGAGTGAGGCTGTCCCCAGAGGCCTCAGAATGAGGAAAGACTGGAAGTGAAGGCACCACAGGGACCAAAATCCACCTGGCAGCTCGCTGACAGCTGCACTTGCTCTGCCACTGGCTCTGGGGCACAGGCTGGGAACTCCTGCAAACTCAGCTGGAGGCTACTAAATCCAAACATAATCCAGCACCTCACCCAGCACTGCTGGGAAAGGGGCTCAGCCTGGAGAAAAGGAGGATCGGGGGGGACCTTCTGGCTCTGCACAACTCCCTGACAGGAGGGAGCAGCCAAGGGGGTCAGGCTCTGCGCCCCAGGGAACAGGGACAGGATGAGAGGGAACGGCCACAAGTTGTGCCAGGGGGAGTTTTGATTGGCTATTAAGATATTAGGAAAAAAATTCTTCATGGAAAGGGTAGTAAGGCACTGGAACAGGGTGCCCAAGGAGGTGGTGGAGTCCCCACCCCTGCAGGGATTAAAGAGCTGTGTGGATGTGGCCCTTGGGGACATGGGTCAGTGGTAGCCTTGGCAGTGCTGGGGGAATGGTTGGACTGGATGATCTGGTAGGACTTTTCCAACCTTAGCAATTCTCTGGCTCTGTGCCCTAATGAAGGAATCTGAGGTGTTTCCAAGCTGTGAGGAGCACTTTGGAGCTCTCCTCCAAGAGGCTGAGCATCCTAACTCTGCTCTCAGCAGCGAGAGCCCACGCTGATTTTTCGCACCAGTTCCAGGTCCCCCACTCCCTCATGTCTTCATCTGCTTGGCTGGAGCTGTGGAACTGGGATTCAAAGTGGCTGCACAAGGTGGCACCAGGAAATTTTCCCTCCTGCCATCCTGGCCAGTAGTGCTGATTCTCTTAGAAGTCTTTGAGAACTTCACCCCAGGAACTGGTGTTTATTTATTTATTTGGAAAAGCCTGACTTTTTTGAGTGGGCAGAAATCTTCCTGCACACACACTAAGAAATAGAGCTGCAGGACATTTTGAAAGCTGCTGCTCCTGGGGCTTTCTCTCCAGGTTTGGGTTCTTCCTTTTCAAAATGAAAAACACCTTTTTTTTGTGGCCACAGAAACACACAATGGGACTGCTCCTGCATCAAATGAAGATTCATTTAATAATCACATTCGGAGTTTGCAAAACAACTTACTGGAACTATTGGGTGGAAGGGACATTAAAGAGTATTGCATCCCACCCCCTGCCATGGGCAGGGACACCTTCCTCTATCCCAGGCTGGTCTAAGCCCCATCCAACCTGGCCTTGGACACTTCCAGGGATCCAGGGGCAGCCACAGCTTCTACGGACAGCCTGTGCCAGGGCCTCTCCATCCTCAAAGGGAAGAAATTATTCCTAATATCTGATTTGAATGGTTTCATACAGAGGATCCAGCCTGACTCCAGTGTCTCCATGTGCTTCTGTAACTGCTATGATTCCCACACAGAGCCTGGAACACGCTGGATTTCTGTAGCAATCAGACTGGGCAGCTCCAAATGTCACAGGTGCTCACAAAGGGAACGACTGCACCTTGAAAGCATCTGAGTAACCATGAGAGTCATTCAGTTCAGAGAAGAGGCTGATATTTAAGCTACAGATGGAGAAAAAATTATGTCAAGAGCATGGTTCAAACCACTGCAGTTTAAATAACCTCCTCCAGGCAGCTTTGGTAAACACAATGCCATAAAGGAGCCCTTGTGCTGCCCACGGAGAGCTCTGAAGGCAGTAAATGACAGTGGTGGGTCACAGGGATTCCTCTGCTCCTGCTCTGCTTCTCTCATAAAGGGAAGCTGCTCACAGGGAGCACAGCCTGGCTGCTACTCCTGATCCAGGAAAATGCTACTGTCAAGGAAGGATTCCTCCCTGGAGCAACCTGGGAGGGTGGAAGGTGACCCTGCCCATGCTGGGGGTTGGACTGGATGGTCTTTAGGGTTCCTTCCCACCCAGACCATTCAGTGGTTCTATGAATTGAGGTTCAGGTCTTACATAAAATGTGCAATACTTTAAGTGATGGTTAACCATTCCCTCCTATCAGTCCCTTTATTTCTCTTCTCCTGCAGACCAGACGCTCTGCAAACAGAATCCCAGGATGGTTTGGGTTGGAAGGGACCTTAAAGCTCATCCAGTTCCATCCCTGTTCATGGGCAGGGACACCTTCCACCAGCCCAGGTTGCTCCCAAGTCCTGTCCAACCTGGCCTTGGACACCTCCAGGGATCCAGGGGCAGCCACAGCTTCTCTGTGCCAGTGCAGACCTGGATGCACTCTCTGGCCCCATAAAGCCTCACCTCAGCCTCGTTAGCTCCAGCATATCATTATCATTTTAATTGCCCAAACTCGAGTGCTTGTAGTACCTTTATTAGATTGCACTCATCCCCCAGTGCCAGACACAGCCTGATTTAACAGGTCCAGAGCTGCATTTATGAGCAAGCCTGAGCACAGCCTCTTTCATTACTGTCTGAGGTAATTCCTCTTGATCCAAAACTTCCTGTGGCCTGGAGTGATACCCAGGAAGGGAAAGAAGGAAAAACTGCCAGGCAGGTTAAAGCACCCAGCTGGGGAGCTTGGAGCACTCCTGCCCTGTCCTGGAGCTCCCCACCTCCACTGGAAGCAGCCAGAGGGAATTTGGGAGACTCCCGGACACACAACCTGCAGCAACAATTCTCACCTACCCTGATCTTTGCAAACCAGATCCCAAGCTGAGGTGGATTGAGCTGCCCGATGGTGTTGAACAGCCTCCCTGGCTCTCCTGTGCCCCACATGTGCAGCAAATGTTTGGATCCTCAGGGCAGGGGAACCTTCCTGGTGTGGAGATGGTGCCTGAGGGGATTGGAGGGAGTTTGAGGGGGAGTTTTGACAGCTCACACAGGGAAAAACAAGGTTTAAAGGCCAATATCTTGGTCAACTTGTCATTTTATATTTGTAAAACCGAAGAGGGAAAGGATTCTCCATGCTGGATCCTCCACTTCTAATTAGGGCAGTTCTGATTTCTGCTCTCTTATGAGCAGGGACAGGACCCAGGAAGGACTGAAGCTGTGTCAGGGGAGGGTTAGGCTGGATATTGGGAAAAGGTTCTTCCCCAGAGGGTGTTTGGGCACCGAACAGACTCCCCAAGGAGCTTGGGGCAACCTGGGATGCTGGAAGCTGTCTCTGCCCATGGGAGGGAGTGGAACGAGAGGAGCTTTAAGGTCTCTTCCCACCCAAACCTGGGATTCCAGAACAGAATCCCAGTTTTTCAAGGCACTACAACCTCAGCATCTTCAGTATCTGAAGCAAACACCACAGGCAGTGTCCATTTTAGACCATATTATTCAGTTTCAATACTTTTCAACAGCGGTTTTCTTTCTTTTTAATTGCAACTCCACCTTTGGGATTAGTGATTTTATTTTATGATGGGATATTAAGAGTAGGCAGCCAGCCCCTTTTTTTTTTTTTTCTTTTCTAGTCCAAGCCAGTATTCAGAAGGAATAGATTAAATTATTAAATACACACAAGCACAGGAAACACAGGAAACTCTCAGCCATTATCCTATGAAGACAATGCCAATGCAAACACTGTAATAAAATATTCTTCACTGAAATCGACACTAATTTTCCCAGGCAATCAAATCCATCCCTATGATCCCTCCTCCCAGGGAAAACAGCCAGCACAGCTAAATTCAGATCTCTGTGGCTCCATGCTTAAATTTGGCTCAGACATGCTGCAAATCAATGACTCCAGAAAGGTTTTCTAAGGAAAAAATTCCCGGTGGGCAAAGTTTGCTACAGCCCACGGCAGCTCTCCTGACACAGCAGCAAAGAGCCTGAGGCTGCATCGATCCAGGAATCCAGCAAGGCTGAAGCTTCCAGCTATGAACTTGTTGAGGCCACCACTGTTGGGAGATGGCTGCTATGGCCAAGGGGACAGTCCCCAAGGACGGCTCAGCCATGAGGACACCCCTGGAGGATGAATGATGCTGCAGCAGCAGCCCTGAAACAGCACTGAGTCCCTCACAAGCTCCTTCCTCACCCATCCACAGTGAGGAGAAGGACGGGATGGAGAAGGGGATGGAGAAAGGGACGGAGAAAGGGATGGAGCAGGTCTGGTCAGCACCTGCCAGCTCAGGAGGGGAGGACATGTGACAGGGAGTATTTTGGGTTGGAAAAGGCTTTTAAAGGCCTTGCATGAGTGGTGACATCTTTAACCAGATGAGGCTGCTCAGAGATCCACCCAACCTGATGCTGAATGTTTTTAGGGATGGGGGAACCAGAACTTCCTTCCCCAGCTGTAGGAAGTCTGTGGATTGCTCACACCTGGGGCTGTGCTTGTGTTTCACATGACACCCAGAAACAACCATTTTCTTGTCTCCAGAAAGTGTTGGTGCCTCTCTTTGATGTCCCTGAACTCTTACTCAGTAAGAGGATGAATAAATGTTCCACCAAGGTATTGTAAGGTGGATGCAAACCCTCCAGGATTTCTTTAAGGATCTTGCAGCACCTTGGCCTCAAGACCACGGCACAATAACACAATCATAGAAGATCAACCATCTCCCAGCACTGCCAGGACCGCCACTCACTCATGTCCCCAAGTGCCACACCCACACAGCTTTTAAACCCCTCCAGAGAGGGGGACTCCACCACTGCCCTGGGCAGCTGTTCCAGGGCTCAGCAGCCCTTTTGGTGAAGAAATTATTCCTAATATCTAACCTTAATCTCTCCTGGGGATCTTGAGGCTGTTCTTCTCTCCCTGCTGTCTGGGAGCAGAGCCTGACCCTGCCTGGCTGTCCCCTCCTGTCAGGGAGTTATGCAGAAGGTCCCTCCTGATCCTCCTTTTCTCCAGGCTGAGCCCCTTCCCCAGCTCCCTCAGCTGCTCTTGGTCCTCCAGACCCTTTCCCAGTTCTGCTCCCTTCCCTGGACACGCTCCAGCTCCTCAACGTTTTGTCTTGTCAGGAGGGTCTCAGAGCTGTCCCCAGCACTGAAGGTGCTCCAGCAGTGCCAGCACAGGGGACAGGCACTGCCCTGGTCCTGGTGGACACAAATCTCCTGGGACAACCTTTGGGCCATTGGCCTTTTTGGCTACCTAGGCACACCTGGCTCTTGTTCAGCTGCCTGTTGTCCATGGCATGCAAGTTCCAAGGCCACCAGACCAGAGTTGGAGCTCCTGTCCAGCTCTTAAAACACCCCCAGCCCTGTCCCAGTCTGTCCTCACAGTCCTGCAGAGCAGCGATGGTGACAGTCCCTTGGCCAGGCAGCCAAAGCTGCGTCATTGGGCTCGGAAACAGCCCAGCACCAAAGTGACAGAGGCTGAATCATTTCTCCTTCCCATATCCATGTCCCAGGATCAATTAACCTCTGCCATGGCTCCTCCTGTGAATCACTTAAGAGAAGTAAAACAGTGAAACCACTTCATAGGAAGCAGTTTTAAAAATGCCCTGCTCTGCATAAGATGAGTTTGCCACAGAGAAGGGGGAAAAAAATTCAAGCATGTTCAGCATCTTATAGATTAATCCTAGGCCTAGAGCCAGGATAATTACCGCCAGAAGGAATAAAAGTAACATAAATATAGGTTAACACACAAAGGGTCCCGTTTGCAAGGTTTTACACATCACCAGCTCACAGGCGGATTTGTAAATTTAATTATAGAAAGATTTATAAAAGCAGGTAATACCCGAAGGGTCGTAAAAATAATTTTACTACAGTGAAGAGAACAAAACAAAAATATAAAAAAATAAAAGAAACTCCAAACATTTGAAATGAAGTAGGGCATCTGATGGATCTCCTGAAGCCCTTCCGCAGGATTCAGCCCAGACTGCCAGAGCAGCATCCGCCACAGCCTTCCAGAAATGCCATTTCCAGAGGAGAGCAGATAAGTCACTCTGACAGCCTTGTGACCTTCCAGAGCTGATGTGCTTTTAAAAAAAAATCTTTTTTGGTAGAGGGTGCTCCTGGTATGGTCAAAGCCTTGTTAGGATGGAGGAGGACAATTCCAGAACATCTTTGCTGCGGGGGTGCTGTGAAATCCTTGGATTTGCTGCTTCCCATGAGGATTAATGGTGCTTTTCTGCCAAGGACAGCTCTGGAGGAGGAGGATGGTTCCCTGTCCATGGCAGGGGGCTGGAATCAGATGATTTTTAAGGTCCCTTCCAACCCAAACCATTCTGTGACTCTGTGATTAAATGTCACTGGGATGGATTTAGGGTCTGAATGAGCAGTTGCCAGTGAAACAAAAAGCAGGAGCAGGGGCTATCCAAGCAACTCAGCACAGAAAAACAGGGATATTCTCTGCCAACCATGCTACAGGAGTGTTAAAAACTCTCTCCTTCTATGAATGCTGCGTTCTTGAGGAAAAATGAAATACTGTTACAAGATGTGAATGAAAGGAACGCACAGGGCAGGAACAGGGAGGAGAATTCCATTCTGAGATCTCCTGGGCTGCCCACTAAAATACAGCCACCCTCAGAAACTTGAAATTGTAACTTTACCTACAAACTCCATTTTTGGTGTATAAACCACGTTTCTGACGTATCCAGTGCTTTCTGCTCCAGGAGGCACTTCCTAAAAAATCCCTGGAAGTGATGTAGGTGTTAAACTAAGCTTTTGCCAGTCCAGCAAAACACAATGTCACTTTTAAATGCATCCTTTGGGGACTTCAAACAGCTCCTGGGTGGCATGCTCTGCTGCTTTGCTACTCCCATACCTGGTGTGAGGAGAAAATATTCAGGATGCTGAATGCCTGTAAAAAGGCATTTCAAAGGATCACAGACAAGGATTTTTTCGGGCTGAAAATACACATTTATTAGGAAGGAAACTTATAGGGTTACAAATATCATAAATAAAACGTAGTGTGAATAAAAACTCCTCAGGACTGAGCACTAAATCTCTGGAAAACGGGGACAGGACCTTCTACCTTGCCATGATCAGCATCAGTTCTGCACAGGTGGCTCTTGGAATCTCATTTCACACCAAGTTGTTTCTGTGCACAAAGATCCAGGCTGGACATTCCAAACCCTTTTTGTATGTAAATTTGTTCCTACAGCCTGAAACCCTCCACACAGCACACCAGAGCTGTTTGCAAGGGTGTGGTTTAAATATACATCGATGTATATTAATATATGTAGTGAGCACCCAAAACAGGACGGGAAGGGTAATGATCCCAGGAAGCAGTTATGGGATGGCACAGGATGGAATGGGATGCAGTAATGGGAATGCAAACTGAATCTCAGGACCAAGGAAGTGCCACTCAATCAGAGGCTGTAGCGGGGCTGTGGCGCAGACGGAGCCGGGAGGAGCCCGGTCCCCCCGGGCCGTGTAAAACTGGATTAGGAGTGAACTTCAAACTCAGCGTGATGTGGAATAATCCTATGCTGGCAGAAAGGGATCAAAGCTAATTTCTCTGACTTGTTTAATCTTCTGCGGAGATGTCTGAAGTCGGGAGACACAGCAGGCTGGGAGTTAAAGCCCTGCTCTGTTACAGGGTTCAGCAGTGGCTGAGGGAGAACAGAGCACCTTAAAAATCCTGGGGGGTGGAGTTATTTCTGATGAGCTTTTAGAGAACGAGGGAATCACAGGATAGACAGGGTTGGAAGAGACCTTACAAATCATCTAATTCATCCCTGGAAATGTCCAAGGCCATGCTGGATGAGGCTTGGAGCAACCTGCGATAGTGCAAGGTATCCCTGCCCATGGCAGAGAGGTGGAAAAAGATGGGTTTTAAGGTCCCCTCCAGCCCAAATCATTCTGATTTCATGATTCTCTGTCTCTATACCTGGATCAGTTCTGCTGATGTAAAATTTCAGGAACTTAAAGTAACCCAACCAAACCACAGGGGAAAAAAAATCCATTCCTTCCCACGTTAAACAAAACAGATTGATCCAAGCACTGGAACATCTCATCACCCATGAAAACCTTTCATACCTAAAAAAAAAACAACAAAAAAAAAGAAAAGAATAAAATTAAATAAATAGCAATGCTCAAATCTTAACTAAATCATTATCAACCAATTAAAGGTTAAATGGTGAAATAAAAAGAGGGTGTTCAGGGATCCCTGATGGGGTGGCAGAGCTCATCCCACCAAAGATTCAGTGTCTGAGGTGCAGATCCAGTCAAAGCTGGAGCCAAAAGGTCAGGATTTCCAGGAGAAGACACATGGCAGTGTCAGTGACTGAGAGGGAGCCAAGACCAGCAGCTCTGACTGGGCACCTCACTTGGAATCACTGAATCATTAAGGTTGGAAAAATCTTTCAGGTCATCGAGTTCCCTCAGCACTGCCAGGACCACCACTGACCCATGTCCCCAAGTGCCACATCCACATGGGTTTGAAATCCCTCCAGGGATGGTGATTCCACCATGGGCAGCCTGTTCCAGTGCCTGAGCACCCTTCCAGTCAAGGATCAGATAAATGAAGTCAGCTGGAATAAAAAATCCCAGCAGTGTCAATTAATCATTCCAAAGCTTTTAAGAAATTAATTGTACAGGTGGATGTCAATAGATTGGTAACTACACCTTAAACTGGGACAGGAATTGGCATTTCTGGTTTGGGACGAGATCCTTCCACACTCAGTGTTCCTTTGTGCTGCTAAAAGGATGCTGGTAACTAATAAACCCAGAGCTCCAGAAGAAATAGTCTACTTTGAGGTGTAAATCAGCTCTTACACTGCAATCTACAAATGATTCTGCTGGATAAAAAGCACAAAAAATTAAGTACAAAGAGGCTCAATCGCCTCAAATAACGATTAGCCATAAGTGGATACATTATACTACAGACATGTCTCTGCTCTGTTAAATATTAATTTAAATGGACACATTTTAAAAGACATATAATAGGGGTAAGCATTTTTTGTTAAAGGAGAGCAACTCCTGTTAGTGAGTAAAAAAGGAACAGCTCAGAGGAGAGCAGAATGAAGGATTTCAAGCAAGAAGAGTCCAAGAATAAGAAAAATATAGATACCTAATACAATTATATGCATGTACACACGTGCATTCAGTGCAGCTTTTCTAATTAATTCTTTAAAATCTTGAATTGCAAGCTAAGTAAGATAATATATATTGCTGATCTCCAGATCTGTGAGATCATTCAGCTTTACAAGATGACTCCAGCATGGAGTAACACTGAGCTAAAACACACATGGAGCTGAAATCAGCCTGGTTTTGGCTGCAACTTGAGGCAGAGTCAGCAGCTGCCACTGCAAAATGTGCAGAGAGCTCTCTTCAAGCTTCATACACACCCCCTAAATAAATCCTGTGCCAAAACACAGCAAATACTCTCTGTCAGAGACCAAGCTGTAAAGCTGTTAGGATTTTTTTTTCTTCCTTAAGTTCCAGCTTGAGGAGTGCTTGGGAATGCTCTGACACAGGAAGGGAAATATCAGCCTGAGCACGTGCTCACCTTATTTTCTCCACTTGTGGTATGATTATATTATTTTATTATTCTATTATTCTATATAACTTTTCTGGTGATGATTTACTGAGAAATTCCATACATTTGCCAATTACTTGTCAACACAAAATTTTATTTCATTCTTAGTTATGGCATCAGAGAATCACAAAATTACAGAATCAAGGAATGGTTTGGGTTGGAAGGGACAATAAAGCCCATCCAGTTCCACTCCTTCCACTACTCCAGGCTGTCCAAGCCCTGTCCAACCTGGCCTTGGACACTTCCAGGGCAGCCACAAAGTCTCATGCAATTTTTGGCTTTGTACAACACTGCCTAAACTTCCCTCTGCTCCCAAAACACTTCAGGGGGGGAATTAAAGGACACCCAAGACTACCTGCAAGAAGAAGCCTCAAGGAAAAGGAAAGAGAAGCTTTGCAAAGTGGCAGAAGTTGTGTCTGAAGACAAGAACAGAAGAGTGACAGCACAACAGAAGCCTTTCTTTGACTCGTTACCATTTTGTTGGAAGTTTTCCAGAGCGCTGGTCTCTTACAGCTCCTTCTATGATGGAATCAGGTGATGTCAAAATAACCCCAAGTCTGCCTTAATGCTTCGTTCTCTTTGGTTTAAGCTAAAAACAAAGACACACATGGATGATTATGGAATGGAAAACACAAGAAAATGAAAATAACGCTTCTTTTGCAGGATTATGAATTGTCATGAACAGTGAAAACAAATAAATATAAACAAAGGACAAAAATGCTTTACCTTAAATGACGGGTATAATGTATATACATTAAAATATATATACATTGGAATAGAGGGAATAAAATAACAGGTAAGAAACCACATCGTGTTTGCAACAGATGACAGAAATGAACAGAAATCTGCTTACAGGAACTGAAAACACGCTGCCACGGTGTAGTCCTGACTTTTTTCACCACTTACCCAGCCGCAATTACCATCACCTCAGCCACAAACAGCACATCTGGGGAGGGAGGGGGATTATTAGGGGCTCCTTTGTCATCCCGAATTACCTGCCCTGTGTGTGTACACAAGCATCGGGGCTTAAACATTCAAAGGAATTTGCCTCCAAGAAGAGTCATCTTTATTGTCATTGTCCCCAATTTCACGGCCAGACCAGCGACACAGCCCGGCTGTGTGTCAGCAGCCCCCAGTTTGAGGAATCCACACTGACACGACAAGAACTAATCCTATTATTTCCTTAACGGCATCTGAATAGGCATTTTCCAAGTCCTGCTTCTTATTGTAAATTTAACCCATGTGTTAATTCTCTTACTGAGATCTCAAGCTGCTTTCTCTAGAATCAGGGATTTAGGGGAATCAAATCCCTTCTATTCAATTTGCTACTTAAGACACAAACCTTTCAAAATTAAACTTGCAGGCTGTTTGCCTGAAAAACATCGCCTCTCTTTCCAAGGAAAATATCTCTAAAACCCGTTTTAAGCACAGAGAGAAGTTTTTAGCACATCTCAAGTTTAAACCTGACAGCAGCTGCCTTGAAGTAAGAACAAGGAGGGCAGAAATTCATCGGGGGAAAGATTTTCAGTTTATTTTAATACCAATTTGATGAGTGAGCAACCAAGCAGTGCTTTATTCGAGTAAATTATTTCCTACTATTGCGATTCTCCTCCAGTAAACCACAATCACAGAATGGTTTGGGTTGGAAGGGACCTTAAAGGTAATTTTGTTCTAATCCCAGGTTTTTCCAAATTCCATTCAACCTGGCCTTGAACAATTCCAGGGATGGGGCAGCCACAGCTTCTCTGGGCAATATTCAAAGGTGTTCAAATGGGGACAAACTTGGGTAAAACCCAACTTCTCGCAGACACTTCCTGCAGATGAAAAAAATTTTGAGCACATCGTGCTCAGGGGAGTTTTCCTTTCTGTAATCAAATATTAAGCTATGAAGCCCCACGAAAACAAACACCTCACTCTACATACACACACACAGACACTTTCTGTGCTTTCCAGCAAAGCCACAGCAACAGATTTGCTGGGGGTCTGCAGGAACTGATAGGTAGTGTATTAAAAATTGATTGAAAATAAATCCAAAAAATTAGGCTTAAATTTTAATACCCATGTGCGTTTCTCTATAATTCATCACAAACAGCGTTTTCTGAGGTTCCAAGAGAAGCTCTGGGTTTAATTTTAATTATGCATTTATTACATAATTCACCAAATTCAGTAATGTGCAGTGAGTCTCCCAGCCATTGAAGTGAGTAACGAGATTTATCAGCCCAGTTTGTCACACAACAAACAGGATTCAGAGCCTTATAAAGGCGGGTGATGAAAGATACATGGAGGGAGGGAAGAACCGGCAGCAGCTTTATTTCCATGTAATAATGCTAATAATATGCAAATAATTCTCCATCTTAATGAATACTTCAGATGAATGCCACGTTCCAAGCGGGGATGGCACAGGGAGAGAGGGAACTCAGCTGCTCTGAGTGTTCAAAGCTCTTTGGAAACCACAGATTTACAGCTGTGGGTGCCACTGAGCTTCCCTTCTCCCCTCAGAGGGAGGGTGGACACTGGAACAGCTCCCCAGGGAATGGTCACAGCCCCAAGGCTGCCAGAGCTCCAGAAGAGTTTGGACAATGCTCTCAGGGATGCACAGCGTGGGATTGTTGGGGTGTCTGAGCAGGCCAGGAGCTGGATCAATGATCCTGATGGATCCCTCTGAACTCAGGATATTCTGTGATTCCATGATCCTCACACACCAGGAATGACACTGTCACATGGCAGAAGGTAACTAAGCTCTTCAAGCTCCTTACATCCTCTTTTTAGACAGTGACAATCACATCTAAAATGTGGGTAATTTTCAAAATAGGCAGGGCTACACACACAGTCCTGTAGGGATCTCCATCCAGAGTCTGGAGCACAGACAACATTTTATATGCCCAAACCTCCAGGTTTGCTCTCCTAAATACTTCTGGAGACTCTTCAAAGCTGCATTTGGAAGTTTCTCCTGAATCCCTGCAATTGTTAGAGGAGTGGGTCTTGCTGTCCTTCAACAAACATTTAATTGATTTTTTTTTTTACTGTTTCCAAAGCTTTTGCAAACTTCCCCCCTTGCAGCAGGAGTCACCTCCCCTGGGCCACTGGGCATGTGCTCAGAAGCCAGTGGTACCACGTATTTGCCATGCTGTTCTTTTCCCTTATTATTTTAGCCTCAAACATCTTCTGGCAACTCAAACATTTAAGACTTAAAACCTCCTCACAAAGCCAAGCCAGCATCCCTTCCCACGTTCTCACTTGAAACCCACTTTTTTTTTTCAGTCGTCCTCAGACATCCCTTTCATTCAGCTTCCCACATCCACACATCCTCTGGGATTTCCAGTCTATCTCCTCTCTCAACAAAGTGTTAGGACATACAGGAACCTTTGGGGGGGGTCTCTTCCATCTGCAAGAAGATCCCCCTGAGCCTCCTCTTCTCCAGGCTGAGCCCCCCAGCTCCTTCAGCTGCTCCTCTTAGGACTTCCTCTTTAGACCCCGAATTGCCGTGGAACAGAAAGGCCCAAAATCCCCCAAAAGTTCACCCTGATGCTGAATGGGGGTGGTAGATGCTCCTCTATGCTCATCCTTGGGGAAAAAAGGAAGTGTGAACCTCTCCCTTCTCAGGCACCAAAGGATCTGCACAGAATAGAGCCCTTTAAATGGCACACAAACCTTCCAGCAATTCTGAGATCCGCCCCTGGGTTCCAGAGCAGCCAACTGTGAGACAGAAGCCCCAGAGCCCCAGGCTTTGTTAGGTCTGGCACTCACAGCACTGCTCCTGGGATATCCCAACTGGAAGACAACAAAACCTCCCCCTACGGAATCCACAGCTCCAATGCTATAATAGGACTTTGACCGTGGAATCCCAGAAAATCTCTTGAAATATTTTACTTATTTTGACCTCAGACACAGAGGGAAATCTGCTGCTTTCACTGTCAGGTGGGACCAGTGGAGAAAGAAGTTTTTCAACATCTGATCCAGCACCAGCAGAGCTTGTTGCTCACCGAGTGCAGAGACACTCTCTGAACTGAAAAATAAACTCAATCCTCATCTCTGCTTAAAGGACGCCCTCAGACATCAGATGACAGCGGGCTGTGATCAGGAATTTACTGCAAAATATCAAAGCTGTTGCAGGAATGAGGAAACCCTGAGTCAGAAAAGACACAGAGACTGTACTGCACTCACCGAAATGCAGCCTTCCCAAAATAAAGGTTTTCCATTTGACACCGGGAACACAGAATGCTCTGGGATGGAAGGGAACTTAGATACCATCTGCAAACCCCTGCCAGGGGAAGAGAAACCACTCAACAGACACTGCTGCTCCAAGCCCCATCCAACCTGGCCTTGGATACTTCCAGGGATCCAGGGGCAGCCACAGCTTCTCTGGGAAACCTGTGCCAGCACCTCACCACCCTCTGCCAATTTTCCTTCCCAATATCCCATCTATCCCTGCCCTCTGTCAGACTGAAGCCATTCCCTGTGTCCTGTCCCTCCATCCCTTGTCTCAAGCCCCTCTCCAGCTCTCCTGGAGACCCTTTAGGCACTGGAAGAGGCTCTGAGGTCTCCCTGGAGCCTTTCCTTCTCCAGGCTGGACATTCTCAGCTCTCCCAGCCTAGCTCCAGAGCAAAGGCTGCTCAGGGAAGGCACCATCTGAGACCAAAACTGGACAAATTACACTTCACTGCTCCTTTTCCATGTGTTTCATGGGCAAGACAAGTGTGAAGAAGAGGAAATATTCTTCCACCTCTGAAACATTCTTCTCTAATAAAAAACAGCACTGCCAAGTAGGGCACCGTGAATTTATTCAGACTCCAAGTAGTATCACAAATTTGCAATAACCCACAAAGCCCTTAATTCTTCCCCAAATAATTTCTGAGTAGATCCAAGCACACAAAGGAAAACAAGAGGGAAGGAACAAGAGAGTGACTTTTTACACGGGCTGATAAGGGATGGGACAAAGGGGGAGAAGAAGGAGAGATTCAGATGGGACATTAGGAGGAAATTCTCCCCTGTGAGGGTGCTGAGGTCCTGGCACAGGGTGCCCAGAGAAGCTGTGGCTGCCCCTGGATCCCTGGATGTGTCCAAGGCCAGGCTGGACAGGGCTTGGAGCAACCTGGGATAGTGGAAGATGTCCTTGCCCATGGCAGGGGGTGAAGTCTTGCAGCAGAACTGTTTCAACCTGTTCATTGATTATAGAATCTAAATAAAATAAAGGCAGATGGACAAACAAGCAACCAGAGCAGCACATCTGAGCTCCCAGGTGGGGAAACATCACTTAATAAGGGAATTTTGTGGGCAGCAGCACCAGAGCTGGAAACCTTTATTCCAGCCTCTACAATCAGCACTTGCAGCACTTTGTTGACACAACAGAACATGGCTCAATTTCAAGCACCGTTGAGGTTGAGTAATTTCAAACATCTTTTAATGTTTGTAGAGAGTCCAGAGGGAAGTTGGTTGAAAAGATCTCCAAGGCAGCCACGTGGAAATAAGATACAAACCCCTTCAAACCACTGCAGGGCCAGGCAGGAGGCAGGAATGGAGACAGGGGAGGGAAAAGGGAAAGGTGAGGATCCACACTTCCAGCTAAATGGCTTAAAGCATTTATTTATGTCCAGTGGCTCCATTACAAGTTCACAGTGTGCCTTGGGGAGCAGTAACAGACCAATTCCATGAACACAGATTGGTGCTTCAGAAGTAAAATTTTAAGTGTAATCTGTACTCCTATTTCTTCTCATGGCATGAACACTCCTTTTAGAGGGAGGTCATCCTGCTGTTCTCTTCTAGGTACCAAAAATGTGCATGAGAAATCAGATAAGATATTAATACAGCTGGATTTAACTTGAGTATTATACACTAGGGCATTGGTGCTTTTAATGAAAATCTGGGAAAGATTGCTGATAAACCCAAGTTGGGAACAATGACAGGGAAAACAGGCTAACACTCATCTACAAAGCTTCCCCTAAACTCCTGAGGTCAAGGGAGAGTCCTTTGAAAGTCTAAATTAAATTTACAAAGGACAAAATCAGCTGCTCACTGTTGGTATTAGAGCATTTTTCAGAGCAGGATCCAGCAGCAGTATCCCAGCATGGAATTTCAGGATAAATTCCAAGCAGTAAACACAAGCAGAGCTTAGGGTTTGTGTCATTGTTTGGTCACTCACATTATGAGGATTCAGAATGAAGAAATCTGTCCTGAGAACACTGAGGGAAAAACAGCTCTTCAGGATGCTCTGTTAGAAGAGGAATGCCCTGCAATTGTGTCTCTGGAACGAGCCAGCAGTGGAAGATGTCAGGGAAAACAGGAACACACCTCCTGCAACAGGACAACACTCTGAGGTTGGAGAATCCATGGCTAAAAATTGCTCCAGTTCGGCTAGCAGCTCTGGTTTCCTCCTGACCTTGTAACTCTGTGCACAGACTGGATTATCCACTGCTCCAGAGGCTGGAGTTGAAATCTGGCAGCAAGGGAAAACAACCAGGGCCACAAGTGGCCCAGAAACCCTGAGCCAACGTGTAGAGATGATGGATGCAGAGGGCTCCATCTTCCTCTGGCTGAGCACAAAGTCTCTGCTGCTGCTTCCTGAAGCTTTCTGGGAGTGCTCAGCAGGGATAGTGCTCTTGGAAGTTAAAACAGATGTGAATAATAATGAAGTGATGCACAGCACTCCTGTCACATCTGGAATCACAGAACCACAGAATGGCTTGGATAGGAAGGGGCATTAAAGTTTCAAACCTCTGCCATGGACAGGAACAACTTCCACTATCCCAGGTTGGTCCAAGCTCCATCCAGCCTGGCCTTGGACACTTTCAGGGATCCAGGGGCAGCCACAGCTTCCCTGGGCAACCTGTGCCAGGGCCTCACCACCCTCACAGAGAGCAATTCCTTCTCAATATCCCATCTAATCCTGCCCTCCTTCAGCTTAAAACCATTCCCCCTTTTCCTGTCCCTTCAGTCCCTTGTCACAAGTACCTCTCCAGCTCTCCTGAAGCACCTCTAGACATTGGAAGAGGCTCTGAGGTCTCCCTGGATCCTTTTCTTTCCAGGCTGAACACCCCTAGTGCTCCCAGCTTGTCTTCATGAGATATTTTATGTTTTTATGTTGGGAGAATAAACAGCAGCAGGACTGTCAGATTTGCTGCGGAACCAGCGATGGGGACAACTGTGCAGCCTCCCCCTGAGCCATGGGACAGCTGCTGTGCAGGTCTGCCTGCTTCCAACAGATCCTGCTGCATCCACCACTTCCGAGCACCTCTGGCAGCAGCACTTTTAAGGGAAAGCTGAGTTAAATCCTTTCTGTCCACTGGCTTTCTTTAGGACATGATTCAACCCCTTGCACAGATCCACACAGCTGTCCCGAACCGCATCAGGATGGTTTAAATTATTTTTTAAGATTTATAGTTATTCTATGGGTGAAGAATGAAAAAAACCCCTTCTCCCACATCACCTCAGAGAGCAGAGAAAGCCTCAGAGGCACCAGCATCTGCCGAAATTGCTCCTTCTAAGCCTATCCTGACACCTAAAAACCTGAAACCTTTTCCTGAAGGAAGATTTTTCCTCAGTGCAGCACAAGCTACTACACCAAGCCCCGATTAATTTGCCATTTGCTCCTACCCAGCAGAGGTAAGGAGTAAATCAGCACCTCTGTGGCTCTGTCACAGATGCCACAGAATTTTCCAGACAGACAGACAGACAGACAGACAGACAGACTGTAAGTGCTGCCCTGCTGGGACCCTGCACTCCATGTCACCGGCATATTAAGAGGGTCATGATCCCAGCATTAGCTGTGGGAACACTCCCAATTAATAGCTACTTTTTCCAGCCTGATTTCTCCAGCTTCCATCACCTCACATTTTGATGCAGATTCTTCCTGTGAGCAGACTCATCACTGCCCAGATAACTCTGTCCATCCGGCCCAGACAACATATTTGTTCACACAAGGCTGTGGCATATGGATTTTTCCATCAAAAAATGAGGAGTGTCAGCATTTTCCTATCATTCCTCTGGAGCAAAAGTGATCTTAACTATCCCCTCTTAAAAGCTGGAGCACATTTCACGAGAACTCCACTTTGTCAGGCCACGGTGAGGTCACAGATCAGGTTGGCAGGTGGAAAAGGAGGTTTAAATGTGATTTTTAGGGTCACCAGAGGAGGATCCCTCAGCCATTGGGGTTTTTCAGCAGCTCTCTGCTGCCTGAATGCAAAGCAGTCTCAGCTGAATTTCACTAATTCCTTCAAAGGCTCTCTTACACTCATCTGCACAGATTATGCAGTAAATACGCTTTAAGAAAGCACTCTCTAACCCCAACAAGGCTATTCAAAAAATAAGGCTTAACCAGCTGACCTCTGATTATCTTCAGCAGTTCACCCATCTGTCTCCAATACACAAATTCCAGCCTCAAAGCAACGCCTCCTTTAGGTGTCTGAACTGGATGTTAATAATTACAATGGTCTTCAATGAAATGGTGACATGAAAGCGTCCAAACTGTCCCCAAAAAAGCTCAGTGAGGGGTTTGAATACTTAAAACCCTCTTGAAAGTCACCATATTCCAGGCACAGGACACTGAAGCAGCATTTCTGCTCTCAAGTGACACATCAGCGCCACACCATCAGCATCTGTCCCTGTGTCTCACACTCGGACAAGATCAGCCCAAATGAAGTGAACCCAAGTCCTTAAATGTTAATCAGCTCCCACAGTGACTTTGGGAAGAAACCTTTCCAGTAGCTTTGCCTTCTGTAGTGACAGTGTTTACAAAATTTGGGAGCTGTGAAGAAAACTGGGATTGCTCAACGGCAGCTTTCAGGAAGTGCAGCAGGCTGCAAAATAAGTGATATTCGAAGCTAAAAATTACTGAATTATTTGCCTGGAAGTCGAGCAGCTCCAAGGTGGTGGCACCATGCTCCAGTTCCTTTATGGCCTTCTTCTCCCTGGACATCTCTGTTACCATTCCATAGGAGCTGCAGGAGACAGAGCACTCATCAGGAACTTAAGGGTTATCCCAAACCTCCTGGGATATCACAAACTTGAATTTTCCCCTTCTGCTTCGAGGTATTTTGAAGTCTCGGCCACCTTTAACTGCAGCCAGGAGCTCACTCTGCCACCAATCATGGAATGACAGAATGGCTTGGGCTGGAAGGAACATTATAGATCATCCAGCCACGGGGAGGGACGCCTTTTGCTTTCCACTATTCCAGGCTGCTCCAAGCCCCATCCAACCTGGCCTTGGACACTTCCAGGGATCCAGGGGCAGCCACAGCTTCTCTGAGCAATCCATGCCAGGCTCTCCAGATGCTGCCACCCTCCTGATGTCTGTGGACTAAGAGAGCTATTTCAGCTGCTCCAACCCTCTAAAAGTGGTGTTTGACCCTTTCCAGCCTGGAATCCAGCCTCTTTAACACCCAATATGGACACTGTAAGCAGCTTTTGAATTTGAAGGGTTTCCACTGAATGCATTTTACAAGTTAGGTCACTTCAGGTCCGAATCTTTCTCACAGTGCATTTGAAATCACCCAGAAGAGATCCTGATCCTGGCAGGGCTTGGAGATCGTTTTGATTACAAAAGAGAAAAAAAATTCACAAATACATGTTAAAGAAGGTGGAAGATGGAACAGGAGCTTACAAATGGATGCAGCTTTGCTAGAGACAGGAAAAAAAAATCACAGGAGGTGGAAACCAGGGAGCACCAGTCTGGGAAACAGAAGACCTGCAAGAGGCTGATTATGGCCTTAATTAACAATCCCTGCTCAGGGCTGGGGCAACAGGAGCAGCAGTGGGGAAAGCCAGCCCTGGGAAGAGGTGAAGGAAGGCAGGAGCTGCTTTCCAGGAGAACTGAGCTACATGGACTCTTCACACCCCCATAATCCATGGGGGAAGAGTGCAGGGCACTTCCAGTGGAAATGAATCTTGGCTCAGGAGTGATACAGAGCTGTGAGAGTGGAGGAAGCACCCATACCCAATTCCCCTGCCTTATGGAGCCTCAGAATAGATAAATATTTTATCATCTTTCACCCTGAATATTTGGAGGGTTTCTCACTTCAGGAGAAAAGGAGGATGTAAACCCACAGCAATGCATGGTGGGGCACCTAGCTGGTTCAACAAGATATGTGGACCTGGTTGTGCACCTCCAAATTCTGTTGGTGCAGCCAGACTGTGGATATAGCAAAGCTCATGAGATGTCACCTCAGCCTGAGGCCACCAGAAGTGTAAGAAGGGCACTGGATGCACTAGTAACCTGGGTTTATGCAACATAATTCTCTGCTCATACTCATCATGTGCCCTCCTGTAAAAAACACTGTGTAGAGAGTAGGTTTAGATGAGATATTAGGAAAAAATGTTTTCTTATGAGGGTGGTGAGGCCCTGGTATGGGTTTCCCAGAGAAGCTGTGACTGCCCCACCCCTGGAAGTGTCCAAGGTTGGACAAGGCTTGGAGCACCCTGGGACAGTAGAAAGTTCCATGGCCATGGCAGGGGTTGGAATGAGATGAGCTTTAAGGCCCCTTACAACCCAAACCATTCTGGGATAGAGCAAATTCTCTCCCTTCATCTCAAATTAAATCTAAGCATGAAGCAAAAGCAGCTGCATTTGTGTAGTGATACATGAAAGTGTCTGCAAAGCATTTTAGGATCCTTCAGGAAAAATGCTAAATATCTGTTCTATAATTCAATGAATGTTAATATATTCATCACAGATTTTTGACTCTTCAATTGCATGGGAGAAAAACAAGAAAATTGGTGCTTGTTGCAATGTTACTATGCCAAGGGATGGAAGCGGTCCAGGGTCTCAGAATATTCACATTGTGTGGGATGCAGGGAAATCCCCCATGAGAACACAAGCAGAACTTGTGTGTTGTGGGATGAGGAGTGAGGACACACTCAGGCACACTCGGCCTTCGACCTCCAAAACCACAAACCAGACGTTGTTTGACCTTTCTGTGGTTGCCAAAATCAAACCCAAACCTGCCTCTGTCCTCACACAGAGGGCTCTGCTCCTGTTTGCCAGGCAGAGCTGGGTGAATCATTCTCCTCGCTCGTTTTTCACTTTGTGCCCTTCTAAAGAGCTGTACCGGAGGTGCCTCCCTGTGCCAGCAGCTCTTGCCTGACACGACCTCGTGAGGACAGGGCTCCAGACCACAAAGACAGAGCTCTTGCCCTCTTTTTCCCAGGCACGCCATTCATTGCTACTCCAAGGTATTTTTCGTTCGCTGCTTGGAGCGATTCTGAGCACATAACTGCCCTCCTTTGTTCAGGCTCTTCAACAAGAGAACCCACTGCTTTTGCAGTGTGCTCAAACATAAAGACTCTCAGCAATACCAGGCATTTAACTGGCTCGGGCTATTTTAGCATGTGCTAAATTAGCGGAGTGTTTGTAATGGGCTCACCTAAATGATCAGTGCTCACACACCTCCTGCTTTTACACCTGGGTGGGAGAAAAAATAAAACCCCGCCGCGGTGTGTCCACATGGGAATAGAATAAGCTCCTCTGTGGTTCCCCTGCAATTTTTCCAAAAAGCTCTGCCATTCATTTTCTCCCCCAAGCATCCTGGGTGTTTCAGTGACCATTTAAACAAGTCACTTCAGAGGGCTGGAGTTCCTCTGTGACAGGCTGGGAGAGCTGGGGGTGTTCACCTGGAGAAGGGAAGGATTCAAGGAGACCTCAAAGCCCCTTCCAGAGCCTAAAGGGGCTCCAGGAGAGCTGGAGATGGGCTTGGGACAAGGGATGGAGGGACAGAACAAGCGAGAATGGTTTTAAGCTGAAAAAGGGCAGGGTTAGATGGGATATTGGGAAGGAATTCTTCCCTGTGAGTGTGGCGAGACCGTGGCACAGGTTTCCCAGAGAAGCTGTGGCTGCCCCTGGATCCCTGGAAGTGTCCAAGGCCAGACTGGACAAGGCTTGGAGCACCCTGGGATAGTGGAAGGTGTCCCTGCCAGTCACGAGGATTTGGAATGTGATGATCCCTAAGGTCTCTTCCAACTCAAACCATTCTCTGATTCTACGACTTTTGCCCCCAGCCCTGTTACAAAGCTCCTCCTGTTTTTCTCCCAGTAATACCCCTCATCCTGACAGCTGGAGTGCCTTTGCAGGAGGGGTAGAAGCACCTCAAAGTGACAGTATTATTCTCCAGCAGTGGAGCATCCTCTCCTCAGCCTGCAGCCGCAGCAACCCTTCCATTCCCCTGGTTTCCAACAATATCCTCCCCCTGCTGTGCTTACGAAAGGCCGGACCTGAAATTCAGCCCTTAAAACGTCAGCAGTTTTTAAACCCCGCTAAGCTGTGCACTGGAAGGAGGAGGGGAACAAACTGGCCTCAGAGGCAAACTCCAATTCAGCTCCATTCAGCCATAGAAACTAAAATGTTAAAATAAAATATGTGTGCACAGTGGTGAACCCCTGAGCTGACAGGTCACAGGGTGGGCAAAGCACATGGTGTGCTGGCAGGAACAACCTGGGACAGTGGAAGGTGTCCCTACCCATGGCAGGAGGATGGAATAAAATAAGCTTTAAGGTCCCTTCCAACCCAAACCATTCTGTGATTCCATGAAATACAGCACGGTTACAACACTTTTAACATTTGGTTACTTTTTGATGTTATTCTCAGAAAGTGTTTGCAAAGTGGCCATCCAGCATCTCATCTTGATTATCTCGATGTCATCAAATCCACACAGATTTTGCCTTGTAGTAAAGACTGAGTATAATATTTAGGCATTTTAGAGTTTCAAGGCTGGAAAAGCCATTTCAATCTTAAGAGCCTCAAGAAGCAATAAATCATAACAACTCAGACAGGAGTTGTTTTTGACTCAGTATTACTGAGGTAAATTACTTGTAGCATTACAGAAGAGTAATTCTGTGTGTGAGAAACGAGGAGCAGCACTTTGGTGATAAGGTTAGAGAGATATTTGTGCTAACGAGGAAATTTAAGCTCCATTTCAACGCAGACTCACTGCAGCCATAACTCCGGAGCCATCAGCAGCGTCTCCTGCCTTTCTCCAGGGACCAACTCAGTATCAGTCTCACATCCTTCTCTGAAGTGATGAAAGCACATTATAGGCTGATAAAAGGCAATCCGTGGTATTTCTTACAGGTCTCCAAAGATCAGCAATTTATTAAAAAGCGCTTTTCAGGAACCGGGCAAAAAACAAAACGTTCTTCATCAACACCTCACACTGAATTCATCTTCCCTTAAATACATTCCCAGCTCTGGCAATACAAACTCACTCTTCCCTAATTGCTGCTGTTCCACATTTGCAAATTCCAAGTGGTGATGCCTCTCTGCTTGTCAGCAGAGATTTATCAAGCTCGCTCCGCATCCAAAGGTCACACAAGTAAATCTGAGTGTGTTCTGAGCTGGAATCCCTCCCTCTCTTCCTGAGCTGTCCCATCCACAGCAGTGCACAAACCCAGGGTGACACGATGCAGAACACAACAGCTTAAATATTAAAACCAAAACTATAATTATCAAATGAAAGAATAAAGCAGCTCTGAGACACAATGAGCTTTGCTTTGCTTTATCCTCTCATGACTTATTTGCAACAGGTCTGGCAGGCTCTGCTGTGAATTAACAGCAACGAAGGGATGCTCTGGGGCTTGGTTAAAGGCTACTGCATCCAGCTGTTCATCTGTCATCAAAACACAAAGAAACCACCAGAAAATTGAAGGTCTGAATCTCACTTCCCACTTAAAACCACCCTGGCAGTGCAAATATGAGAATAAATTATACTCCTCCAGCAGCAGCGTAAATGAGCTGTAGTGGAAAGGCCGATCCAGCTGAAGATTTCAAGTTAAAAACTAAAGCAAATCCAAGTACAGATGTTTTGTAGCCTTGTGCAAATGCTGCTTTCAGTGTGTGCTGGAGCTGCTCAGCTCTCCTCTGAACAGCACCTGGGAACTGTAGTGTCACATCAGACACTAAAACCAGGCACGGAAATGCCCAATAAATGAACCATCCAAAAATTTCTTTTATTGTGTCTGCACCTTCGCTGGTATCAAAATCCCTCTCCAGCCCACCTGCTGCCATGGAGCTCTTTGATTCATCCCTGCAGCTGAGAAAAGCCTAAGCCAAGCCCCTGTGTGTGTGAAATCAGGGAGAATTGGTCAAATCAGCCAAGTCAAGTGGAATTAACCAGGCGAGGGGAGCTGCTCCTTACAGGAGTATCCTTATCCATTGTGGGTCACACCGCTGGAATTCAGGCCTGTTTTTCCCTTGGCTTCCCAAGGTGCTCTGCACACAGAGTGACACCTTCAGCTGTCTGCACTGATAGGGGTCACCACCCAAAAATTCACCCCTGGTAGTTCAGCATCACCCCCAGAAGCCCAGCAATGAGGGGCTGCTAGGGATGTAGGACACCAGGGCAGGAGAAGCCTGGCATAAGCCCTGGTGTGTTCCCAAAGGGGTTTCTTCCAGGACCTGGCTGACCCTCACTTTAGTGTTCATATCATTTTTCTATGCTGTCACTTTTTTAAACGAATAAGACTGAAATTGGAAGATGTACCTGCATGGCTCAGACAGAACCTGCCCTGATGGGGGGCCAAGATCAAGTAACGCTGTGATTTATTGACTCTGGGATGTCTGAGTCACAGAATGATAAAATCACAGAATCACAGAGCCTGGCTGGGAAACATCTCTGAGATCACCATGTCCCACCACCAGTTCAGCACCATCACCATGTTCACCACAAACCATGTCCTCAACTGACACATCCACACACTTTTAGAACACTTCTAAGGATGATGACATGGACATTCTACTCTGAAAATCAGTTATCCAAACTTACAGTCCATAAAACCTTATTCTCCTTTTCCTCCCAAAATTCTGAGGGGTTCTGCTTCACCACTGAGACTCCAGAATGTATCACCTGAGTCTGTTATAGTGCACTGAATGCAGAGAAAATGTCAAAATACATCCCAGGATGACACCACCAAACTGGATTGGGTGAGGTCAGAATATTTTGGTAGAGAATGATCTGAGCACCTCATTTTTCTAAATTACACTGCGGCACTGAAAATGAGCGGCGCACAGTGTTTTGCTCAAAGCCTAATTCAATTTTACTCTGTCTCAGAAAAAGAAAACAGCACATTAATCCCAAATCCCGTAAACACAGAGTTGTAAACACTACCCAGCACCCTCCCCACCCATGCTGAGGAGGGCTGGCCTGTTTTCCAAGCCTGTGTGAAAGCAGATGGCAGCCACCTAATTCGGATTCGGTGCAATCTGTTGCTGGTGGGGAAAAAAAATAGAAAAAAAGAAACTTGACTGCTTTTCCTTATAAATGTAAAACCTGGGAAGTTCAACCCACTCTGTAGTTTTGTGAGATGTTTGGTAACAGTTTTGCCAACAGAGCCAGCTCTGCTCCAGGAGAACACATGCTTCTTGTTCTCAGCCTGAACTCTGCAGTGAAAAATCCCCTTGGATCGTTTTGGGAAGGGGGAGCTGTCTATGGGCTCAGTTCTTACTCTGGCTTTGCACACTCCAAGTGCACCACTCATGATAACATTGTGATACACTGAGACACCTTATCTACCTCAGTTTTTATCACAGCAACGAAGATCTTATTGAAAATAGAAATACATTACAGCATATATAAATGCTTTTTGTGTCCAAACACCCCGCACTGTCGGCCTGATCCTGTCCGGTTCAGAGAAGTTCTTGTGAGGCACAAAACTGCATGTGGGATTTTGTGTATGACCAGCAAAGGGGGTCAGGTCACTTCTCCCTTGTGGTTGGCCTCTTGTTTAAAGAGCCTGAGATGCTGGTGGCTTCCCTTTTCTGGGAAGGGAACGGAGCTGGGGAAGGGGCTGGAGCACCAGGAGTGGCTGAGGGAGCTGGGAAAGGGGCTCAGCCTGGAGAAAAGGAGGCTCAGGAGGGACCTTGTGGCTCTGCACAACTCCCTGACAAGAGGTGGCAGCCAGCTGGGTCAGGCTCTGCTCCTGGGGAGCTCTCTTTCCCTGCACATGCCTACAAGTTTGTTCAAGAGGACTCACCCCATGATTCCTTCAGCAGACTGCCTTGTAGTTCCTTGGGTTGTCCCTGTAGCCTTAGGAAGACGGGGGTAATATTTACCATTTTCTCATCATCTCCATGAATTTTCAGTGGCCTTGCTTTGACACCAGCCACTTCTCAGCACCCAGTGGAACCCATCAGGTCTCATGGATCTGCAGGTAATCCCTGACCCTACCCTTATCCACTGCTGATGCTCCTCTGTGTCTCAAACCCCTTTGCTCTTTGCTCATGGTGGAGTGTGCTTATGGCATATGAGTAGAGGATCATGGAATCATTTAGGCTGGAAAAGCCTTCCAAGATTATCAAGCCAAACCATCCCCCCAGCACTGTCAAGCCTACCACTAAACCATGTCTCCAAGTGCCACATGCACACAACCTTTAAAAACATCTTGCTCTTCTTGACATCCCCTTGCAAGCATCAACTGTAGGTGAGGTCTGTCTTTCCTAACACAAACCCAACACACCTGGACAATGTTTAAACCTCCACCCTTATAGCCAGACTCTGCTTCTGCCTCCTGAATATTGCTTTTTTTTGGCATATTGAACGCCATCATTGCCTTGTTGTGCCTCTAGCAGAGGTCATAGCATGATGCCTCAAAGTGAAAAACCTCTTCAACCCCACTCAAAACTCAGGGCTTTGATAGTTCTTCTCTCCAAGCACGAAAAACCGGATAATGCTGCCAGTGATTAGTTAAACCCCTTCACAGCAGCCTGTAAATAACCCTGATTTGACACAAATGCCAGTGGTCACAAAGCTTCAAAGTCCTTGTTCAAAACTGGCCGATTTTATGTGACTGGGTTTCTCTGCGCAGGAATGAATTTGAGAGGTTGATTCTATGTGATACAATCAGGATGTTTTAGTTCCTGGAGATAAGTTGACAGTTCTCCTCCTACCCACAGCTATAGACTTGAGAAGTGTGACACAGATTTCCTACGAACTTACAAATGTTTGCTTTGCTGTTTCAGCAGCCTCAAAGTGCCTTAACAGAGTTTTTTCTAAAAAAATAAAAATCGCTAAATGCTGAAGTTACAACATTTCTGTCATCCCTGATGTTTATAAACATTAAATGAAGCTTTCAATAAGCATGTTCATGCTGTCACCAGCACAGAGCTGCCGTGCTTTGGTTTTTGCCTCCTGAGGAGAAATGCAGCTGTGAATCCCCCTATCCAAGAGTAACAGCAGAACCTGGACATCAGTTGGTGAGTCAGACTGAGCTGGGAACTTTACTGGAATAATGGAAAATGTACCAACACACAAGACTAGAAAGCTCTACTGGCTGTTCTTTCTCTTCATGGAACTATTTACTTAAATTTCTGCATTTTTTTTTCCCCTGATCTCAGTACCAACAATGCTTTTCAACGCTTTGGCCTAAAAATTCCTCCTATTATTGCTACCATCAACTTCACCTAAATAACATCAGGGACAGGTGACATGGGAACATTCTTCCACATACTTGATGCATTTCCTTGGGGCATTAATGCATCAGATAAACAAACTGAAAGAGGGAGGAGGGGTTAATTAGATATTTTAGGAAAAAATTCCTCCCTGTGAGGGTGGGGAGGTCCTGGCACAGGTTGTCCAGAGAAGCTGTGACTTTCCCCATCCCTGGAAGTGTCCAAGACCAGGTTCTATGGGGCTTGGAGCAACCTGGGATAGTGGAAGGTGTCCATGCCTGTGATCCTACAATAGACCAGTCACCCACCTTGGAAGATGTGGTGTCTTTGTAAGGGACAGAAACATTTCAGGAGATTGCAAAAGGACCATTCCACTGCTTCCACTTCTCTCTGTGGAGAACAATCACCAGAAACTGCCCTGCAGCCTGGAAGAGGAGCTGGAGGAATTTGTTCCTGTGCTAAGGCACAAAGCCTTTTTAACCCATTTGGAATCATAAAATCACACCAAGACTTCCCCTCTGCAACCTCAAAGAGCCCCAAGGCCACCAGAGCTCAAGGAGTGTTCTGACAATGCTCTCAGGCACTGGGTGGGATTGTTGAGGTGTCTGTGCAGGGCCAGGAGTTGGACTCCTGGAGGATCCCTTTCAGCTCAGGACATTCTGTGATTCCTCTTGATGAGCTCCTGGGTGAGCAGAGTGAGAATATCTCTCCTCAAGCACTGCAAGGTTTGGTATTTTCCACCTGCTTTGCCTTGGTACATCTGCTGTGGCTGAATCTCACCCAAATCTGCTCTGCTGAAAAAGCAGCACTGTTGTACTCCGGCCTCGTTCACTGCTGCTTGCCCCAGATTGGGAACTTTGGGGACAGGACTCAAGGCAGCAGCTGGGACAAATGGGACACACTGACACTGAACAAGGGAAGGCTGGTCTCAGGTGATGCTGCTCCCGTGCCAAAACCACTCTGGAGACTCTGCAGTGTGACCAGCACTGGAAGAGCTGAACCAGGGTCTGCCTTCTCCTCTGGAGATGGTCTGGCTGCTTCCCTTGGGTTCTAAGTCACCACTTCAGAGCTGTCATGAGATGCTGGACCAAAGTCCACCCTCAGGATCCAGCTGAGCGCATCAGTTCAGTCCCGAGAAAACAATCCTGTACTAAACCCAGCTCAACTCTGTCAACACCATGGGCTTGGAATTATGTGCTGGCTCTTGATCCATCAAGTTCTCTGTTAGAGGATGGCAAGACCAGGGGCTGATTTTTAGTGCCCTGGAGCCAAGAGGGAAACTCCCCTCTGTCTCTTAACAGCGTAATTTCACAGTATCCATCCCTCCAGAAGTACTCCTGCTCATTTTAAAGGTTACAGACGTGGTTTCACAAGATTTATTTTTATGAAATGAGACTTTTATAATCCTTTTTATAAATCATCTGATCTCTCGGTATACTTCGGTGTGGTATTAATTGTAAAACCCACACGTAGCCAGGCAGAAATGTTAAACAGGGAATGCTCAAGAACTGGAGAATTATATGAGGGATACAGAAGGATGCTTAATGCAAGGGCAATCCAGCATCCTGCTGAGAACAGAAGATAGGCATATGCAACCACATTTCATTAATCATGTGAAAAAACTTTGGGAAAGATGAATAAATCCATGGGATAATTAAGAAGGGACTGTTTTTGAGAAGTGAACTGCATGAAATGTGGAGAAGGATGTCAACACTTCCTTTTAACACCTCCTCCAACAAAGCCTTCCACTTTCAGCCTCTGCCACGCTGTGTAGATCAGTTCTCAAATCTTTTAAAGCAGAGTGGAGCTCTCCAGTCTTACACTACTCCCAGCATATTGATCCCAAGCATGTAAAAATCAGCAGCCATAATTATTATGGGTTTTGGAAGCAGCTGCTTTGTTGTAACTTGCAAAGAAATTACACGTCAGTGAGAAGTAGGTGAGATATTATTGCACCTACTTGGCCTAAATAGTAACAAGTCTGTGTGTCTAAAGCAAAATGGGGAAGACCACAGTCGTCTAATAAAAATGCAATTCACTGCCTCAGAATGGAAGTTTTGGCCAGATCTTAATGCTGTAAAAATTACATTTGTTTCAGCAATCAAATCTCCCTCTCATTACTTCGCTGCTATCAGGCTTCTGATATAATTGACAGGATCACTTTCAACAGGAAGGTCTGGATTTCAAGAACAGCCAATCTTGTCTTCTTTTTCTGCAGTACTTTACACTCATCCATTTATACAATCAGATTTTTTTCCATATAAATACTCCCTTCTAGAAAAATACATTCTAAATACTTCCAATGTCTAGCTAATTAATACAAGCAGAGTGAAAGACACAAAAAGAACTTCTAAAGGGACAAAACCTCTTCCTTTTTCACTTAAGATGATCACAATTCCAGATAATTTCTGTCTGTGTAAGAGCTTGTCTCCAACATCGTGACACAGAGCATTATACGCCCCTCTGAACGCTCTCACTTACACCTGGCTGTCCCCACTTGCCCAGAGTTCTCCCATCCCCAGCACAGGCCAGGGATGTGACAGCCCAGGCTGTGACCTGTCCTGCTGAATTCTGGCCTCCAGAAACCCTCCTCGGTGATAAAACTGATTTATAGAATAACTTCTCCCAGTGGTGAGAACAAGGCTGCCTGTTATCAAGTCCTGTCCTGCTACCAAACAGTTCTGACATAAATCATCCTCTGCAGCAACTGAGGCAGGTAAAAACTCTTCACAGAATCATGGAATGGGCTGGGTTGGAAGGGAACTTTGAAGATCTCTGTGTCAACCTCCCCTGCCATGGGCAGGGATATAAACTTGCTTAGGGCTCTATCCAATTTGAACTTGAATTTTTGCAGGGATGGGGCACCCATGGTGTCGGTGTTTCACAACCTTCAGCATAAAAAATGTCTCCTATATCTACTCTCCTGTCCATAAATGTTGTGACTCCCAGGTCCTCTCTGCACAAACTCCTCTAGAGCCCCTTGGATTTTCTCACTCCTGTAGGAGTTATCCCTTCCTCTGTGCTTGCAGACCCACTCCTGCACTGCTCAGAACCTGACCGGCTGAAAAGGCAGCCAAAAAACCCTCCTAAAACAAAAGAACCTAAAGCTTAGACGCCTGGAATTTCCTCTTAACACCTCTTCAAGCATTCACTGTTCATTGAGCCTTTCATTTCCTTCTCAAATAACCTCCCACTGAGTTAAACCAACACAATCGAACAAAATCTCCGTAACCAGGCCAACACACAGAGCTCCCATAGATCCAGGGAACACGTGGAGATCTATCACACCCCCTCCCGTAGTGCCGGGAGCCTGAGCTGGGATCGGCAGCTGCAGGAGGAAAAGAGCCCTGGGATCAGATTGTGGCATCACTTCTCCCAAAGGTTTACTTGAGAAAGAGGAAATTTCCTTGGAGATGGACAGAGATAGGTGCAGAAGGGTGATGAACTTGGTGAAAAATAATCACAGAATCATTTAGGTCGGAAAAGAACTCTGAGATCATGGAGTCCAACCTGTGACTGATCCCCACCTTGTTAACTGGAATAATTGGTGTGTCCTGGTAAACTCACTGACGGACTCTCACAAATGTGGCAGCTTTTAATCCACTGGACCTGTAATAGGTTTTTCTCTCCCCTTTGTTTTCAAGGACCCAGCAACCATTTGTGATCTGAAAAATCTGCACTGAAAACTCTAGCTGAAATGGGTCAAATTCATAAGTTACCACAGAGGCAGGCTCTGTGTCTCCTGCACACATGGAGAACACCACAATAAGGATCAAATAATTTCACAGAATCACAGAACGGTTTGGGTTGGAAGGGACCTTAAAGCCCATCCCATTCCAACCTCTGCAATGGGTTCCACTGTCCCAGGTTGCTCCAAGCCCTGTCCAACCTGGCCTTGGACACTTCCAGGGATGGAGCAGCCACAGCTTCTCTGGGCAGCCTTTGCCAGTGTTTCTCCATCCTGAAAGGGAAAAATTCCTTCCTAATACTCAATCTAAATCTAAAAGAAGAGCCTAATTATCCAGTGCTTTATGCTCTGCTTTTCCATGATTCGGATGCTCTGATTTCATAATTCAGGACATCAGGAAAAGAAGCTAAAGATTACTACGGAAAACACTAATAATGTTTTCCCTGAAGTTTTTTAGAAAGTAGCATAAATACAACCGCTATTTCTTCTTAGGCACCCTGCTGTGCAAAATTTGAGGAAAACTCAATGAAAGTGGCACACTTTAGGCATCTTTTTATTTCACTTGACCACAACACCCTCTTCTTCTGGCTTCTTTGCCACAGTACAGACACTTTCAGGACTTTCCCATTCCAGCTCTCTCTGCCCCAGATCTTGGGCTCAGCTCTGTCATGTATCCTTCCCCACGCTCCAGCTTCTGATTCCCTCACCATTTACCTCCTCAGGAACACGATACCTTCCAAGTGCTTATTTTAAGCTGCTCAGAAGCTGTTCAGATCCATGCAGAGCAGCAAATCAACTCTCTGCCACCCCCTGCTTCAGTTTCTCCACCAAACTGGGGCATCCTTGGAATCTGTGAAGGGAGCACGGAAGATCCCACCTCCTCCTCTTGGCCTCCATCCTCCTCCTGTACTTCTGGCTTTCTTTAAAGCCCACACTGCCAAAAAGGACACCTCTATCATGAGACAAGACTCTTCATTCCTCTCCTGCAGTCTTCAGGGTGGCAAAAGCTAAACACGAACATTTCTGGATTTTTTTCTAGTGAGAATTCCTCAGCTTTACATGCAGAGCAGAAAAACACAAAACATTGGAAAAAACTGTTTTTTCCTGAGGACAAGATACTTCCTCTGTGGGAAGGGATGTGCTGTGAGCCTGTTCCCTTCCCACAGGGATGTTCAGCACTTTCCTAAGTGATCACAGACATCCTGAATCACCTTGTGTCCATCAACACCATCCCTTAAAATACAACCACCAGACTATTTTCTCCCAGCACATCAAAACCACACAGAAAATCAGGTACCAGATAATCAACCATGGAATTATAGAATGGTTTGGATTGGAAAGGGCCTTTATAGATCCTCTCATCCCACCCCCTGCCATGGGCAGGGCCACCTTCCTCTATCCCAGGTTGCTCCAAGTCCCATCCAGCCTGGCCTTGGACAATTCCAGGGATCCAGGGGCAGCCACAGCTTCTCTGGGCACCCTGTGCCAGGGCCTCACCACCCTCACATGGAAGAAGATTTTTTTCCTCATATCCATTTTAAACCTACTCTCTTTTATTTTGAAACCATTCCCCCTTGCCAGGCCACAGTAAATAGTCTCTCTCCATCTTTCTTGTGGGGTCCCCTCTTAAGGGGTCAATAAGGTCACCCCAGAACCTTCTCCTCTCCAGGATGAACAATCCCAATGGAAGGGGTGCTCCTTCCCTCTAGGATTTACCTCCAGGTACAACTCCTCTGTAGGTTTCCTGCTTTCCTCCCACCCCATAGATCCACTGTGGACTATAAGTAAAAAAATACTAAATCCAAGATACAGTGGTGATGACAAGGCCCAGCTCTACTGGAATAACAAATTCCTGTTCTGGCTGCAAGGTCAGCACATCTACAGACTCTGGACTCTGCCAAGACAACACATGGATGTCACAGGGACCGTGATACAGGCTGACAGAGACGTTTTCCTTAGATCCTCTGCCAGGTCTCCTGTGTGCCAGAATACTCAACTACCTCATCCCCATCCCAGAGAAAACACCCTCAGCTCTGCCTTACCCTAATCCATGGATGAGATCAATCTGCAGGACAGAAAGTTGCAGCTGAGGTGACTCCAACCAGCCAAGGTGCTTTTTATTTCAATTTTCCCATGCTCTGGAGTGGTACCTGATGACTGCTGAGCCAAACCTGCAGAGCCTGGCATTAGGAGCTGCATTTGTGCTTCCTCAGAAAGCCAGCAGTTAATGGCATTCAGGCTGCCTTCAGAATCATGAAAATATCTTTATTAAGCATGTCAGGAAACGCAGCAAAATGCTGTGTCGAACAATTGGCCGTAGCAATGCTACTCAGCTCTGCAAAGTGAGTCTGGATCACATCTGATGTGCTACATAAAATATATGTCAGCATTTTCCTGGCAATAACAATAGAGCACTTGCTGAAGAAACCTTAACACGTTGCAAATAAAATATTTGGAAGTGTGGTCACTGCAGAGCTTAACACGCTCAGCTGGAGACTCACATGTCTCAATCACCTTAGAGGAGAGCTGAATAAGCCCAGCTTTTTCAGGTATATTTAGACACAGTGTTGAGTCTAAGGGCTTCTTATATATTTCAGGTATAAAAGACATTTTTACTCAGCCCTATCTGTGCTTTCCTGCATATAGGCATATGACCCGAGGGGGAAAAAAAAGAGATGAAAGCAAGAAAGTGAGGCCAGTGTAAGGGAGGAGGCACAGGCAGCGAAGTTTTTTATGAGGCTTGAAAACTGCTTTGCTTAGTCATGAAGGAAATCAGAAATATTAAATAAGAGGTAGAATAATAAAATATGCTGAGTTGAAAGGGATCTGCCACGATCACAGATTCTAACTCCTGGTCCTGCACAGGCACCTCAACAATCCCATGCTGAGGCTGAGAGTGTTGTCCAAACATTTCTTGAGCCGTGACCTTTCCCTGGGGAGCCTGTTCCATGCCTGATCACCCTCTGGGGAAAGAACCTTTTCTTAATACTCAACCTAAACCTCCCCTGGATGATCACGTAAGGACAGGAGGGAAAGCACTAAATTGAGGGAATGGGGAAAAAAAAAAAAAGGCAGAAACAAGCAAAAAATCCAAATAAAATCAAACAAACAGAGAACTAACTTTTAAGGAGTTTTAGTATTGTCTGGGTGTCTTAAAAGAGTACCAGGAGTGAGGAATGTACCCTCAGAAATCATTAAATATGTGATTTCTGCTGAGGAATGTACCCTCAGAAATCATTAAATAAGTGATTTCTGCTGAGGACTCTGTCCATTTTGTGATTTTGTGATTATGAATAAAAATCCATCTGGCACAACAAAAATACAAGAACAAAATTCAACTTAACCTGAAAAGTCCCACACAGGCAGTGATTGCACACCTGTTCAGATTACATTCAGCATTTCTTGTAAGTGAGGAAACTCCAAGACTTCCCACCTTTTCACACCATTATATCCCAGGATTATCACGTACTCAGGGCTGGAGCATTTGGAAAAGGAAGGGCTGTGCACTGGATATCCCCAGCCCTGTGATGCTCTGAGAGGAGCAGGACTGGGCTGGTGGCTGTGCTGTGCTTCAGGTACCTTTGAAGAGACTGACACCAGCAGAAACAAAGCACTTGCCTTTCTGTGAGTGCAGTCATCCCAGGAGAGCACTTCTGAAAGGTTTAGGAAGCCTTTTGATTAGAGGGGAAATTGGAAATCCTAGCTACAAATCCTAGCACATAATAGGCCAAAACCAGCTGTCACCAAAACTACCCATTTAATTTTTTTTTTCCACAGCTCTACCAGAAAATGAGTTACACAGAAAACAAGATTAAGGGGAAGGAAGAAGAAAGAGGGATATGAGTGTCATCTCGCCATTCCTTCCACAGATGATCCCTGCTTCAGGTAATTCCAGCTCTGTCCAAACCTACCACAGAGAAACCTCCGTGCTCACCTATTTTATCTATGATTTCTCTTTAAAGATGACATGACTGGGTGCTAATTTTGATGCATCTTGACACCTAACAAGGCTCCTGATCTTACAAGTAGTGCAAGGTGCCTTTCACATCCTTTCTGGCCCTCATTCTTCCTTGAAACTCTGCAGTAGACAAGGATTTAGCTCTAATTCCAGCAGTTTAAAGTAGTCATTGTACCAGTGAAGGATGGTGCCCACACGTTTGGTGGTGGAGGGGTTAAACATCCCCAAGATTCCTTTGCTATTGCTATTAAGGAAAAAAAAACCCAAAACAACAACAACAACAAACAAATAAGCAGAAACTGGGCCAGTCTTGAGCCAGAATTGAGTGGCTGATCCTTCTCTCAAGTCCTGTCTGCAAGGATTTGCAGCAGGGACACAGGAACCACCCCACAAGGATTTTGGGATGTCCTTGTGCAAAGGAGAGAGCAGATTCCAAACCCGGTTGTAGCATCCTGGGACCTGACAGGCCAGGTGAGTTCCAGAGGCAAAGAGAAAAGGCTTGAGGAGGCAAAGCTTTATACGAGCAGCAGGGTGGGGAGATCTGGCAGGCCCACTGCAAATGTAAATTTGCTTTTCTTAGATTATTTAGGGGCTCCCTCTAAATCTTCCTTGGCCCTGCCTCGTCTAACACTGGCCCTGCCAGAGACACTAATTTTCCCTGCCCCATCTGTTTGGATTTGCTTACTTCCTAATTTATCCAACGCCTAGCTCCATGGTGGCTAAGCGTTTTAATCACAGTGATTAACACACTGAGCAAGAACAAAACAAAAATGGTTAATCAAAGGCTATTAGCAGTGTTTGAATGTCTAGACGCCGTTTTACACATGAATGCTGGTTAACGATCATCTCCCCAGAACGTTCCCTGATTTATTCCTTCCCCTGCCAGCTCCACAGTTTGCCACCACCACGGCAGAGATTTTGACCCATTTGGCACCAAGAGAACACAACGCTCTCCTGCAGGAAACACTCAGGCTTTTCAGGCTGCCTGAAGTGCTTCACACCACCAGCAATCTCCAGCAAGAGGAAATCCTCAGCTCCATCCCTTATCCAGTGGGATGGAGATGAAAGCTACAATGCTCTGAACTCCCCGTGCCTCCAACATAAAGAGGATCCTTCCCATATCGAGGAGGAAATGCCAAGAAATGTCATTATTAAATGCACCATGTCTTAACCAGTGTTTGTCACGCTCAGGTGTTATTTATGCACGAACATAAGGAGTTGGGGATCAATAAAAGCCTGGGTTTGCTCCTACAACCATGGGTGTTGAACTTTTCACCCCAAAATTACTCCCAAAAACCAGAGCCCAGTGCCCAGCTGAGAATGAGAACTCCCTTGGGTGAAGGAATGTCTGTCCACAAAAAGGCTCTGGCTCAAGGACTGCTCACAGGGATACATAAGGAAAGGAAAGGATGCCCTAATACCTGGACAAAGCATTAACTCAGGAAGCCCAGACCTCTAAGAATGAATTATGTGGGCAGGGAAAGTGTCTTATCTGTGTTTGTAAAGCCCTGTGTAAATTAACAGCCTTGCACAAACAGGATTTAAAACAAAAATACAAGTGCAGCAACAGGGTTTATGGCTTTAAATACATCTCCAGTGGTTTAGGCTGTGAGCACAGTTCTCAACAGTTTATTTACGAGTACGGCAGCTTCAAGTAAAGCAGAACTGCAGGTTTGTTGGGTTTTTTTATAGTTAATACAACTAAAAGCAACCAAAAAAGTTTGGCCACTTTCGATTCCGCTGTCTTCAACTGGTCCTTCTGTCACTGAGCTTTTTTCTGAGGCCCCTTTGGCCATGTAGTTTTATTTTTCTTATAAAATAAGGCCCCACAGCTGCAGTGCTGGGCTCTGGGCAGGTTCTGGGTTCAAAACGCTCCAGTAAAAGCGGAATGTTGGGTGAATCACAGAACCATTAAGGTTGGAAAAGATCTGTAAGATCATTGATTCCAACAGTTAACCACAATAGCCATGATAACCAGTAAAGTTAAAAATGCTAGAATCCCACGCCAGCACACACAGTCATCTCCCTCAGGATAACAAAGGTTTATTTGGTGGTAAACTGGAAGGAAATGGAATGAGCAGCGCAGGGAATTACCCTTATTCTCCCCAGGTTTTTAACTCCCTTTTCCAGCCAGTCATCAATCCAAAAATATTATCATTTTAGCTCAATCTTTCCCTTTCTTGGAAGGGTATGTTTACAGCAAAACAGCAGTTTTGGGAGGTTTATCTCTGATGAAATCCTATGAAAACACCTATCCAAAGTTCCAGTGCTGTGCAAAAGAGAAGAGGCATCTCAAGATGGACCTCAATTAGCTCAGTCAAACCATATCTCCAGACATTTAAGTTCCCTAAAACAGCACTACCAGCCACAGGAAGCAATAACCACGCTGAATGTGCACATTAGTGATTTAAAAAGCCTGGCTGGTAGATCCTTACATTGACCATTCCAGCTTTCCACCAGCTCTACTCCACTGTTGACTGTTTATTTATAATTTACTATCCAGGTGTCTCTGGGACAACTTAATACACTGTGATAGTCTCTCATCTCTTCTCTGCTAATGAAGGCAATAAATAACTACAGTAAGTATTCCAATCAATATTACACTCTGCTCACATCCTGGGGAACATGAGGTCTGTGGCCTGCAATCCTGCTGGAGATGAAAAGTCTCCCTGGGATCTGACCAGTGCTCAGGCAGAGCAGGTGGATCAGCAACACAAGGCTGGGGTCTGTGTGCTCCAAAGGGCTGGGAAGGCACTGAGCAATCTGGGATAGTGGAAGGTATCCCTGCCCATCCATGGTAGGGGCTGGAATGAGATGATCTTTGAGGTCCCTTCCAACCCAAACCATTCCATGGTTGTATGAAGAGACATCCAAGTTTTATGCACTGAGTAGCATCTGTGATCAACATTAATGATCCATTTGTGATTAGAGAAAATACATTAATTTAATGGGAAAATGCCATTAACTGCATGAAATGAAAAGGCTGCAGCTGCTTGGAATTTTCCTTCCTACAATGCAGAATCACAGAAAACTCTCATGATCTTGAATTCAACTGCTTTTTCCTTTTGTCTCCTGCCCTTACAAATTCAGAACTTCTTCACACAAGACTTCACACTGCCTCCTGTTGAAGCAATGATATTCCTCAATTCATCCACCAGCTCTCCACCCTCTCCCTGAGCTGCTCCTGCACTGCCAGCTCCAAGGCATGAGCCAAACCACGTTATCCAGAGGCTGAAATCAGACACGAGCTGTTCTGTTCAAACCATCCCCTCTGAGATCAGTCATTATTACACCCCTTGGTACCCTCCCAGGAAATATTTAGCCAACCTATCTCCTTGCAACGCCCACTCTCCCTCCCAGTGCTTGCCCTCTTCCAGGATTTTTCCTCAAATCCCACTGCACATCTCAGGATCACCATCTGCTGCAGAGAAATCTGTGGGGAGCAATTCTCCCCAGAGCCAGCGGGGAGTTGCTCCAAGTGGTAAAAGATGAGAAAAAGGAGAGAAACCACAACTAATGACTCATCTCAGAGAGGAGCTTTGCTGCTGAAGCTGTGGTGTGAAATCATCTCTGTTCATCAGCATGAGCATCTCATGTGGGAGACAGGATTTGATCCGAAGGGACTCCTGTTTTCCTTGGGTCTCCCTCCTCTTCACAGCTCAGCTCTCTGTGCACCAGCTGTGGAGAGCACAGGCATTTTTAAATGCATTTTTACCTTCTAGAAATTTTAAATGCAACTTTACCTTCTGCCCATGGCAGGGGACTGGAACTAGAGGAACTTTAAGATCCCTTCCAAACGAAACCATTCCAGGATTCCATGATTCAATAAAATCCTGCTCACTAAAACACCCTTTGACTGCAGAGTAAATAACACATTCACATTAAAAATTCTGACAGCACAAGAGTACTTCCTCTATACATATTCCCAAAGTCCAATACACACAAAACATAATTACCCAATAAAAATATCATTGAATCCAACTGTCAACACTGACACCACACTGGAGCTGGAAAACTGACTTTGGAATACTCAGTACCTTGCTTCACTAAAATATAAAGTGTCCACAGTTAATCTATGGAAAGGTTTTTGTTGTACAGGTATTTTCTCTCTCTGCAAGGGGCAGAAACTCACCCTGCTGGTTTCAGTTCTTCAGGATAACTTACTGTATGTAAAGCTCAAGTAATCTCTATCCCACAGAGGAATCTGCAAGAAAGCACATCAACCCCCCCCCAAAAAAAGCCCCAAATAAAACAACTGTAATTGTCCTACTCTCAATATTTGCAGGAAAAGAGTTTCAAGCCCTCAGAATTCACAGAATCACTGAATGGTTTGGGTTGAAAGGGTCCTCGAAAATCATCCAGATCCAACCCCCTGCTATAAGCAGGGAACCTCCCACTAAAAGTTCTGCATGTGGGAATCTTCCTAATGAAAAGAGCAAAAAGACACAAAGCAAAGCAAAATTGAAAACAACACCTGAAGAAAATTTTGCCAAGCTCCAAAACCTCTCAAAGGACTACATCATCCATCATGGGCTATTAAACATTATAAACACAGCTAACCAAAGGTAAAGTTAAGAAGCAATTAGTTATTCAGATACGCACCACCTCCTGCTCAGGAACTTTTAAAGCCACAAATGCCAGATGTTGGCATGAGAACCTGGAGGAAAATCAGGATGTACCTGCCCAGATCCAACCCCTTTGCCTGGGCCAGCTGTGCTCTTTTCTGCTCGCCATCAGAAAGAAGATAATGAGCTGCACGGTGCTTTGGCCTGAGATCTCTGAAGGTACTTTCCTATACTGCCAGAAAGGCTCTTTCAAGCATTGTGAATGGTTTCCAGTAACTGATAATGTTCAAAAAACTAAAGGCGAAAAAAAAAAGGTATTTTACGCTTAAATCAAAACTACTTTGAAAACACCAAACATTGCTGCTGCTTTGTGGTTCCTTCCTTTCATTCCAGCAGTTATTACGGATCACAGGGAGCTGTGCACAAAAGCTGGTTATCCCTGTCACCCTGAGCCCTGAACCGTTCAGGACACAGAGTTACTTCTTTAATTCACCAAAGGCACGGTGGAACAAGTGCAGGACACCCCAGGAAGAGCCTCCATCAAAGGCAGAGCCGAGTCGGGTCGGGAAGGACGGCGGAGCAAACAGCCTCATTTAGATAATCCCACTGGTTTGACCCAAAGAGATACAACTTTATCAGGTAACAGAACTCCTGTGGGGGGGAAAAAAAGAGTGTGAGATCATAAACTGACAAAAGCTGACTTTGCTGACTGAATCCAGAGGTTTCAGATGGATCTGACACTTCACTGCTGCGGCTGAATGGGAAAGTGCACAGAGGAAAATAACAGCTACACCACAGAACTGGGTAAACAGCCTCATTTAAAGCAGGAGTTCCTTTTTCTAATTCTATTCCTATGATTAGGAAGAGTAATAGATACTCTTTAATGGGCAAATAATTTCTGTGTTATGAGATTCATGGACCAAAGGATGTGGGAGCGCATTTTATGTCTGGGATGGTGAATTTTCATGGTCATTCCCTGCTCCTGTGAGGAAGCTTTGCTGTAATTCAGTAACACCACTTTCAGTAAAATCAGCCTTGATTTGTCAGGCCTTTAAGTTGCATTTCTATTATTAATCTTTTCTTTTTAATAAAAAAGCCAAAGGTCCTCAAGCTTCAAAACCTGAAACTTTCTGATGTAACCTCAGGAGGTGACACTTGAAGGGCAGGGAGCCTTGGACAGGTATCCCATTTCTTAGGTGACCCAAGAAAATTGACATGGATCAAAGGAAACTCTGAAGCCTGAACTACCTGACAGGAGGATGTGGATAGGTAGAGGTCGGTCTCTTCTCGCACACAGTAAGTGACAAGATGAGAGGAAATGGCCTCAAGTTGTGCCAGGGGAGGTTGAGACTGGAAATTAGGAACTATTTCATCACCAAAAGGGTGGTCAAGCTTTGGAAGGGACTGCCCAGGACAGCATGAGCCACCATCCCTGGTGCTACTTAAAAGCTGTGTGGATGTGGCACTTGGGGACATGGGTCAGTGGTTGCTTTGGCAGGGCTGGAGGAACTGTTGGACTCGATGATCTTAGAGGGCTTTTCCAAGCTTTGAGATTCTCTGATCTTGCAGTTAATAAAACGTTGCAGTTCCTGGGTTTCTGCCACTCAGTTCCATAAAGGCGGTGAGTAGCACAACCCCAGAGATGATCAGTGTAAAAGCAACAACGACCACAGCAACTCAAGGCACTGATTGTACAGAACCCCTGGGTTTGGTGACAAGAAAGAATCCAAATAAAACACTTCAACCAGCTTCAACAATACTGAAAAAAACAATACTTTCCAAGCTGGGGAAGGGTCTGGAGCACTGGTTGGATGAGGAATGGCTGAGGGAGTTGGGAAAGGGGCTCAGCCTGGAGAAAAGGAGCCTCAGGGGGAGCCTTCTGGCTCTGCACAACTCCCTGACAGGAGCAGCTGATTTATTGAAGAAATATGGATACTGATCTAGTATCGATACCCAACTGTAAAGGACAAATACTCTCTAACAGTTTAAAGTTAGAAAGTATATGTTTATTGCCACACTGGGCAGCCTGCGGGATAGCTCCCAAATACACACCCCAATTTACAGGTGATCACAGAGTCCTTTCATTTACAGGAGTGTTGAATACCCAAAACACAAATGCACATTCATAGCTTTGGTACATCCCATTCCCTGCTTCATATGGTAATTAGCTAAAAAGCTATTAAACATGAGTAGTTTGTTCTTTGAAATGGGTCGGTGGTCCCTTTCATGGGGCGGGGTCCCAAAATGAGGAAGTAAAAGAAGTCTTCCTCATTCTGACCTTTCTACCTTTTCAATGTAAACGTGACAAATGAATCCTTGGTAGAACTCCTATTTCCCGACTTCATGACTGTTCAATGACTTTCAGGGCAGCAGAGGCCTACAATTGTCTTATGTTCCTAAAAGCTATTTATCAGTTTCTGTATTCTTCATTATAAACACAGCTAACCAAAGGTAAAGTTGAGAAGCAATTAGTTATTCAGATATGGGAGAATCATCCCAGGTCCGGTTTCTCTTAGTTAACTACTAACTTTTAATTTTAACAAGGCCTATCCATCTACTTTAATTAATTCCAACAAAGCTTATCTCTAACTAAAATCTTAACTCCTCTAAAATCCTTAATTCTCTAAAGTTTATGTCTCACAGACAGGGGAGGGTCAGGCTGTGCTCCCAAGAGAGAGGGACAGGATGAGAGGAAACGGCCTCAAATTACACCAGGGGAGGTTCAGGCTGGACATCAGAAAGAATTTCTTCCCTGAAGGGATGTTCCGGCATTGGAAGGGGCTGCCCAGGGAGGTTTGGAGTCCCCATCCCTGGAGGTGCCCAAGGAAGGTCTGGATGTGACACTCAGTGCCCTGGGCTGGTGACAAGGTGGGGATCGGTCACAGGTTGGACTCGATAGTCCTGGAGGTCTTTTCCAACCTTAATGATTCTGTAATTTAAGAATCCTGTGAAAAGTTGAACGCACTCCTGCAGATGGAAAGGGTAAAGAGCAGAAAACAGATGAGGGGCAATGCCAAGGGAGGAGAACAGGACACACCTCATCTCAGAGCTCTTGACAGGTATGAGAGAGTCCCACCTGCCCCACAAACAAGAACACAAACTTGGTCTTAGAGTTAACACAGCTTTAGCGTCCTACTGAAAGGTTTCCTCTTGGAAAAAGAACTGGAAGAGAAGTAAGTATATTTAATGGAGTTGGATTGGTAAAAATTTCCAGTTTTATGATGCTGAAATTGCTCCTAAGAATGCAGACTCCTGTTTTGAGTGACTAACAGATGTTTTCATGGAGGATTTAGGACAGGAAGAATACAAATGCACTGATAATGGCAGCCTAATGAAGCTTAGTCCTCAGTTAATTCACACAACCAATCAATCCTATATCCAGTGGAAAGTGGGAGCAAGGCAAGGACCCTTTTGCTGACCATAAGGAGCAATGCTAGGCAGAATATCCATTCCAAATATCATGGAATTATGGAATGGTTTGGGTTGGAAGGGAACTTAAAGATCATAAATATGTGCATTTTCATTCTTAATTAGGGCTGTGGTCTTTTATGAAGCTCATAGCAGCACACAAGGACCCAACCAGGTACAATTCCCCAATCCCAGCTGGGCTCCTCCAGCAGTCAGGATCCTTAAACAGCTTTCTGCCCCAGCGAGACCCAGATTCCATGTGGGAATCAGCTCTAAATAATTGTTTTTCAAATAGTATATCCTCACTCATCAATTCCTACTTAAAATTCCTCCGCAGAACTATTCCAAAATAAATATTCCAAATTAAAAGTGTGATTCCCTCACCATTCCCTTAAAAAAACAGCTTCAGGATGGCAAAAGCAATTCTTTCAAAGTAAATGGAGGAGGTGTGAACCTCCCAGTGCCTCAGACACCTTTGTTAGAAGTCCTGCTTCACAAATAAATCCCCTAATCCCCTGAAAAAGGGGGAAATAATCCAGTCCCAGGCAAAGAAGTTGGCAAAGCCACCAGAAATTCAACTTAACCCCTGAATTCAAACTCCCTGTTGCAGTTACACTGCTCCCGACAATTGTAGGAAAACAGAAAAATTGTCAATTTTTTTCTTCTCAGACCCCACTTAAATATCAACAAAAGTAAAAGAGTTAGAAATAACATGCCCTTGCTGATTTAAAAATTGGTCACTTCCCAGGAATGTCAAAGAGACGGTTCCCAGTGAAAGAAGCAGCAGGAAATTACAGGGAGATCTGTGTGTTCAAACAGAAAATTCAGTGGTTCGTTGCAGGCAGAGCTTGATCACAACCAAAAAAAAAATAATGAGAGCCTTTAACAAAGCTCTAATTGTGCAACAAGCCATACCAGGGAAAAACAGCAAAACCTCAAATGTTTTGGTAAATGGGATTATGAAACTCCAGAGCAGTAAAACAAAGACTAAGAATACAAATGGTAATAAAGCATCATTAAAGGTGCTGTTTCGAAGCACTGCTGAAGCACAGGTAAATGTCAGGTTACCCAGGCAGAATTTCAGTACTCAAAAGCAATGTTTAATCTGATTTTTTGCTCTCCTGAATTTCTGCATGAAAGACATTCCCATTACTTAGGGATAATTTTTATTTTCCTATGAGGATATGTGGGTTTTTTCAGCCCCATCTGAGACATGGGGCACTATGAGAAAGGACCAAGCACTAAGACCAACCCTACAGGGGACATTTGTCCCTTGTGTTCACTACCTGACAAACAGATTTCAAACTGGGCTTTGCATCCCCATCAGAAAATCCACACCAATTTTAGAGCAAGCCAAGGAAATGCTGGAGAATATCAGAATTTAGTGATGCCAAGATTTTCCCACAATAAAACCAGGGCAGATCAACCATAATTTTTTGCAAAATTATAAATGACACCTGAAGTCCTGGCTGGGTTCACCTACTGAGGGATGATTAAGCTGCAAATCTACAATTACTTCTAATCTTAAATAACTGATAGGATTTGAACTCCCAACATACAGTAGCTCAGCTGTGATATTACTGGGAGCTTTTTGAAGCCAATCAATAACTATTAAAGCTGGATCCCATCAGCTACCACCAGGTATTAGCCACTTTCTCAATATTTCAAGGATTCAGTTATTCTTAGCTACAGTTAAAGTAGTAAAATGAAGTGGTCTCATACTGACACTGCGATAAATACGAGATCAAATATAGAACAAATTTATTACTCCCCGAAGTCCTACTGAGTGTCCTGATTTTTTCCTTTTTTTTTTTTTTTTTTTTCTTGTATCCACAACAATCTGGTTTACTTTGATGTTTTATTATCCCAGATCTAAAGCTCACGATTGAAAAGCAAAGCCAGCGCCGGTTCAAAGAACCCAACCCCAGCCACGCCGGGAGAAGGGAACAAATTCCAAAGGGAAGGTGCGGACGGCGGAGCCGGCCCAGTGACAGCCGTCATGCCCCACTTAGAGCAAGTGGCACTCACAGGCGAGTGATTTGTGACACTGAGCGTGTGTGACACGGTGCAGCACCCTTGGAGTGCCTTGGGCTGCCAGAGGATCGTGCCTGCAGGAGCAGACTTTTCCTAATACCCCGCGCTTTGAAGAAAGCGGAATAATCAACCCATTTTTAAAGCACTGGTTTGAAGGGCTCCGAGGAGTTTTAAAGGCAAGCAGTTAATTACTTGGCTCACCTCATAAATAAATTAACCCACAAATTAGAGTCGGGATGGGTCTGGGTGATGATGGGTGACCCCAGAAGTGCACGTTTTTGGCTCGCTGCATGCCCTGAGCTCCCAAGGAGGATCTCAGTTTAACCCCAGCGGGCCCTCCCTGAAGAGCAAAGCACTTAGGAAAATTGCAGGAGCAAGGAACCACATCCTCCTCCACCACCATCTGAGCAGGATGAGTCCACAAGGACACGAGTGTTTGGGTCTCAGCTAAAATCCCTGGAAGTGTTCAAGGTCAGGCTGGATGAGGCTTGGAGCAACCTGGGAGAGTAGAAGATGTCCCTTGACCATCAGAGGAGACTGGAACTGGAAGGGTTTTAAGATCTATCCTTAACATTCTATCATTCCATGATTTATACATGTCTTGGCATTTCTCTACTCTTCTCACCTGGGATTCACCCCTAAGCATTAATTCCCAAGTGGCCCACTGAATATAACTCTCCCAAAGATGACAATGACAATCTAATCCAATGAAGGGATCTGGCCTCCAGTACTGGTGCACACACAGGAGTCATAAAATAAATTTAGTCCCAAACAGGTAAATCTGATGGCCATGTCCAAAAACTAGAAGTGGATTTTGCTGGAGACTGACAGACTGGATACACTTTTATCAGCTTGGAAAAACAAGCCCACAGTTTCTTAAGAAAATAAAAATTAACCTTAAGTAATGGGAACGTTTTCCTTCTGCTGTGTTACATCCTTCTGGGCTCCTCCTTCTGTCTACTAGGCAGGGATGCTGTTGCCTTCAAGGCTTAACTAGCACAGGATCATCCTTGGACCTACAAACCCTCACCTCAAGAAGCGCCACCAGAACCATTCCCAGCTGGCATCCTGGAGGCAGCCACCCTCTCCCAAAAGCCAAGGAAAGTTAATGTGACAGAACCAGCCATGCTGGGCCAAGCCCATCTCAGGGCCAGAGGGCGAATCTTGCCTCTACCAAGCTCCCAGGAGGAGATGTGGCTATTGAGGATGAGTTCCTGACAAGTGAGACAAAGGGGGCTCTATCTTTGATCAGTGCACACGGTTGGAATCTGAGATGGAGCCATGAAAGGGGAGGAGTGTCCCCATGGCAAAGTGTTGGAATGAGATGATCTTTAAAGTCCCTTCCAGCTCAAACCATTCTGAAGGGCTCTGGTATAATCCCAGAGTGAGCAGCATCACATTTGGGGCTGGAGCCTTTCCTGGCGTCAGTGACACGATGCATTTACGTCAGCGTGTGACAACGGGCCCGGAGTGACAAGGACTAAGGTAAGATTAAGCATTCAGGAGCAAAGCATGTCCTTCACTAAAACAAGGGTGCCGGAGCCTTATCGTGCTGCCTTTTGGCACAGCCACGTGCCCAGGCACAGCCTCAACCTCCAGCTCCAGCCCTGGCTCGGGTGCACATGACTTGGCAAGGCCCTGCTGCAGATTTTCCCAAGGAAACCGTTCCTTCCCAGCTCAGCCGTAACAAACGCTGGGAAATAAAGCCCCGAGACAACCTCCCACTGCATCGCCGATGTGTCGGCGTGACAGACTCCGTGTGGTGACTTCACACCCCAACGTGAGCGCCTTCCCTGCATTTGTGAGCCTTCCACGAGGGAAAAACTGATGGATTTCTGCAGCTGGTGGTGCTCGGAGAGTCGTCAGTGCACACGGTTTCAAATTATTTCCATTTCTAATTAATATTCATAAATGAGCCACAATACTGCGCCTTCCATCAGCTGTCACGCACAACCCACGCTAGATGAAAGGACAACTACACGAGATAAGCAGTTTATTGGATCAAAAGTCCCCTTTAGACAAGAAGACAGCTACTGCAACAGCATCCAGCTGATAGCATCCCATCACATGGAGGGAGTATCAGCAAATCTCCCTCTTTAAACCCCAGATTCAGAACACAGAATGCACAACGCAATTATTATGTTAATTTAGCTGCATTTTGCTGCCTGCTTGAGGCTTGAGCTGGAGGGAGGAACTTCGGTTTGAAGAGCTGCCACTGAAAATGGCTACTTCAAAAAACTCAACTGACACCCAATTATACCATCAGCTTTCCAGTTTAATCCCCTGGTGTCAGCACCCTGCCTCACCTGGCTGGTTTTGGGCAAAGACTCTGCCCTTCACCTTTTCCCTTTACCAACCATCTACATCTTGCTCCAGCAGAAGCCTGAAGGAGCTTTACCTGTCCTTCTTCCTGAACTCAGTTTAGGTGGCAGAAAATGAGGATCTCATCTGCTTGCATAAATATGGCCTGGGAATAACAGCTGTTATTGTCCACTACCCCTGCATGGACAAGAAATAAATCAAAAAGCCACCTGACATTCGCATCAAGCCCATGCAGGATGACAGAAAACACTGAAGCCGTACCATCACATTCCCCCCTCTCCACTGATGGGAAAGAAGTGTTTCCCAGGTTTAAACTGAAAGACAGTAGGGTTAGATGGGATATTGGGAAAAAAGGCTTCCCTGTGAGGGTAAGGAGGCCCTGGCACAGGGTGCCCAAAGAAGTTGTGGCTGCTCCTGGATCCCTGGAAATGTCCAAGGCCAGGCTGGATGGGGCTTGGAGAAGCCTGGTATGATAGAGGAAGGTGTCCATAGAAAGGGGTTGGAACTGGATGATCCTCAGAGTCCCTTTGAACCCAAACTATCCCAGAATTCCATGACTAAAAGGAGCAGAGGAAGGTGCATCGCTCACTGCTCTCCAGAGCTGTTCTGCTCCTCATCCATCAGGGACCCAAACAGTCTGCCCCAGAAAAAGCATATTTACACCCATTGCCAGAGAGGGAAAGTATAAATATTTCCAAAGCTTTATGAAGGCTGGTACTTACAGTCATGCTTTGAAAGGGAAAGAATAAAGCAAAATATTCAATTAGAAAAAATTACTATAATTGTAGGTTCTATTTTATCCCTCCATTAAAGCAAATAAGTGCCTCAAAATATTGCTGAGCTGGGATACAGAGCTTAGTGCTACTTAACATATTAATATACATCCAGGGGGGTTAATTTAATTTAGATTTGCATGAGGGTCTTCTGTCCTCCCTGGCCCCCATGGTCTCCCCCGACACTTCCAGCTGGATGCTCATGCATGATTCTCCCCCATTCCAAGGGATGAACACGCAATGCTGAGGCTGGACATAAATTCTGACATGTGTCACACACCTCTGGAGCCAGAGCACAGCAAGCACATCCACACACAGAGATACCCAGCTTAAACCATGTTTGCCTGCCCCTCAAAGCTCTGATGTCTGAGTATTTGATTTTCTGTTGGACAAAAACGTCCAATTCCTGCTCTCTGAACATCAAACAAAATCCTCTTGGAAATGTAAAATCATCCCATTTTGCTCTAATAGCACATAAATCCCATGGGTAAGGATTTGCTGTTGAAAGTCACTGAGCAAGGAACTGCTGAGGCTGAAGAAGGGGCTCTTCCTCCCAGCCTTGGCTCTCTCCATGCTTTCTCCACACTATGCTGCCATGGGCTGCAGTTTCCCAAATATAACCCTGCTCTTCCCTGCGACAGAAGATAAGTGAATCTTATTTTAGGCAGCCCTTCATCCTTTTAATTAAACAAATTAATATCACTTCTCCGTATCTCATAGCCTCCATTATCTTTTGTGAACTCCTACAATTCTGTTGTAAAGATATATTGAAAAAGTGCTAATTGAGATAATCTCTGGAATTCAAGAGTTGCTGTATTTTTAGCCATGTTTTAAAACTATTTTCCCTTTGTTTCTGGAATGCCTCCCATCCTTCCTCCCATGCCAGACTGTTTACATTATTTAAATGCCTTCTGCTTATACCACTCTTTACAATTTTTACTTCAACAACATCGGCCTCCGTTGCTCTTTTTTCCCTCGCTTAGACATAACTGGGATGAATTCCAATCCCAAACCCAAAACCACTCCTGGTGCTTTACTGCTGTCTTCTGTGTTTGGTAGATCAGGCAATGTATTTCTGCCATCCTGTCATCCAGGGCTGCCTGTGTGGGGGATCCAAGCATGAGGAGTTAAACTGATCTTTTTTAACAAGAGAAAATGGGAGAATGGTGATTTCCGCAGAGATTGGAACTCTTTAAACTCGCAGGGATCCGTGCCATGTCCCTGCTTTAGGAGATTATCCTGAGTCACCCCACTGAAAGGATGGGGGAGCTCATCTCTCCTGGATTTTTTTTGAGAGTTGTGATGTCCAGTGTCCATCACAGAAACAAAATATGATCCTGCTCGCTGCCCCTACAGAAAACTCCACAGAACCCCATGAGCTGAGGGAGGTTCTGGCAGCTGGACATGATCCTCCCTCACTCAGGTTTGGGTTTTTCTCAGAGGTTTAATTAGCAAAGTGATAAAGGCAGCTCCAGCTGCCAGAGCCTTTTGCATCATGGCTCCTGAGGAGTTTTTAATAAGAGTTCTGCCAAAATGGTGGGAGTTTTATGGGAAACTTCTCCCACATCAAACAGACCTGTGAAGGTAGAAAAGGTGACGTAGTTCAGCAGCTGATAGTTTTCCAGCATGAGCTGAGACCTCTGCAATGTCCATTTAAACCTGTTCACAAAAGGCTTGGTTTTCCTAGTGTCCATTCGCTGGTCATCTACAGGACACTGAGGCAGCATTTAGGAAAGATTCTTGTCTTAGTCCTATTTCCCATGGGGTTTTGGGACAGGGAGAAGATGCCTGTTCCCTCAGCCCGTCCTGCAAAAACGAGGGGTACTTCAAAAGGGTGTATAAAAAAGAGGGAGAGTGACTTGACATGGACAGATAGTGATTGGACAAGTGGGAATGATTTTAAACCAAAAGAGGAGAGATTTAGGTTAGATATGGGGAAGAAATTATTTCCTGTGAGGGTGGCGAGACCCTGGCACAGGGTGGCCAGAGAAACTGTGGCTGCCCCTGGATCCCTGGAAGTGTCCAAGGCCAGGTTGGACAGGGCTTGGAGCAATCTGGGATGGTGGAAGATGTCCCTGCCCATGGCAGCGGGTGGGACTGGATGGTCTTTGAAGTCCCTTCCAACCCAAACCTTTCTATGACATGATTCTACTCCATGATGACAAAGGGATATTTCTTCGGGATGCCAAAATTCTGCTGCAGGTAAACCAAATCAGAACACAGCAGAGGAAGAGGAGGTCATAAAAAAGGCTCTGGGCTTGAATATAGAAGGTTTCAACATAGCTACCAGTTCTGCAGAAGATCTGTGCAGCTGAAGTCACTTAAGGACAGACTGAATATTTCAGAGGTGAACCTGAGCTCTCACAGCTTTCCAAAAAAAGGAGATGTGAGGAGTAGCACAGTCTTCAGGTCCCATTATAGTTTTGGGGACACATTTGAGATGGCCTTTTGCTCTACTTTTTTGTCTCTTGGCCAAGATTTGATTTTGTTCCTGGTTCAAAATACGGAAGTAAGGAATAAAACATCCATTTATGCTGAAATAATGAAAGTCCATCAGTGAAATTTGTTCAGGAATGGACAAATAGCAACTCCTGAGACGACTCCTCGGCACTGTAAATGTGGTTCCTCTGCTACAGCATTTCCATATGACCAAACATAGCCTGAACCTGGAATACAGGGTGGTAGGAAATGTAAATCCCAAGTGCAGAGAATGACAAAAAATATAAAAATAAAAATCCATCCATAGAGAGATGCATGCAATGAGCTGCTTCTGGGACACAGCTAAATGCTCAGTTTCACAATCCAGAAGATTTTAGGAGCAATCTTGACACTGCAGCCCAAAGGATATGGGATGTGCCTGATGTTCTGCCCTGCAAAGATCAAGCAATTCTGCTCCACAGGGTTAAAAATACAAGGTGTTCCTCCCTCCATCACACTGCTGCTAGGTTGGTGGATTTTCTAAAGGATCCTCCTCCCCTGGAAAGCTCTTCCCCCATTTTCTTGGGATCCTGTTTGGAAAAGCATCTCAGTGCCCTAAAGCATCACAGTAGGCTTGGCCATCATTCTGAATCCCAGCACATCAGAAGAACGTGGGTCAATGAAGTGACAATATTTGGCACATGCTCTTTGCTTACACCTTTAATTACAATTTAATTTTCTCTCTAGCAAAGCCTTACTCTGACTCACAATTCCTCCTGCCTAAAAGCTTCCAGGTGTTAAAACACTGCCTTCTACTACTGCTGATTTTCACTACAGTCAGGTGCTAAAAATCAAGTCAAGATTCAAGGGAAATAAAGCAAAATGAGTATAGAGTGAAGGTATGTGAGGGATCCAGATTTCTCCACAGGCTCACCTTCGCTCCCCAAGGAAAATAACATGTTTGACATCCTATTTCTGCTCCTTGAAGTCTCAAGGCAGAGCAAGCAGCTCTCCTCCAAAGAGATGCTTTATCACCATCAGTTCTTCCTCCATCCTTTTCATTAAAAGAAATGCTCCCTGAATAACCTACATTTGTTCAGAGAGGAGAACCACTGCAAGGAATAAAGCTGGCTCAGTGCAGCTGAAAGCAAAATGGAAGTGTCTGGAAAGGTGGAAAATACAGAGCCTGGAATTTTCACACACAAAAAAATGGTGAGCCATCTTTCCTCCTTCTCTTGGCACCCTGCCTCCCCTCCACCAGGAAAGGCACTGTCAGGCTGCCACTGGCATTAGAGATAAAGCCATAGGGAGAGCGGGGAAAAAAACCAAACAGCTGCTTTTCCTGGAGGGGGGCCTTTCAGCTTGAACAGCTGAAAAGGGATGTTGTGGTCAAGGACCACATGGGTGGGAGCATTCAGGAAAGCAGCCTGCAACCCAGCTTCAAAGCAGTTGGGTTCCCTTTCAGATTTTGGACTCCTGGAGATGCTGTTCCCAAAATACCTTGCAACGGTGTCTTCACCTTGAAAGCCATGGAAATTTTATGCTGGTTTCAGTAAGAACTAAGTCAGGTCACCCAAGCAGTTCTGCTTCCATTTCCTCCTCCCCAAAAACCAGGTCAGGGGGATGATGAGCTGCTGTCATTGCTCAGCCACAGAGCTCCACAGAGCTCTTCCTAAACAGCATCCAAGAGCAAACCAAACTCGAGTTTCTCCTCCAAATCCCACTCCTCACCTGCCCAAGCCATGCTGTCTGCAGAAACACTAGGTTGCATGGGAACGAGAGTTCCCAGCAGATCAGGGCAGGATACTGTTTCTCCCAAGGAAAGGTCTGGAGAAATCTCTGCCCTCCCAAGGCTGGCCCAGCAGATCCGCTCCAACATCTGTGGTTGGACCCCCTCTAGTGGGAACCACTCAACAAGACACGGAGCATCAGCATCACCCGCCACCCATGGAGACCCCTCTCAAGGGATAAAGCTCTTTTTCCATCGTTATTATGATTATTATTATTATTGCCACTCTCTCACAACCTACACGCTCTGTAGATGTTGTCAAACCTCTACACCCACAGCTCAGCACTTCGTTATGGAGATCCTGCAGAAATGGGGGTGGAATGGGTAAGTTTTTTGGAAGGGAGGACAACCTCACTGGAAAAAAAATATAAAAAGTTATACCCCAGACCTGATTTTGTAGGGAGAACATATTTATCATCTATCCTGGAATGTCTTCCCTCTGCCAACTTGTCAAAAGCTGACAAAACTCCATACTATAAAAGCAAGCTGTTAAAACTTGGCTAAAAGGAAAAACTCAGCTGCCAGACAAGCTAACCAGAAAAAGCTGAAAAAAATATTCCAACGTGCCAGGGAACACAGTAAATTTACAGAAAGGCTCTACAGAGCTGAACATCCCAAACCAAGACAAGGAGGCAGCATTAGATCAGCAGCTTCTGGTTCATCTGCTGTTTGAGAAGCAGATGGCTCTCACTTTGAGAGATTTGGGCAGAGAACTTCAGAGTTGTAGCTGCCTGTACTTCTAAACTATCCAAAATAATGTGTCTTTAACTCACCAAGTTCATCCCAGACAAAGTATTTTAGGAGAGCCTGAACCCACTCAACACAAAGTCATTAAATGCCACATATTCCATTTAAACCTATTGATTCATCCTTCCACCTCCGAAGATGAACAGCTCACAGATTTGGTCTTTCCACTAATAAAAAAGATGCCAACTTCCCGCCAAAATGTTAGGAATTTCTCACCATGTACGTACACAAGACAATTTTTAATGTCACAACAGTGACAAGGGTTGTTGTGGTTTGCTGGGGTTTCTTGCAGAGAATGTTTTTCTCCTCGATCTGTGTTCAAATCTGTTGTAATAACAAACCCCATAAATAGAGCACAATCATGTCCCAAAACTCACCATCACTGATAGTTTAACAGACACAGAGAGATTTCCAGCTGGTCAGCATTCATTTTAGCTCAGCTCCACATCCTGTTAATCCAATGGAATCCAATAACGTTTGCTTTAATAGCACGGCGCAATACAAGGGATCGGACTTTCCACTCTAAACCCCCTATTCCAGGGCGGCATCCATGACCCAGTAACCCACTTCCAGCAGAGGTTAAGGAAAGGTACATCAGACAGGGAAATTCACTCCTGTCATTCATGCAACCTGTGCAATTACTCAAGATACCAAAACTTCTACTTCTCCTGAATTTACACGGCTGAACAGCTCTGGCAAAAGCAACAGCCCTGTCTTCATCCTGTTTCCAGCAAAACCACAGCATCCCTCCTCAAGCAACAGCCCTTGGCAGCTTGCACTGCAGCACCTCTATAATGAACATAACATGCCCCAATTGGCAGTCTTCACTTTTTGGGTAGTCTGGATGAACTGTTCAAGTCCTCAAGACAATCTAATATTTGAGAGGAAAGGTGACTATTGTAGGTTTATGAAGGTAAAAACCCCAGGAGCTGAGCTTTATTCGTGGGAATGGCACTGGAGATCAGACTGCTGGCATCCATTTGAGATCAGACTACTTCTAGCAAGATTCAAAAGACATATATCTGTACACACACATATGTTTTTACTATTTTTCCAACAGCCAGTATAGACAGACAGTATTAACACATCCTTCAGATCCCAGCTGAACCAAAAAAAACCACAAAACCCCCAGGAATATCACTAAGCACCCCCTCAGCACTTGCACTGCCCCCTCAGCCCTCCTGCCTGGTCACGATCCACCCTCTGAATACAACACAAACAACAAAGCTTCCATCCAGACTGCTCCAAAACAAGCTCCTTCTCCCACAATCCTGACAAAACGAAGAGACAGCCTTGCTAAAATAAGATCCCGATGTATATTTATATTTCTGCCATAAAATGCTATTTATTCACCATCTTATTGGCGAGTCTTCCCAGTATTTACGAGAAGAAGCCGCCACAGGAATTGTGTCATCCCTCAAAATCCAAACGCAGATTTACCTAACGTATTCAGGATGAGAATTCCTGTACTACTCCAACCTGCCCCCCTCCAATTCTCTACGATTTCACTCCCAGCTGCTGAGCAACACCCACGACATCCCCTACGTAAGGTACGATCCCGCTTATGCTCCATGCAGCGGCAGCGCGGATCCGTGATCCCACAGGAAACCAGGCTCGGAGCATTACGCACTGAACTTACGCTGTCCTAGGCTTTCCTCCTCCATCCCCATGTCTAAACTTCTCCTCAGCACGCAGTGACTGTGCCGCAGGCAAAGGTGGCCAACCCAGTGTGTTCCAGTATTAGTCCCAGCACCGCATCCGAGATTAATTTTAATGGCGTTGGCAACAGCTGTAGTGGGAATGCAAAAAGACACCCTTGTGGAGGCTGCTCCACAGATCCCAGGAAGTTAATTCTGGCTGTGGTCAGATATTGGGAGTCGGCTCCTCACTGTCCAGCGTGCCTTAAAGAGCGGGAGCTGGGCGCTGGTGGGATTAGAGATCAACAGGAGAGAAAGCTCCCTGATTTCACCTAACGTGATCCGGGCTGCAGCACTCCTTGTCAGTCCCCTTTGGCATTCCCAGCCCTGCAGAATCTCAGAAGCAAATGTTTTTCGTCTGCATTAGCATAGCAGGGAAAACTCTGGGCAACTTGAGCATTGTTTCTTCGTATTGCCCAAAAATCAGCCCCCCATATGCACCTCCTCTGTCCCTGCCAGCATCACTTCAGCATCCCCCTCCCCACGCGCTCACTCGAGCATGCCATGACACGGGGTGTTTGTGCACAGCTAAAACACAATCATTTCTTCTGTCTGACTCCAAGAAAGGAAAAATCTAACTTGCCAGAGGAGCATCTGCATTGAGAACTGCTTTTGCTGATGGGATCAGCACTTGGGAGTACCAGGGGAAGCTGCAGAAAGGGTCGTGGACCAATTCATCATCCTTGCACGCACCACCCGCAGACATCCCCTTCCCGCCACCCCCCAGCCCAAATCCTGGCCGTAAAAAACCCATAAAAATAGAATAAACCCCCAAGCAGAAGTTGAGAACAAATGCGCTTTGAACGATGCACAAATGACATTGAAGATGCAGAAGAAATATGTATTTGCTGTTGCACTGCATGATTGCATGGGCTTATTTCCTACGTACACATCTCACGCACCCTTCCCACGCAGATCCCCTCCCCTCCACCCCCGCGGCTTCTTCAAAAAAATTGGGTAAATAAAAATCTTTGATCCCTAAGGATTATTTTAAAAGCTACAATCACCAGGGGACCCCCACACGGAGCCTCTTCCCTACAGCCTGATCATTCATGGGGTGGAGGGGGTACAGCCACCACCCTGTGACACAACCCAGAGTTGTCCCTCTACCCCCACCCCAAATCTCACACCCTTTCCACGTTACCAACCCGCGCCCCAGCTCAGAGGATGCTGGGCCACGCCGGGTTTTTACAGCTGTCCTTACACCACCTCCTTCCGTAAGCCCGACATCTCTGTGGCAGTGTTTGCATCCACAGGCTTTCATCCTGGAGAATCCCTCCCTGCCTCCTCCCACCTCTCTTTTTGGGGGAGGATAACGTAATTTCCAGCTCGAACTGGAGGATGCTTTTTTATTCCTGCCGAGCCCGAGGTCACTCCCCAGATCCGTCCTCCGGCCAGTGTCTCCTCCACCCCAGGACTTCTCCCTCCGGCAGGGAACAGTCCCTTATCGCTGACCTTCAGGCTCACACCGGCAACCCCACCGCCGCCGTCCCCATCGAGGTTTCTCCTTTTTCCAAAGCCACAGCCGAGGCATCACGCTGCGTTTTTCCACTCCCACCACCCGCTCCTTCGGTTCAGGGGGAGTCAGCGAGCCAGCAGCTCCCGCTCCCGCTCCAGCGGCTGGGGAGAGGCTCACGGGGATGGATGAGACCCTCACTCCTCATCCCTACGGGATCTGTGCCAGGAGGACATCAACCCTCTGGAACCAGCACGTCCCAGTGCTTGGCAGCCACGGGTCCATCTCCCCCGCAGACCCTCTCTGGAGCAGCTCCTGCATTCCATGGGGTCTTTTCCTGGCTGTCTCCTGCCTCCAGGAGGGGGCTGGTGCGATGAGGCCCCCACCAGGGCCACAGCACCTCCCTCTGCAGTGCTGCCACTGCCAGGGTCACCCCCAGCCCCAGGCCTGTCCTGAAGGGAAGAGCAGCTCCATGACCCTCCTCTCCATCCTCCCCATCTCTGTGGAGCACCATGTCAGTCCCACGGAGCTAGAATCCCTTCCATCTCACACCATGGGGGGGCACAGAACTGTCCCCTCCAAGCTGTGACAGCAGCACTATTCCCCTCTCCCCAGCCCCACACCCTCACATGGGGGGGGATCTCTGCTCCCTCTGGGGCTCTTCTCCCTAAAGAAGGGGTCAGCCCAAATCTCCACGTGGGGAGCACCATCTCATGTCCTGCTTGTACCAACCAATCCCACTCCTCCCACCTCAGCCCCACAGACATATTTTGGGGGAACTTCTCTTCCCCTCAAATGTCCCCTCAGCACAAGGGGGACTTTGACACCTCCTCCACCGTGGGGAACATTGGCAAGGGTCCACCTCAGACCGTGAGGTGACAATGACCCCCATGTCCCCCACCTCAGCTCCCCAGGCTCATTTTGTGGGAATTGCTCCTCCCTTTGGGTCTCTCCTCCCTCTAAGTTGGAGTAACCCCCAAATCTCCCCTTCTTCTACACGTGGGGAGCACCGAATTGACCACCACCACCTCAGACCATGAGGTGACACTGAGCCATGTCCATCTCAGACCACAAGCTGACAACAACCCCCATCTGCCCCACATCAGCCAGGGATAGTGACCCATGCCCACCACAAATCATGAGGTGACACTGACCCTCATTGGTCCCACCTCAGCTGGGGGACAGCAATCCACCTCAAGTCACAAGATGACACTGCCCCACGTCTGCCTCAAACCATGAGGTAACAGCAATGGCCATCTGGTCCATCTCAGCTAGAGGACAGTGACCCACCTCAGCCTATCCAGGAGACACTGACCCCCATCTGCCCCACCTTGCCCAGGGGGCACTGACCCACATCAAACCATGAGATGACACTGACCCACCTTAAACCAGGAGATGACACTGATCCACCTCAAACCAGGAGGTTACACTGACCCACGTCCACCTCGAACCAGGAAGAGGACACTGACCCATGCCCACCTTGGACCACAAGGTGACACTGACCCACGTCCACCTCGGACCATGAGCTGAGAGCTACCCATCTCATCCAGGGGACAGTGACCCATTTTAAACCAGAGGGTGACACTGACCCATGCCAGTCTTGGACCACGAGCCGACAGTCACCCACATCTGCCTCAAACCAGGTGCTGACAACCACCTACACCAGCCCCTCCTTGGCCAACGCACATTGACCAACCTTGGACCACAGGGGACACTGACCCACGTCCACCTTGGACTACGAGGTGACAATGTCCCCGTCTATCTCAGACCAGGAGGTGACACAGTCCCCGTCCATCTCAAACCAGCAGGTGACAGTGCCCCACGTCCCCCCTGGACCAGGGGCTGACGCCGCCCCACGTCCCCTTCACGCCGGGCGCTCGCAGCCCCCGCTCCCTCCCCTCCGCGGCCGCGGTCCCCGACCCAGCGCGCCGCCCGCCCCGCCGGGGGCACGGCGGAGTCCCCGGCCGCTCCTTACCTCCAGACCTGCCCCATCTGCAGCAGGTGGATGACGGACTGCCAGACCCAGACGGAGATCCTGCAGAGGCGCTGCGCCCCGGGGGTGGCGGTGCCGGCGGCTCCTCCTACCCCGCCGGCGGGTCCCCCACGCCGGCCCGCGGTCCCCCCCATCATGGGCGGCCCGCGGCTGCTGAGACCCTGCACGGCGCCCAGCCCGCCGCCCGTGTAGTCCTGCACGAACCAGCGGAAGCTCAGGATCTGCACCAGCACCGAGGGCAGCAGCACGAAGGCCAGGGTGAGGCCGCACCACAAGTAGTCCCGCCGGCCGTAGTGGTGCAGCGCCAGCCACAGGTCCGTGCCCACATCCCCCAGCAGCACCAGCAGCGCCAGCACGATCCACAGGCAGTCCAGCCACGGCCGCTCGGCCGCCTCGCCGCCCTCCGGCGGCCCTTCGGCGGCGGCGGCGGGGGGGCGCGGGGCCAGCGGCTCGGCGGCGGCGGTGGCGGCGGCCCGCCCGAAGAGGTTCCGCAGGCAGGCGCTCCGGCAGCCCCAGTAGCAAGACGACGTGTTGCAGCAGTGGCAGATGTGCAAGGAGCTGCTTGCGCCCGGCTCCTCCGCCACCTCGGCCGCCGCTGCCCCGACGCCGCCGCCCGTGGCCGCCGCCGCCTCGTCCAGGTTGTGCAGCTGGGCGAAGCCGCTGCCGCCGCCGCCGCCGCCGCCGCCGCCATCCGACTTGGCCGCCATCTTGCTGCCGCCGCCGCCGCGTCCCCGGCCCGTTCGCCGGGCGCTCGCTCGCTCTGCCCCCCGGTGCCCGCTCCCCCCGCCCGCCGCTTCCGGGGGCGGCGCTTCCGCGGCGCGCGGGACGGGCCGGGGCCGCCTGGCGGCGACAGCGACCGACAGCGGGAGCGCGGAGGGGCCGGCGCGGACGGGAGGGAGCGGCGCCTTCCGCACGCCGTGCCCCGGGTACGGACACCGTCCACAGCGGCGGGAGGCTCCGTGCCCCGTCCGACCTGGCGCGGGGAGCTCACGGGGATGAGGCCTGGAGAAGGGGAGGCAGAGGGGGGATCACCGCGATCTGCAACTTCCTCGTGAGGGGAAGAGGAGGAGCGGGCGCTCCGTGCTGACCCGGGGCAGGAGCCGAGGGAATGGCCTGGAGTTGTGTCAGGGGAGGGTTAGGTTGGATGGTGGGAAAGATTGTAATCCCAGAGGGTGACTGGGCACTGAGGAGCGCCTCAGGGAATGGGCACAGCACCAAAGAGTTCAAGGAGCACTTGGACAACGCTCTCAGGCACAGGGTGGGATTGTTGGGGATGCTCCTTTGTAGGGCCAGGAGTTGGACTGGATGATCCTTGTGGGTTCCTTCCAACTCAGCTCATTCTGGGATTCTCTGGACAACCTCTGCCCTCACAGGTCTCAACACTCTCACAGGGAAGAATTTCTTCCTAAAATCCCATCTCGCCTTGCCCTCTTTCAACTTAAAACTATTCCCCGTTTTCCTGTCACTCCATGCCCTTACAAAATTCCTCTCCAGCTTTCTTGGATCTCCCTTACAGAATCACAGAATTAGGTTGGAAAAGACCTCTGGCATCACTGAGTCCAACTGTTAACCCATGGTCATGATCATGCCTAAATTGTATCCCTTACTTCTATATCTACACATGTTTTGAAAACCTCCAGGGATGGGCGTTCCACCATCAGATTGCCTTGGGCAGCTTGTTCCATTGCCTGACCACCCTTTCCATGAAGATTTTTTTCCCAAATATCTACTCTAAACCTCCCTTGGTACAACTTGAGATCACTTCACAGAATCACAGAATTGCAAAGTCATTTAGGTTGGAAAACACATCTGAAATCATTGAGTCCAACCTATAATCAAACACCATCTTGTCAACCCCAGCAGAGAACTGAGTACCATGTCCAGTCATTCCTTGGACACCTTCAGGGATGGCACCCTTTCTGTGAAGAAATTCCTCCTAATGTCCAACCTGAATCTCCTCTCCAGCCACATAAGACCTAGGTTCAAAGATCTCCCCAGGGTTCTCTTCTCCAGGCTGAACAAGCCCAGTTCTTTCAGCCTTTCATCATAGAAGAGGTGTTCCATCTCTTTATTCATCCTGAAATCACAAAATCTACACTGAATCATAGAATATTCTGGTTTGGAAGGGACGCACAAGTCCAACCCCTGACCTTGAATGAGACATCCCAACTATCCCATCCTGTGCCTGAGAGCATTGTCCAAACGCTCCTGGAGCTCTGGCAGCCTTGGGGCCGTGCCCATTCCCTGGGGAGACTGTTCAGTGCTCAGTTACCCCTGGGAGAAGAACCTTTCCGTGATAACCCAACCTAAATCTTCCTGACAGTTCTAGCCATTCCCTGTATCCTGTCCCTGTCACTGGGAGCAGAGATTGGGACTGTCCCTCTGGAGGAACTGCAGCCCCCAGTGAGGTCTGACCTCCATCTCTTCCAGCTGCACAAACCCAGTGACATCATTTGCTCCTCATATGGCCCCTGAGAACCTTCACCCTCTTCCTGGCTCTCCTCTGGACACTCAAAAAGTTCTGTTGTACTTCTCCTCCCAAGGCCCAAGTGCTGACATCACCATTCCCCAGACCAGCCTCAGCTGGACTCCCTTCTGCTGACCCCATCCTGCTCCCAAATCAGCTCCCCAGTCCAATGTCAACTGCCCTTTCCCTGTCACCTACTCAACCTCAAATGCCAGTATCATCATCAGTTCATCCTCAGCCAGGCTGCTTTCCACCTTCCCATCTCCAGCAACTCCCAGGTCCTTGGCAGATCTGGGACCTCCTCTGGGTTTCTTTTTGCCTTTTCCCTTCCCAAGATTGTGCTGGGGAAGGGGAGCTCCCATCCCACCCCATGAGAGCATGGTGGAGCTGTGGCTTCCTATTCCTGGACATGTTCAAAGCCAGCCTGGGTGGGACTTGGAACAACCTGGGATAGTGGAAGGTGCCCCTGCCATGGCAGTGGGTGGCACTGGATGATTTTTAAGGTCTCTTCCAAGTCAAAGCTTTCTGGGATTCATTCTCTGTTGGTAACAGCTCTCTCCAAGCACACTGTGGCACCCTGACCTCACACCACCTTGTTGCCTTCTCAAATCCCTCACTTTGGTGTTTTCCTGTCCTCCTAACACAGGGATTCTCCATCCCCTCCTCTGCTCTTTGTCACTCCCTTACCCACTTTGAGAGACACTGCTTTTCCCACCCTGTACTCAGAGAGCCAGGCAGACTCTCCAAGGGCTCAGCACTGTGCTGGAGAAACCTCTGGCAGGCTGAGGAAGCAGTCCTAGCTCTGTTTTTGGGATCTGCCTGGAGCTGAGCTGCACCCCAGGCAGCTGTTTCACTGGAAGACTCACTGGCAGTCTGGGAAAGCCAAATTCCAGGTCCTTTCCCCCCAGTTCCATGTTACGCGTCTGTTCATTCATCATATCCATCTTTTTTGAGCTGTCTTGTGCTGTCCTCTGTAGGTTACAATCTCTCCTCTTTTCCATGTGTTTTTTTTTCTTTCTCCACCATTCAATAACAAGACTTCTTCCAGATGCTCCTTCTCCAGCAGCTGCTTCTGTCTCTTTCTGTAGGAGTTTGAATTCTACCCTTTCTCCCTATTTTTTTCTTTAAACTCTGTCAAAATATCAGGGCTGAGAATGTCAGGACTCCAGGACTGGCTAAAAAAGTTGCTGCTTTTCAGAGTCTAAATTTCAACAGGGAGAAAAAAGAAATAGCTCCAAGAACGTAGAAAAATGCAGATAAAGTGCAGATAAAATGCTTTTGCAGGGAGGAAAAAATAATTTAATCTTGAAGAAAAAGTGGGAGGACTTTCATATATTAAGCAGGCTTTCTGGGAAGGGTATATTTGGTGTTTCTGGGTGATGTCAAAAGAACTGAAAAGTTTTGTGCAGCCTGTAAAAATGCTGCTGGTTTTGAGATGGTTGGATACTCCTATAGCAGAGAAACAGAAGAAAGGGAGCAGAAAGCAAAGCTTTGGGCATGATCCACGTGGATGCACCTGATGCACACCTGGATGTGGGCAAATTTCACTTGGAGTGAAACTCTGGCACAAAGCTCTCCAAAGGGAGAAAACTGGTATTATTTATAATATTATATAATGAGATCAGACACAACAGGATCCCACAGATTCCCACTGTAATGCATTCTAATGTTGAAGATACTCCCTTATTTTCTGCCAACTTCACCTATTGCAAGAATATGGAAACAAATAAGAGCAAAATCAGCCCTTGACCAAAATTATTTCATGTGCATAAGACATATGTGTGTGTGTATATATATATATATATATATATATATATATATATATATATGTAATCAACTCCCTCTCCTGATGGATACTTTCAAACCTAAATATGGATGTTAATTCTCACAGCAGTAAGAAATAAGGACTCTGGGACCCATATTTTTGGGTGAGAAGCACACAGATTAAGCTTCGACTTCTGATTTGCAGTATGAGGAGATATAAATGGAAGCTTCCCTCATTCCTTCAAACTTTTCTGTGTAGCAGATTTGCTACATATGATCAAAAAAGATATAAAAATCCCCCAAAACCCAAAACAACAGAGAAGTAAACAAACTATTTGGTCTTATTACTTACATAGAAGTGTAGGTGTGCCAATAAGGGGGCAGACGAGTCATCTGTTTTGATACAAAACCATCCCAAACTTGTTTGATGAGACATTCGGGTGGGAGAAGGCAGCAGTAGAGGATTTCAGCGTTGCCACGTGGAGTGAGAGAAGCATCTGCTTGGGCAAGGGATGACACAATGACAATTCCCTGCTGACACTGCCCCCAAACTTTTTGCTGCAGTTGTGGCCACCTGTGCTCGGAAAGGGTGAATTCCAGCTGCAGGGAAGAGCTAGGTGCTGATCAGAGCTCAGGACAATCTGTCTTTTCTCCCGTGGACTGAAAGAATTTGCCTTGTTTAGTTTAGCTAAAAAATGAGGCTGGAGAAGGAATATGTTTCCCTGCCTATAAATACATCCTGGAAAATAAATGTGAGCGGAGGGAAAGGCGTTGGGACACTGAAGGGCAACGGTGGAAAACTAAATGAGTAGGAACTGGCCCTGAATATTTTTAGCCTGGAAATCGGAAGATCTTTCCAGTAGGAGAATAGGAGACTGAAATAAAAAAGTCACTCTTTTAACACATAACTTCCTGATTTTATCAAGGAAAAGGCATGCCAGTGTGGAAGGACAAACAGCTGGGATGGAAGCCCTTTAAAGGTCTTCCATCCCAGATCATCTCTCCTTGGAAAGATCCTGTCCATTTTGATGCACGGTACGCTACGTTCCTTCCTGCACCAGGGGATGAGTCATGGCTACATGACTCCGTGGGTGGCCAGAAGTGATATCTCCACCACTTACATCTTAATTCCTGATTATCCCATGATGTTCTCCAGCTCTTGCTCCCTCACTTAGCACACAGCAGAGATGTACCCATGTCCCAATCTCCCCACGACTCCCTGATTTCCCTGTTTCCCACAGCTGCTGGCGTGGGGTTGCTTTGGCCAAGGACATGGAGGTGATGCTTTGCCCCTTCAGTCCACAAGAGCACCCATTCCCTTGTAGTCCTGGCCCTCACAGAGAGCCAGAAGTCATTACTCAGAGCCTGTTTCTTTTATTAGCCAACACTCTGTATTTTTAGGGATTTTTTGGAAGATATGAGTGTCAATCACACCCATGTTGAGATCTCTCAACTCATATTTTTGAGAGGAGAAAGCTTTTCTCGGCACTCGGCAGCATCCCACGCTTCCATCACGCTGGAGGCGCTTGTGTCCGGAGGTCTGGGTAAACTCTGGGTGACCCTGAGATCTGCAAGTATTTATAAAACATGTTTAGCCGGGGTTTTTCCTTCACAGCACTTGGAGCTGATCTGTCTGTGCCTTGTGTTTCGTGTTCCTGGTGTTCTCCAGGAGAACCAGGGAGGCACCGGGAAGGGGAGGCGTGTTCAGTGCTCCAGCAGCACCCCGGCATGGGATCACAACCTCCTTGTGCTGCTTGGTTAAAGGCTTTTTGCATCCTGATCAATACCCTAATTGAGCTGTGTGGTCTTCCATCTTCCAGGCATTTATTCAGATCAGGGGAACAAACACTAAATATAGAGAAGTATGTAAGCCAGAATCAGAGTTGTGTAAATCTGGAGCTATCTCATTTGAATAACTGGGGGATGGATCCAGCTGAGTGTTTGGTGTACATGGAGTACAGATAATTACAATTAATGGGGATTTACTTTAAGCAATGTAGGTCAGAAAAAAATGACATCTTATTGTGTCATTACTTTCCATCAATTACTTCCATGTTGTTTGCTCAGTTCCCAAGTCAAACGAGTGTGGGCTGACAACCTCGCAAGCTCAACTTGGTATTGTCTCTAAAAATCAAACTGCATTATTTCTGCCTCATGCATCATCACTAACAATAAAGCATCCACTGCTGGAATATAGCAGGTGGCTTTGTTATTCATGCATGAGGCAGAAAAAGCTCCAGCTTCCGTTGCCACGACATTCATGTCTCTGCAGGATCAAAAGTTTGATGTGTTGGTAAACTTGGTAGTTATTGTGTGAGTTTGACTTAGAAGACTCACTTAGGCCAGTCCTTCTGTTGATTAACTTTGATAATTTCTATTAACCTCTTTGAATGCTACATGTTTATACCAGGGGAGGATCAACAGAATGCTGCTTTTGCTGCCACTTGTCTCCCTCTGGCAGCGCTGTCATAGAACCATGGAATAGTTTGGTTTGGAAGTGATTTCATAAAGTCATTCCATTCAGTTCCAGCACCCTGCCATGGACAGGGACACCTTCCACTATCCCAGGTTGCTCCAAGCCTGTCAAACCTGGCCTTGGACATTTCCAGGAATGCAGGGGCAGCCACGGCTTCTCTGGGTAACTTGTGCCAGGGCCTCACCACCCTCATCGTAAAAAACTAATTTCTCGTGTCTAATCTAAACTGACTCTCCTTCAGTTTAAAACCATCAATCCTCGTCCCTTTTGTCCCCATCTGTCTTACAGGCCCCATTCAAGTATTAAAAGGCTGCAGTAAGTTCTCCCTGGATCCTTCTCCAGGTGAACACCCCCAGATTTCCCAGCCTGGCCCCAGAGCAGAGAGGCTCCAGCCCTTGGAGCATCTCTGTGACCTCCTCTGGGCTCTCTCCAGCAGCTCCACATCCTTCTGCTGTTGGAGCCCAGGGCTGGAAGCAGCTGTGCAGGTGGGGTCTCACCTGAGAGGGGCAGAAGGGCAGGATCCCTCTGTCTTCTGCTGCCCACACTGGGGGATCAGCCCAGGGCGTGGGGAGTTTCTGAGATGTGAGAGCACATGGCCAGGGCATGTCCAGCACTCACCCACCACTTCGTGACACTGGGCTCTCTAGGAAAGGTGCAGAAGGTCCCAAATGTTCTCTGTTGAAAAGCCAGTTCACAGCCAGTTCACATAAGAACTGCCTCTAAGATAGCGTGAGGAGTGTTTGGTGAAACTCACCAATTCCATCCCTTCTCTTTTATATGAGGGCTTCATTTTTGAATTTTCATTTTAGCAATGCAATTGACTGGTAAGTGATATCGGTGCCTGCCAGTAGTGTTAATCCTTCCTGATCATAAAATCATGGAATCACTGAATGTTTTGGGTAGGAAGGGACCCTAAAGACCATCTTGATCTATTCCCTGTGATGGGTTGGGAATCTCCCACTAGACCAGGTTGTTCAGAGCCTCATCCAGCGTGGACTTTAAACAACTGAACATGGTTTGGTCTCACAGCTGGACCAGGTGCTTCACTTCCAGTCCCTTACAAGTCCCTGAAACATGTTCAGGTCCTCAAGTGTTGCATGATAAAACTTGCATACCAATTCCCCACTAAATATGAAATTTGAATCCCAGACTCATGTCTATTGGACAGAAATGTTACATTTAAATCACTTTACACCTCCTGACAGATTGAAGAATTGCTATGGTATTGAGACACGTGCATTAGCGAACTTCATCGTTCCTGTTATCTAGATCTTACCTGCAGTGACACGATTTATTCAGCTCTCCTCAGGCTCCCTTTAATCCCCTGAGAGCTGCAGCTGTTTTCATTTATTACTGTGCATCAAAAGGAACCTGTCTGCTCTCTCTGCTTCCCCCAAAATGCCTTCGTGGGGCACCATTTCAATGCCATCAGCTGAACCAGTGACAATCGATGCTTGGCCCTGGGCCCACCTGGGGAGTGGAGCTGGCCAGGAGAGGGTGACTCCAGGATTTCCATCCTGCCTGCCTTTTCTGGAAGTACTTGCAGCTTTCCCATTAATCTAAACACGGGATAATCCCCTCAGTCCTGCTCCTCGAGGAACTGGTTACCCAGTAGGAAGGGGCAACGTGACTTCATCAGTCAAGAAAGGTGGTGAACAGTGCAGGGAACTCTGTTTCTCCCCTTGGAAAAGCATTAACAGCTCAGGACTCCAGTTTGACGGACTTGCTCGGTGCTTTTCCAAGCTGGGATTTAGGAAAAGCAACTACACAGCATTTCCTGCTTCCCCCCATGGGATTCCAGTGATTTAATTGGCTCTGAAGGGCAGGGATGTATCTCATAGAGTAGCTGGCTGCTGTTGTCAGTGTGCCACGCTGCTCCTCGGAGCTCAGTGAAAAATAAACTTACCAGGCAACGCTTCCCCTTCCAAGCAGGGTGAAGGTTGGTCCCTGTGCCAATGGGAAGTGTGGGTAACATCCAGTTTTTTTTGTTCTTCTGGGTCACTAGAAAAGTCAATGTGGAGCCATGGACTGTGGGAGGAAGTGGAGCTGGACTTCACACCTTAGCTACGGTACCGTATATTCCTTGTTAAATGATTCTCCTTCCCACAGTCCCTCATGCTCATTTTTTTTTTTTTTAATAACTGATAAACATTGAATCACAGAACGGTTTGGGTTCGAAGGAACCTAAAACTTCATCCCCTTCCACGCCCTGCCATGGGCAGAGACACCTTGCACTATCCCAGGTTGCTCCAAGCCCCATCCACCCTGGCCTTGGACACTTCCAGGGATCCAGCGGCAGCCACAGCTTCTCTGGGAAACCTGTGCCAGGGCCTCACAGGGAAGAATTCCTTCCCAATATCCCATCTATCCCTGTCCTCTGGCAGTGGAAAGCCATTCCCCCTTGTCCTGTCCCTCCATCCCTTGTCTCAAGTCCATTTCCAGCTCTCCTGGAGCCCCTTTGGGCACTGGAAGAGGCTCTGAGGTCTCCCTGGGGCCTTCTTTTCTCCAGGTGAACACTCCCAGCTGTCCCAGCCTGGCTCCAGAGCAGAAGGAGCCCTCAGAGCATCTCCATAGCATCCTCTGGACTCAATCCAACAGGTCCATGTCCTTCTTATGTTGGATACCCCAGAGTTGGAAGCAACACCTCAAGTGGGGTCTCATGATGCTGTAAACCTCCCCCAAACCTCTGAATGTAACAAAATATTTTCTTGTATTTAACACTGTCAATACAGAATTGTTAATTAAGTGCATGATCTTTTATGTCAAACCAAATTTAGACAGGATGGTGCACAAATCTGAACATACCTTTGTTTCCCTCTGGAAAAAAGTCAAGAAAAAAGTGACTGGTGACTGGTGACTGCAGCTTCTTCTATCTCCCTCTGGCTGAAACATCAGCCCAAGCATTGCCTCTTTCCAATGTGGGCTGCTACACTCTGGTGTCTTTACTTCTTCTCTTCTTGGTCCTTCCTGTAGACGAAGTACTGCAGAGAAATCACCTTCCCCTGATTCCTTGAAATCTTCTGAGATCTTCTATGGCCCTATGAAGATCTTCTGAGATCCTTCCCTGATCTTCTGAGATCCCCTATGGCGCATTTTCCTAAACCTCACTCCATACCAGGTCTCCTAGCTTTTCTCTCCTTTTTCATCCTGAAGAAAGACTTTACGTTTCCATTTTATTCCTGTTGTTTATGATGTGAACCCTTGAGTTGTCCTGTGCAGGCCCAGGTGTTGGATTTTGATGAACCTTGTGGGGTCCCTTCTATCAATGCATGTTCTTTAATTCTGTGTTGGTGACACCTTTGCAGCCCTTCTCTTCTCCCCATGCACCACATGGGATTCTGATTTTTGTGTTCTTTTGCACTCACTAAATCTTCTGCCCCTGCCTTGGCTCCACTTCAACCACCATTTGTCCCACTTTGGTCCTGAGTGGGAATGTAGAGTCTCAAAATGGTTTGGGCTGGAAGGGACCTTAAAAATAATCTAATTCCAGTCCTCTGCCAGGGATCTTCTCATCCCATGACTTTGTCCTCTCCTAGATCAGCTTCTCTTGGCAGGAACAGGCTCCAGTTTCAGGTAACAACATAGAATTTTTACCTGTTTTGGGGAAATCTATTCACCTGCCTTTGCCACTTGGCATTATATGTAAGGAGATGGGGCATAAACGCTATGTATTTCATAATGGAGCAAAACTCTTTTTTGTAGGATAACAAACACTGTCTTGCTTTCTTTTAGTCTTCCACCATATTAAAATCATCACCAATTCCCCTTCTCTGTTTTTAAATGCTTTTAATTAATTTGGCTTTGCACAGGTCATTTAATAACTCAAGGGAAGGATGAGATTTGCCCAGCTTGAAGTGGACGCTGGAAGTCTCTCATCTCTATGGCAAAAATTATCACGTGGCTGTTTCAGACAACATCTCAGAATTAAGTCTGGCTATCCTGAAGTCCTGGTTCAGGCACACTCTGTGCTTTCTGATATGTGCAATCACCAGCATTTCCAGCTTTGCCAAGTGCTCTTATCATTTCTTCCATCTGCCAGCGCACACAATATTTCTGAATCTGTTAATTAAGGAACTGAAGTTTTGCCCTAAGACACCAGAGTAACTGGTTCAGTTTCTTTGCAGGGAAAACTGATGCCTGCTTTGTCCATAATTACCTAAATTGTTGAGAAAAAAAAAATTATTCTGCTTTCATGTTGATTCACTTTTGTAATTTCACTGCTGTGGCTAAGTGTGGTACCCATTTAAATTATCTCCTGCTCTCATTTTACTCAAGACATGCTATTTGCTAACAAAGATTCAATATGGAAAAACTGGAAGGTGACAACTACCTCCTTCATCAATGCAAATGACAATAATCTCCTCTCCTCCACTGTGTAAATATAAACACTGAATCATCCCAGACAGAAATACCCTCCTGCATTTAGAAATATGAATGTGCAAAGGAGACACCTGCTCTCATTTATGGTGTCATAAAGCTCAACTTTATCCAGTGATTCTATGGCAAATCATTCTGGAGATCAACAGCAGCGTGGACACAGACTAAAAGTGTCCCCAGTGTTTATTGCAAGAATATGGACATTCTTCACCTTTTGGTTACACTTGCACTTAGAAAGAGAAGATTAATTTTCCTTCTTGTCAAATTATTGGAATTATTTATTTTAAAAACCAGCCCATACAATTCCACTATAATTTATTTTTTCTAATAGCTCTTTGATATTATTAATAGCCTCTATACAGCTTCTAAAGCAACATCAAACTTTCCACAAGTGATCAGCACTTGGACTTAGTGCTGTTGGGTGTGCAGAGGCTTCTGCTGAGGGCAGTCTCAGGGTGTTGCTCCTTTTTGTCAAAAATTCAACTGGAAGAGCACATTGAAGCCTTTGCCATCAGACTTCTACATGTTCAGTTCTGTAGCTGACAGCACTTGAGTTCAACCATAAAATCCCAGAATGGTTTGGGTTGGAGAGGAACATGAAGATCATCCCCTTCTACCCCCTGCCATGGGCAGGGACACCTTCCACTATCCCAGGCTGCTCCAAGCCCATCCAACCTGGTCTTGGACACTTCCAGGAATCCAGGGGCAGCCACAGCTTCTCTGGACAACCTGTGCCAAGGCCTCCCCACCCTCATAGGGACTAATTTCTTCCCAATATCCCATCTAACTCTGCCCTCTGGCAGTTTAAAGCCATTCCCTCTTGACCGAAGAAGACTACGAAAGTTTGTGACTTCCAGAGGATCGGCTGATGGCAGCGGCCTCTTTGCCTCCTGAATTTCCATGAATCCTCTCAGTGGCACTGGGCAAACTTCACCCAAATATGATTTTAACAGAAACATTGCAGACCTACAGCCCCCTGCCCCAGGTGACAGACCCTGCACAAGAGGAGCATCCCCAGGGCTCAGAATTTTCTCAGCCCCACTTGGGGCTGTTGGAAGAGCCAGCAAGCATGGGCACCTTTGTGGGGTCTGGATCTGAAAGGTGTTTTGGTAGATGTGAGGGTCCAGCTGTGGTGTAAAACATCTCTGAGGTGCTGAGAATGCAAAAACTTTGTCAAAACTCTCGAACAAGAGGAGAAAACCCTGTCAGAAAATCTCACAGAGGTGGGTTTGGCTGCATTGTGCCATAACCCAGCAAAGCAGAACACGGGGGCAGTTCCTGCCCGCTGAGTTACTTTTTGCATAAAAATATTAAACCTAAATGCATAAAATAATACCATCCTTCTTCTCAGAGGTTGTATCATAGAAATGGTCTGGTTGGAACGGACCTTGAAGATCATCTCATTCCAAACCCCTGCTGTGGGCAGGGACACCTTCTATACATGAGGGTGCTCTAAGCCACTGTTTCCTAAACAAAGTTAATAAACCTGCACATGGCTCCACGAATCTCACAGAGCAGACAAAAGTTAACAACTCGAAAGGCAATCCTTCTCTCACCCTGCTGAAAATCCAAATTCTCCAGGCTCTGCTGGCTTCTCTTATCATTCCTCCTTGTACTTTGAGCTGTTCCTTTCTCCACGAGGATGGGTGTTTAGATGCTTGCCTTCTAATCAGCCACAATTACAGCCTTTTCCAGGATCTTCTGCTGCCAAATTGGAGGGGGGGGGTGGAAGAGAGAAAAGGTTTTAAAAAATAAGAGAGAGAGGCTAATGCTTGCAAAGACATATGTGTTTAGTGTTGTTGGCAGATTTGTAAACTTATTAGTGCCTCCACACACCATGTAATTAAGATCTACTGGTAATTAGTCAATAGTTAAAAATAGGGGATGGTATTGTGCTGCTGAAAACGCCTACAAAATAATGTGTTCTCTGCTCTCAAGATGCAGTTAACATCTCTAAAAAATGTTAATTTAAAAAATATGTATTCATTTCAGAAGCTGATTTTTTTAGCAAAGGAGATTTCGGTGAGTTTGCGTGTGTGTGTGCATGTGTGCATCCAACCTATTTATCTTTCAGCATTTATGTGTGTTTATGTGATGTCCAAAGAGCCTGACTGCATGTTTTGTCTTGGATAAAAATGTTAAGCTACAAAACTGCGGACTCGGCACAGCCGTGGAGAGGGAACAGGAGCTGTTCTCATTTGTTGATTTCCATTGGAATAAACCTGCTCATCAAAGGAAATTGTTCAGAAATCCATGGGAATGGCAGATGTGCGGCACCATGGGGCAGATGTCTGGTGTTTGGAGAGCAGTGTGTGTATTTTCTAAATATTCAGGGATTACCACAGTCTATGGATATAATCCTTTAGTAACCTGGAATTCCAAAGACAGCACAAAAGCTCTCGTGCCTTGTAGCAAACAATTTGGCCAAACTACCCTGGAAGAGCAGGTTAGAAGCCACTTGTCTTTATCCCATGACAGAAGACCCAAAAGAGGCGATGTGTTTTTTTAAGATTTCTTAACTCCTGCTGTATAATGTGCTCCAGAGCTGTGAGAGTTGCTGGTGATGTTCTGAAAGGACGTCTCATTTGGCTGTCATAAGCAATCTGCGGTGATTTGTTGTGCAGACAGGCATTTGTCTCAAGTAATCCAAAGGGCTTATTGTGATTGCTTGCTAGATCCAAGGAACATAGAGTCGACTCAATGGGGGATTCATTTATTATGCTCCCAAACCTCTCCTAAATCTTTCCTTATGTCATGTCAATGGATTTGTCAGGCCACCCTCAGACAGCAGCGATGCACTGGTGGGGTAGACTTACCTTCGCCAAGCAGAGCTGGTTGCTGTGTTGACAGAGCTGCTCCTGAAGTGCCTGTGGAAAGAGGAATTCTGCTCCAGGAAAGAAACTGGACTTTGGTTTGTGCTCTGGAGAGAAACACCTGTTGTTGACCTTAAGAGGAAAAAACCCTACTCCAAATCCAGGCTAAAGCAGAAAATACCAAGCCTGGACTGTCCTACCAAGGACAACAAAGGTATTTAATGGGTTGTTCATGGTACCACAAGTTCATAGTCATAGAGTAATGGAATGGGTTGGGTTGGGTTGGAAGGGACCTAAAAAACTCCTAATTGCGACCCCCTGTCATGGGCAGGGACACCTTCCACTATCCCAGGTTGCTCCAAGCCCTGTCCAACCTGGCCTTGAACACTTCCAGGGATCCAGGGGCAGCCACAGCTTCTCTGGGCACCCTGTGCCAGGGCCTCCCCACCCTCACAAGGAACAATTCCTTCCCAATACCCCATCTAACTCTGTCAGTGTGAAACCTTGTCCTGTCTCTCCAGGCCTTTGTAAATAGTGTTTCTCCAACTTTCCTATTGACTCCTTTTACCCACTGGAAGGCCACAATTGTGTCACCCCAGAGTCTTCTCTCTTCCAGGCTGCACAATCCCTACTCCCTCAATCTTTCCTCTCAGAAGAGATGCCCCATCCTCCAGTCATTTTGGTGCCTCTTCTGGACTCACTCCAACCCATGTCCTTCCTGTGCTGGAGACCCCAGGTGGGGTCTCACCTGAGTGGGGCAGAGGGGAAGAATCCCCCCTTCCCTGCTGCCCATGCTGTGGAATCACCCAGCATATGTGGGTTTCAGGGCCAGGGCATGTCCAGCCTCTCACCATCACCCCCAAGTCCTTCTCCCAGGGCTGCTCTTGATTGGTGACATCTGGAAAGCCCTTTGAGCATCCCCACTACTCATTGGTACCTTTGAGTTCACAGTAGGATTTATAGAAATGTTTCTTTGACACTGAAAATTAATTTCATTTTCATTGTGTTCAACTGTGGCATTTATACAGTGAGTTTTCTGCTCAAAAACCTGAATAGCCACTGAAACTTTTTTCCAAATAACTTTTTCAGGTATATGTCCGTTCTCTCACACTCTCTCAAGTCCCCCTTCCCTAGTTAAGAGTGGCAGTTAATGGCAAATGGCAGCACATGGCAAATACTTTGGGCATGTCATAAAGTTTATTACACAGAACTCATGAGCAGAGCGATGATATGTGATGATAAGTAAAATATATAGGTGTACATTGGGGATGCAGTTTGGTTTTAATCAAACAAAATCACTCATTAAAAAAAAAATTAAAAATCATCCAAACAAATTATAGGATCACAGACTGGTTTGGGTTGGAAAGGACCTTAAAGATCATCTCATTCCATGAGCAGGGACACCTTCCTCTAGAGGAGTTTGCTCAAAGCCTCATCCTCAAAGCCCATCCCAAAATAAAGTGAAACCAACCATCTTTGAACAAAGAGTGGCTTTAAGAATTCCCTTCTTTGGGAGCTTTTACCTGGGAGAAGACATTGATGGGATATCTTTTGTTTCCTTGGGGTGTGGTAGAAACTGGTGGGGGGATGAAGGAGTTGTTGGAGCAGATAGGAATGATAAAGACACAGAAAATCAGAGATGGGCACTCTGAGGGTGTGATCTCCCCAGCCTGGTTTCCTCAAGAAGTCAGAAAAACATAAAAAACCCCTTTATTCCCTTGGCTCTTTTCTGCTTCACTTCTTCCAGCTCTTTTATAAATCACCATTCCCATATCTCACTGTCCAGCCTGGGCTCACTCGGGACTCAAACACATCCTGCAGCATCACCTTGGGGTAGGTGCACATTTCTCCTGGAGCAAATCTCCATTTACCAGCTGATCAGCCAGCACTGGGGAGCACCAGTTGATCCCCACTCATGTCAGAGCTTGGGAGGAAATCATTTCATGAGAGCTGCTGGGGCATGAGGACCTCTGGGACACACAGCTGCCGAGGCTGGACAGTGACAAACCTCTCCAGAGGGACTCAGGACATCTGTACAGCCTGAAAAATCCTGGAGGATTCGAGGACTGGGAATAGGAAAGAACTGCTGGTCTGTTCCAGAATGTGAACTAGGCAGAAAAGCCTGTTTGAGGCAAATGGCAACGAGTTCAAGGAGTCCTCTGGGGTGAAAATGGGTGGAAAGTGGAATTATTAAAGACAAGTGTTTTCCTTGATCTTACTTTTCTTATAGGACCTTCCTAAGAGTCCTGTAAGACAGTAGGGAGAAAATGTGAGGTGAATCCTTGATTTCACAGGATCATACAGGTTGGAAAAATCTTGAAAGGGCATCAAGCCCAAACTTGGACCACTTTGTCAACTAAACCAGAGCATTCAGTGTCACTTCCAGCTCTTCCTTGAACACCTCCAGGGATGGTGATTCTACCATCTTGCTTGGCAGCCTGTCCCAATTTTTAGCAACCAATTTTGTAAAGAAAGTCCTCCTGAGCTGCAAAAATTTGAAGCAATTCAGCTGCTCTAATGCTCCTGGGGCACCCTTCTCCCCTGGAGAATGCACAGAACCAGGATGGCCCAGGGTGAGGAGAGGCTGGAGCAGCCCCCATGTTCCTGTCCCTGCAATACACAGCCCATCAGGGTTTGCTTCCCAGCAATGTCTCTTCTTCTCAGTTTGGAGTTTTGCTTTGAAAGGCAGTTCTGGTGACTCTGATTTGTGGTGACAGCAACTTCAGTGGCATTTAAAGAGACTGGAAAGAAGAGAAAAATAAGCTTGAAGATTGCTTAATAAAGCAGTGGAAGAATTGTTCTTCCCTGTGAGGTTCCTAAACATGAAGCCAGGTGTGAGAATTCGTCTCGCCTTGTTTTAGCCATCGAGAAGTTGGACATCTTCCTTGTCCAAGCTGATCCTTCAGAGTTTCTCTGGAGGATTTGGAGAGGATGCCAGCACAACTGGAAGGCAATTCCCCTCACTGTTTTAGGCATGTATTTTGGGACAGGAGGAAGCATGCTCTGGAGGTGCCCATCCTTTTTCTGCTGACTGCACAGAAATTTAACTTTTAGAGGCTTGAAATTAGGCAAGACAACCCAGACCAGACAAAGTGAGAGGAACCTTGTTCAGCAATAGATCCTTTGATTAGATGACACTTCGAGTCTTCCTTCTTAGGTTGCCAGAGAGCCAGGAATGGTGAGATTGGTCTTTGGGAAGTGTCACAAACTGATCCTTGTGTCATCTCCCATGGTAAACCCAGCCAGAGCCAGGGAAACTCACCCTCTGCTCTGCTCAGGGGATGGGCAATGCAGGACAGAGGGAATCCCATGGAGGTCAAGCAAAGCTGGAAGACAGCAAGGAGTCCTCAAAGAGAAGTGTGAGGGACTCAGTTCTCTGCTGGTTAGGCTGATCAGAAGGGGCATGAGGGAGTCTGCGGCACAAATGCTCAGGTTGAGTCTCAGAGAGGATAACGAGCTCTGGCATTTTTAGGGCAGAATGGAAAGAAGATTAAAAAAAAGAAAAAAGAAAAAAGAAGCTGAAACAGCAGCAAACAATAACTCTTGGTCTAAATCTTACAGATCACTGTACTTGCAGTGGGGCAACTGTCCAGGTGAAGACTGCAAAACTGGGCCTATTGAATGAGACCTACCTTGACCCAAAAAGTTCTTAATTGTCCTTCCACCACCAGCAGAGATTGTGCAGGCTTAACTAATCACTCTGCAGCACCTGGAATACTTCACCTTAAGAAAGGAAAGAATTCCCATTCCTCTGACACATTCCCATTCCTATCTTGTTGCTGTGGACTCCTTATGCCTGGAGATCTTCAGTCCCAGGCTGGGTAAGGATCTGAGCGGCCTGATTTAGTGGAAGTGTCCCTGCCCATGGCAAGGGGTTGGAACTGGATGTTCTTTAATTACCATCCCCCAGCGCCCCCAACAGAAAACATTCCACGATTCTATGATTCAATAAAGAGAGACTTAATTCACAGACCTGAACATGATGAACAGTCCTGGGAATGGCAGAGGGAATGGGTTTAAATTTGGAGAGATTTAGTTTAGAGATCAGGAAGGTTTTGTTCCCTGTGAGGGTGGTGAGGCCCTGGCATAGGTTTCCCAGGAAAGCTGTGGCTGCCCCTGAATCCCTGGAAGTGTCCAAGGTCAGGTTGGACAGGGCTTGGAGCACCCTGAGCTAGTGGAAGGTGTCCCTGCCCATGGCAGGGGTCAGACTAGATAAGCTTTTAAGTCCATTCCAAGCCAAGCCATTCTGTGATTCTGTGATCCTGATCCTGCTTAGGACAGGTCAGAAATCTCCCCAAGAAATCTCCAGATGAGAAAGGCACTCATTGCTCTTTCAAGTCACCACTGCACAAGGTGCTGTGAGGATGCAGCATGCCTGGAGTGTGGCTGCTCATTAATTAACATTCCGGGGAGAAGCCGCCGGTTCCACTCCCGTGAGCAAGTTTCCCTCCTCGGTGTGGCTGCAGCTCCCAGCTGCCAGGAGGATTTGGTGCAAGGTGCTCGGGCCAGCAGGGTGAGAGGCAGCAAACTCCTGTTTTCAGGAGCTGGGGTGGGGTTGTGACACTCCAGGGACAAGCACACACCCCCTTCCTTGCTCCAAGTTTCTCACAGGGAATCCAACAACCTTGGATTGCTCATATGTGCTTTCAGGATATCACATACACCACTGCTTGCACCTCCTTGTCAGCAGCTCTTTTATCACTCCTTGATTAAACAAAACATTTAAATCCTTATCCCTTACCATGTCTTGATCCTGAGACGTGTCTGCATGGCAGAATATTCAAACCAGCTCCCAGTGCCACTTGTTTCAAGGAGCACAGATGGGCTTCAGGTTAATTTTAGGTGTAATATTTTGCTGAATCGGGATCTTCCCCTGCAAAGGATAACTTCCTATGTACAGAGAGGGCAGTGCAAGGAGACATCCCTGTTGCTGCAGGAGATGCAAGCTAACACTGTTTTTGCAGGAGAAAATGTGCATGGAAGGACCTCACAGCTTCCTCCTGAGCCTGTAATTCTACCTGGAATTGTGTAATAGGGTTGTTGATAGACGGTGACTTGGGAGCTGGAACTCACCTGAGGGTTGAAGCCATGACAGCCATCCAGCTTTAGGAGGGATCCTGGTGTTTTAAAGGTATTTTCTATTCCTGTTGTTCATTCATCCATCCAGGCTGTGCATGGGCCTCAGTCAATCCAGTCCTTGGATTTTTCCTGCCAGAGGGGGATGTATTCAGCTCTGAATTTCCCATCTAAAGCTCTTGAACCACAGCTCGTGTCTCAACAGGTGAGTTGTGCCACAAGCTCCTTTTGAAGGCATCACTGCTGGGAAACAGAATCATGGAATGGTTTAGGACAGAAGGGACCTTAGAGATCATCTTGTTACAACACCCTGCCATGGGCAGGGACACCTTCTGCTTTCCACTATCCCAGGGTGCTCCAAGCCCCATCCAGCCTGGCCTTGGACACTTCCAGGCATCCAGGGGCAGGCACAGCTTCCCTGGGCAATCTGTGCCAGGGCCTCGCCACCCTCTGAGCAAACAGTTTCTTCCCAACTCTTCCGTCTGTCAGTTTGAAGTCTCTCCACTTGTCCTATCCCTCCATGCCCTTGCCAAAAGTCCCTCTCCCTCTTTTTTATAAGCTCCCATTAATTACTGGAAGGTCAGAATGGGGTCTCCCTTTCCAGACTGAACAATCCCTGCTTTTTCAGCCTGTTTTCCTAGGAGAGGTGCTCCAGCTCTCAGATTATTTTTGTTGCCTCTTCTGCATCACTTTCCCAGCACCTCTCCTTTTTTCTTTGGAAGAAGCTGGATGTGGCCCCAAAACACTCTCCTGAAGTGGGCTGTGTGGGTTTTGTGGACAGAGATGAACGATGGCTCTCACAGCACTGCAGCAAAACAGAACCACTGTTTTCCATGGTTCCCCCTGTACTTTCCCCCAGAGCTCAGGGAATTGTGGATCCAGGTGTGTTTGACAGTGTGAAGGCAGAGTAACAGTCTGGCAGCTGGGCCCTGCTGGGAAATCCTGTGCCTGCCTGGTGCTGGCTCCTGATGTCAGGGAGCTGCAATCATGACCAGAGGTGATGCCTTCATTTCCAGGTGCTTCTGCTCTTTCAGCTATTTGCCTCCCAAACTCACTCTTTATTGCTACGTGTGAAAACCTCCACCACTGTGCGAAATTACTGTGGATCAGATGGGAGCAGATCCCTGGCGCTGGCTTTCAATAGGATGTTTCAATAGGATATTTCACTGCTCCCTGCTTGCTGGGAAACATCCATTTCTGCTCCAGCCTGTGCTGACCTGCAGAAATCACAGCTTTCACAGCCTCCTGACGGAGAGCTTGGGCTCTGTAATCAAAGATGCAGCCCCTTGGATATTTAGGTTTGAAGGGCGCTAATTTGGGGTCCCCTCTACCCCCACAGTGGGCATTTTTGTCTGAGCAGTTTTCACATTATAGCTGGATGCACTTTTCTCCAAGATGCTGCTTGTCTGTGCCCTTTTCTTCCCTCCAAATATTCTAAAAAAAAGAAATTGTTTCCCGTGAGGGTGGTGAGGCCCTGGCACAGGTTACCCAGAGAAGCTGTGGCTGCCCTTGGACCCCTGAGACTGTCCAAGACCAGGTTGGATGGGGCTTGGAGCAACCTGGAATAGTGCGAAGTGTCCCTGCCCATGTCAGGATGTTGGAACAAGATGACCTGTAAGGTCACTTCCAACCCAACCTATTCTAGGATTTTAAGAACTTTGCAATGCCTGGTTTTTTTCTCTTGCATATGTTGGAAATTTTAGAGTGGGATTATACAGGTTCTGCTTTCCCTGATTTATCCACACAAATACATGTAGATCCCAATCCTTGACACCCATCAATTCACCCGTCAGGGTGTGATGCTTCCTCTCTGATTTGGAGTAGAACCATAGACTATCCTGAGCTGGAAGGGACCCAGTAGGATCATTAAATCCAACTCCTCTCCCTGCACAGGACACCCCAAGCAGTGATAGCATCATGGCTGGGCTTTTCATTGACATGGAAACCAATGGCTTGTCATGGGAGGGAGGTCAGTGTTTCACTGTTTGCTGAGGATGGGATTGTAGAATCACAGAACGGTTTGCGTTGGAAGGACGTGGAAAACCATCTCATTCTACCCCCCTGCCATGGGAAGGGACACCTTCCACAGACCAAGTTGCTCCAAGCCCTGTCCAACCTGTCCTGGAACACCTTCAGTGATGGGGAGTCCACATCATCTCTGGGTATCTATGAGGGCTCCTTCATCACTCCTCACTCCTGAGCTGGGCAAAGTGTCATCTGCAGTCTCCCAGGATATTTCAGACTCCATTGCATCAGTGCCCCGTGGTGCTTTGCCAACGTTCCAAGCCAAGGTTTTCTGCTGGGGCGATCTCCTGAGCCGTGGATGTCCCCGTGCACGGTGGCTCACTGTAGCACACTAATCACCCCCGGCCCCTTCCGTGATCTCCTCAGCTCCTGCACAGGAATTGCCATTCCCACTTAGACCACCAGCTCATCAAACCCTCCTTCCTGCCTCTGGCCATGGCCAAAACCAGAGGTTGCCTCCGTCTCACTCTGAAGTGACTGCACCGTTCTGGGTGTGCGGGTGGAAAAACTCTCCCCTGGCTGCTGCTGAAGATCCACTTATGCACTGGAGCATGAGATTTGATTACCTTTATTACAGGATCTTCTCATGCAGAGCTGCAAATGTTCGTGGTCATGCAATTATCCAGTCACAGCAGTTGACTCAGTGACCTTCTTTAGCAAAGGAGTCCATAAATGGGCTTTACACTGTGGAGGGACCTCTGAATTCCTGCTCCTCCATTGAACTTTGTCTTCACCCAGTGACATCCAGTAACTTGTATTATACCGGGCAGGGAAAAATGGAAAGAGAGTTTTGGTTCTGTGGTTTCCTTCTCTTTTTTCATTCAAATATTCTCAAACTCTTCTGTTGTCTTTACAAAACATTTTTGGATTTTTGACTGTTTTCTTTCCTGAATCAAGATAAACTTGTGCAGCTAGCTGCTCAGGGTGTTCTGGCACCCTGGAGCACAGGTGAAAATCATCCATGAAATGTCCAACACATCCTTTGGCTCCTCTTGGGAAAGATCTCAGGTATGTTTAGGAAAATACACAAGTAATCGTGGGATCCCACAATGGTTTGGGCTGGAAGGGACATTAAAGGTCATCCAGTTCCACCCCCTGCCATGGGCAGGGACACCTTCCATTATCCCAGGTGGCTCCAAGCCCCATCCAGCCTGGCCTTGGACACTTCCAGGGATCCAGGTGCAACCACAGCTTCTCTGGGAAACCAGTGCAAGAGCCTCACCACCATCACAGGGAACAATTACTTCTCAGTATCATCTAACCCTGCCCTCTGGCAGTGGAAAGCCATTCCCTGTGTCCTGTCTCTCCATCCCTTGTCCCAAGTTCCTCTCCAGCTCTCCTGGAGCCTCTTTAGGCACTGGAAGGGATCCTGGATCCTTCTTTTCTCCAGGTGAGCACCCCTAGCTCTCCCAGCTTGGCTCCAGAGCAGAGGGATTCCAGCTCTTGGAGCATCTCAGTGGCCTCCTCTGGGCTCTCTCCAGCAGCTCCACGTCCTCCTGCTGTTGGAGCCCAGGGATGGGAAGCAGCTGTGCAGGTGGGGTCTCACCTGAGAGGGGCAGAATCCTCCCTCCACGGCTGCCCATGCTGAAGGATCAGCCCAGGACATGATCATGGCTCTGTCATGTCCAGGTCTCCTCCACCATCACTCCCAAATCTTTCTCCTCAGGAGAAGTCCCATTCTCCTCCCAGCCTCTTCTTGTGCCTGAGACTGCCCAAACCAAAGTGTAGGACCTTGCAGTTGGCCCTCTTGAACTTGATGAAGTTCACATGGACCCACCTCTCCAGCCTGTCCTGGTCCCTCTGGATGGACATGAGGCAAGGAAGGTCATTTCAAGGGCTGACACCATCTGAGACCCAGCAGAAGAGGGCAGATGATGCGCTCACCCCTTTAAATTTCAGGTGAAATTAAAAGACAAGAAGAAACTCAGGCATTCCAAGTACAATTTGACCAGAGCCCACATTCCTCAGTGAAAATTCACCAGGTATCACAAGAAACAGCTATTCAGGGAGAAGGAAAAAAAATGTTACTTTTAGGAAAAACTGCCACAAAATAACATTTAGCATCTCTTCCAGCACATGCTGCTGCAGCTTTGAGTGCAAGGAGCTGGAAAAGTGACTAAAGCAAGAGTCTCCGGAGCGGATTGCTCAAGTGAAAGGAAGCTGGGATGAAATGCCAGCCAGCCCCGTCGGTCCCTCACCCAGCACTGCTCAGAAATGCCTGATGCTTTCTGACTGGATAGTCAGGCCTGGAGTAATTACTCAGTTCCAGCATTTTCACTTTTAAAGCTAAAAAGAGGCTTCTTATCTTTGCATGAATTACAATTTTGCCTGGTATTTTATGAGCTGACACTGCTGGTGAAGGTCTTTGCTTCTGGTTTGCTCTGCTCCTGGTCCTTGTGGCCACTGTCCTACTCCTCCCTACTGGAATTAAAATCCCTGGGGCTATGGCTGCAACTGGGAATGAAGCTATTTGGGGCACAGATAGTCACTCCTACTGCTGAACTGCTTGTTTCAGCTCAGGTGGAACATTGGATGGAATAACCTGGGAAGCTCAGGAGTTAACATGGACAAGGAACCATTCCCATCTGGAGGGTTCATCCTGTTTTGGAGACTGACAAAGTTTAATAGCAGACCCAGCCCAACTGGACACACTGTCTTGGCTTTGGGGCTTGCACAAGACCATGTTTAAATTGTAAACCTCTTAAGAGATTTATAAATCTCTGGAGAGAATTTGGGTGCTCTGAGGTGCTCTGGTCCTACACAGTAATTAGGGCTGGGGTCATTAATCATATTTAAGAACTGAGGGCCTCAGTCCACTCTCCAGGGGAATAGCAGGAAGGGCCATTTGGCCACAGGTTGGGCTGGCGGTTGCCACAAGACCTGTGGGGTGTGACTCTTCCCTTCCAATGATACCCAGTCCAGACCAGGTGGTATCCCTGGACTATATCTAAATCCCTTTGGTCTGCACTGCACCAATTGCCTTTATTCCCTGACATCATTCCTCCATCCATTTCTCCTGCCTTCAAGCCACAGCTCCAGCACCTCACTAACTCTTTCCTGTGTCAAATCCTCGGATCCTGATGAAGCCACCACATGACCTTGGTCAATGTAACCATTCCCTTCCTAGTCTCTGCTGATGTTCTGCTCCTGGAACGCCCCCCCTGCCCACATCCCTCCCACCCTCGTGGCCATCCCACTTCCCTTCCCAAGAACCTTTCCTGCTCTCTCCCAGCCCTCACAGCACCATGGGTGCTGGCAGCTGAAGGATTTGCCTCCAAAAACCTTAGGATTCCCAGCACCACGGGGACACCTCATGTTCCAGCTGAAAAGTAGAACAGTTTTTGGGGCAATAACATCATTTTTCCTCTTTTCCAGCTCTCCATGCAGCCCACGAGTCCTTCCCTCCTACCAGACCACTCTTTCCTGAGGGGAATCACAGCCACCAGCCTCCATGACACTCTAAAACCTGGCACTGCTAAGCCATTCCCTATTTCTCCATCCCAGCCACCTCCCCCACACTCTTTCCTTCTCTAATGTCCAAGGAGCCATGGCTTAGGAGCCCCAGCTTAGCATCACCTCCTCTAATAGCATAAGCCCTGGATGAATCCCCTTGATTTTAGGGCACAGGATGTTACTGGAATTCCTTGCCTTGTTCCGAGTGCTTGGGTCTTTTCTGTTATTATAGTGCTGGATATTCAGAGCATGGGTAGGTGGGTTATTAGTGGGATTTTAGAGTCAGCATTTGTTTTTAGAAAAGAAAATGGGTGCAGCAGAGGGGTCTATATCACACATCCTCAGGAGGCAAAAACTGAGTGACAAGTTAAAGTCAGCATGATAAAAAGTTCTCTTAAAAAAAAATCACAATTTTTACTGTTTGGAGCAATATTCCCAGTGTTGGTCAGCTTGATCCTCCTCCCATGCCTGCCAAAAATAAAAACAGCTTTAGGACAGTCATTTTATTTGTATTTGCTGCTTTTTCTGGGTCTAGGTTAAAGGTCACAGCTTGGTCAGAGGTGGCAGGGAGGACAAACAGTGATGATGCAGAGCTTACAGGCATGTGGGGGTGGAAAATCCTGGAAGCGCTGGATATGTTGGCTCTGATTTTATTTGGGTTTTGTCAGGCTAATTAGAAAGTGCTGCACACTCATGCATTGGCAGATCCTAAACATTGTGGTGTTGGCTGGCTGGGTAAACACATGTAGGATTGGTTAGCTTTGGGATATCCTGGGGAGATGGAGCAGGGTGGAAAAGGGAGGCAAGATTGGGATTTTTCTTTGGCCGTGCAACACAGGCCGTTTCCCTTTGTCCACGATGGGGTAAATCCCTCACTTCTGGAAAGGAGATGAGCTGACTGGAGGCACGGAAGTGAAGGAAAACAGATGAGGCATCCATAAGAAACGCTCTGGAGTGGGGGCATAGCAGTGGTCCCAGCAGGGAGCCATTTATTCTCGGGATACTCACAAAGGGGCTTTGCCCAAGACATGTTTAAGCAGCTTATGGCCATTAGACAAACGTTTAATCTGCAGCAAAGTGGGCCACCAGGCAGGCAGGTGCTGCGATGCTTTTTGAGCCATGGAGCAGCTGGGTCTGGGAGAGAGGGCAGTGGAGGGGACCCTGGGGACAGGGAACCAGAGGAATGCAGGGTTTGCACCTCAGGGTGAGCAGGGCAGGTGTGGCCACTGCAAACGCCGAAAGGTTTCCCGTGGAAAGGTGAAAGGAGCCCCAAAATCACCGGGGTGCAATGGGGATGGACAAGGAGACCCCCAAAAGGCTGTCCCAAGTCGAGTGGCATCTCTCCCACCCGTGTGTGACCTGCAGGACCCGAGACAGCCGGGTGGAAGGTGGTTCAAATAAAACTCTCCAAACGTGCAGCCCCAGCCTCACAGAGGCAGCCACCGCCGAAAGGCACCGAAAGCCAGACGGAAAATCAGCTCGTTCCCAGACCTGATCCCAGTTTGCCCTAAATAAAGCCGTGGATCGGCCTGCGGGGGGCACGAGCAGAGCGGGAATAACTTCAGCCTGCGCTGCTCCGAGAGCAGGGCTGGAGCGGGCATCCCTCGGGTGCGTGAGCAGCATTTCCCAGGCAGCTGCCGTCATCTCAGTTATCCAAGAGATGGCAGCCTTCCCTAAATCTTCTCCCGGCCTCTCACCAAGAGGCACGCGTTTCACCTTGAGCCCTGACACGGCCCACGGGGCTCTCAAGCTGCAGAGAGCTGCTAAAAGCCGCCTTTCCAGCCGTGCTGCCGGGATTTTCCTGGTCCGTGCCTGGAACAGTGATCGTGGAGAAGAGATCTGGGTTTTCTCTTGCTTGTACATCACCTAAAGTTGCCTTTTTGCTGGCAGCCCCAGCATCCTGGGCTGTTCCTGTGGTGTTCCTCACCATCCATGGTGCCTGGAGCAGCTTCTCTTTGGGTTGGGAGCTCCAGGAGCAAGTGTAGGAACCAGTAATACACTGGTCTGGGCTCTCAACTCCCTGTGATCTCTATTCCCAAACTGTTCTTCCCTGCAGAAGGACACAATGAGATGGTGGGATGAGCTCTACCTCCCGGTGCCTTTGCTGTGTGGCTTTGTGGTCACCCACCCACAAAATTCCAGTGTGTCCCTTCAAGAAGTCACAGAGTCACAGAGTGGGTTGGAAAAGACCTTTAAAACCTTCTCAGTCACTCCCTGCCATGGACAGGGACACCTTCCACTATCCCAGGTTGCTCCAAGCCCCAACCAGCCTGGCCTTGGACACTTCCAGGGATCCAGGGGCAGCCACAGCTTCTCTGGGAAACCTCTGCCAGAGCCTCACCACCCTCACAAGATTCCCACTTTCCTCCCCAGAGATTTTACTCTGCCTCAGTGTTCATTGCAGGAGCTTGTTGGGATTGGAAATTTTGTCCCCTTTATGCATTCATCTTGTGGATCTCTGTTCTCCAAACCTTGGAAGTGGAAGATGGGAACACAAATATAAACCCCATTCTTTTCCAAGCATCTCTTTTATCAATTTGCCCTTCTCTCCACATTATATTTGCAAAACTATAAACATGGTATCTGTGGGAAACTACAGATACCAAACCACAAATACAAACCAACGCCCTCAGCTCTGTTCCCCCACCGCTGTTTCCCTGACCCCACCAGTCCTAGAGAAAGAAGTCACACAGCTTATTCCTGGCTCTATTCCCGTGGCCTTGGACACCCTGGAGGTGTCTATTCCAGTCCATTAAACAGTGCCAGGGCCTGTTTGCTGGGCCTGAGGCCAGCTGGCATTACCTGGGCATGTCCAGACTATCACTGGTGTGTGAGGAACCCCCATCCCTCCACCGTCCCTGTTCCTTACTGGTGAACACCTTTGCTGTTGTCCCCACCTGGCACTTGGACTGACGCCTGCACCAAGTTAGATCTTCAACAGGCTCTGTTCATCCCTGTTGATCCCAACCTCCCAAAAAAGGATGAACTTGTCACTATCCACAGTTTATTCTCTGTTTTTCTCAGATAAAACTGTGGTGATCCATTTTTTTTTTAATTTCAGTTTTTAAATCCTTTCCCTTTGCTGTGCAGTAAAACTGAGCAAAGCATGATTTCCTTCCTTGCAAAGAGAGACAGGGGGGCCCTTTCCTCTGGGCTTAGGATAACTTGGAAGTGCCATTGGGGGTGACACTGGAGTCCACAGCTGAGGATATCGATGGGAATGGAAGGAAAAAATTGCTTTAATAATCTGCAGAAGACAATTCCCTGAGCCATGGTGAGCTCTCCTCCAGGAAACCCACCCAGTCTCCCACAGCACCAAGGTGTAGTGGCAGCACAGTCCCTGCAGCAGGGACTTCCAACTGCTCCTCCTGGAGGCATTAGCAGGAAAGTCACAGTGACAAATGGGAGCTGGGATCAGCAAGGCATGAAGCTGATTTGGGTTTTTCTGTGCTTTGTTTTCCAAGGAAATGGTGAACAAAGAAGAGCTCTGGATCATGGAATCACAGAAATTTTGTGTTGGAATGAACCTTAAGGATCATCTGGTTCTAATTCCCTGCCATGGACAGGGACAGCTTCCACCATCTCAGAGTGCTCTAAGCTCCATCCAGCCTGGCCTTGGACACTTCCAGGGATCCAGGGGCAGCCACAGCTTCTCTGGGCACCCTGTGCCAGCTTCAGCTCTGTTCCCACCAGTGGGTCAGGGATCACTTCCACATTCATCAGTGTTTTCTCCTTCACGTGTCCCCAGTGATGCCCAGAGCTGCTGCCTCAGCTGAGAAGGAGCAGCTGGAGGGCACATTCCCCATGCTGTGTCCTTGGGAAGAGTCTCCAGCAGGAATGCCATGGGCTGTTTACCCCATCAGGCCAACTCCAAAACGGGGTGCAATGACACATAAAGGGACAAAACTTAATTATTGGTGGCAATTTTCAGATTCAGAAGCCACGGTACAGTTTTTAGGCTGCACTAGCCCTGGCTGGATCCAATCTGTAACTGAGATTGTGCCTCTCCCCTTCTGCTTCCCCCTGCAGCAGCTCAATCCCAAGGATCCTGTGCCTTCCAGGGGCTCCTGCACCACCACACAGAGCTGCTCACACAGCCATGGTGATTTCCAAATTATTGGCAGTTCAGAGGGTGAGGATTGGATCCCCTGTGCTCTGGAGCCAGGCTGGGAGAGCTGGGGGTGCTCACCTGGAGAAGAGAAGGCTCCAGGAAGACCTCAGAGCCTCTTCCAGAGCCTAAAGGGGCTCCAGGAGAGCTGGAGAGGGACTGGGGACAAGGGATGCAGGGACAGGACAAGAGGGAATGGGTTCAACTGGCAGTATTTGCATTTGACCACATCATCTCCATGAACAAGGACCTCTCTGGCAAGACTGACCAGATTTTTCCTGGTCCTCCACACCCAGCCTTTTAGAACACAACGAACCACACAGGACATTTCAGAGTAATTTTTTATTGAAAGGAGCAAAATATATTTTCATCAAGGAAAAAACATAAACAAAGAAAGAAGGAAGCAAAGAAGAAACAAAGTTTCTTCCAAACAAGAAGAAACCGCTGCAAACATCACTTTCTGTCCTCCTCTCTACTTCCTTTTCCTGTGTGTGAGGCAGCAGTGCATCCTCCCGCAGTCCTCAGTGTGCTCCTCCCTCTCTCCTTTGCCACAGGTCCTGGAGCAATGACCTCTGCAGTTCCTTTTTGGCTGGCTCTTGGCTGTGGAGAGAAGGAAAGATCTGCATTTACATTGACTAGTTCCTCATGATCACCAGCACAGTCCAGTGACCATGATGGGACCCAGTTCCCATGATGGGACCCAGTTCCCACGAAGACACACAGATGTTGGCTGTCTAAATTTAGGATGGGGTTATTTTGGAGCTGAACTCTACTCCAGAAGTCTTTTGACCCAAATTCAACATAATTCTCCATGCAAGACCCACCCACACCCACTTTCCTGGAAAACTTTTTTTCACACAGTCCCAGTGTGGTTTGGGTTGGAAGGGACCTTGATCCAGCTCCAACCTCCAACACCTCCCACATCCCAGGTTGCTCCAAGCTCTGTCCAGCCTGGCCCTGGACACTGCCTGGAACACTTTCACCTTAATTCCTTTATGGTTCAGTCTTATCTCTCATTCAGTCCCACACAATTTTCCACCTTACCTGGGGTGGCCATCAAGGCCATTAGGAAAACAGCAAAGACAACGTAGATGACCCTCATGGCTGGATATCCACCACGATCACGGCAGCTCTGGGATGCAGCCTTGCAGGGAGATCTTGCTGAGGAAAAGGCTGGAGACCCTGATATTTATAGACATTTCCTGACAGAGAGGACAGCGTTAAGAGGAGCGTGACTTTGCTGGTGTCCAAGGACACATTGTTTGCAGCTTAATGGGGCCTTATGTCACTCCAACCCAGTGGCCATCTGACAATGAGACCTCCACTCTGTGCCCATTTGGCTCTTTGAAGGGCTCTCATGTGCCCCGTGCTGGTGTCCCTCCCATGAGAGCTGGGCTGCCCTCAGTCTGCCTGCCAAATCTTTTAGCACAGACAATTGTGACTGTCCTCCTGTTCAGGGGACTTGGTGCTGGCTCGTAAGAATGGTTGGGGTGATCAGCGTTAAAGCAATGAGTCTGAGAGCCTTTTTTCTCCCTTTCCAAAGCAGAGGCCTGAGAGGGCTGGTACTACCCTGGCCAATCCCACCCTGGGCGTTCCCAGCTGCCTGTCAAGATCCAGACCCTCTACCAGAGTCTGTGGCAATGGACATGCAAGTTGTTATCAAGTTAAAATGTCCTTCCTATCAAAAGAATCCTCTGGCTGCCTGAAGGTAAATTTTACACATAAATTAACAGAACACAGCAAAATGCCAAGGGCAGAGATGGCCAGAGTGGCTCAGGCACCTACTGCCCTCCCAAAATGTCCTTCACCACAAACTGGGAAGAGTCATGGAATCACAGAATGGTTTGGGTTGGAAGGGGCCTTAAAACTGATTTATTTCCAAGCCCCTGCCATGGGCAGGGACAGGGACAGGACAGGGAAGGGACACTTTTCACTAGAGGAGTTTACTGGCAGGAGAAACAGAAGTCCTGGCATTTACATTTGTATCAGAGTGTGATTGATGTGTTCCTTCCCACATTTCCCTCTCTCTTGTGGAGAAACAAAACAAAACAAAACAAAAAAAAAATCCTTCAGCACCTCCAGTCCAAGCAGAGACACTGCAGGTTGTGTTCTTGGCAAAGAATGGATGTTTGAGCCTGAACAATGTTGGCACTGCACGATGCTGTTCCCTCTGGAATGGCCTGACAGCAGGCTGGGGCTGCCTGCCCTGGGGAGAAAAAACTGGAAAAGCTCTTGCTCCAAGTGTGTCCACGTGAAGGGACTGGGAACAAAAGGTTCCCATCCACCTCCAGCTGGATACCACAGCTCTAAGATGCTGAACAGATCCCAAGCTCTGTGGATTTGCTGTTGTTCTCTCTCTCTGCACTGAATGCATCCATTCCATTGCAAGGTAAAAGCAGGAGAGAAGTAGAGAAGATAAACAGAGGATTAAACTGCCCCAATTTTTCCCAATAGACCCCTTGAGCTGTCCTTTCTCTAGATGGGAAATGATTCCTCAATCCCTATAGCATTTCTGGTCCCTGACTCCTCCACAAATTCCAATTTTCTTCAGGATGGATGTGCCATATACCTCTGGGATAACAGAGTCAAGAAAAGAGGGGGGGAAATGCACACCAGCACCTGGAGAGAGGAGTGAGGATATGTGAAAACAGCCCTGCTCCAAGGCCAGTGCAGAAGGAGGAGCAGGAGCTGCTCCAGGCACCAGAGTTGAGATTCCCAGCCCAGGGAGAGGCAGCTGTGTCCCTGCAGCCCATGGGGGCCCAAGGGGGTGCAGAAATCCACCTGTAACCCCTGGAGACCCCACACTGGGGCAGGAGGATGCCTGAAGGAGGCTCTGAACCTGTGGGAAACCCATGCTGGAGAAAGGTCCTGGCAGGAGTTGTGAGTCCATGGGGGACCCATCTGGAGCAGCTTATTCCTGGGGGACTGACACCGTGGAAAGGATCCACACTGGAGCAGGGGAAGTGTGTAAGGAGTCCAAACCCTCAGGAGCAGCAGAGATAACTGACCACAGCCCCCATTCCCCTGCTGAGGAGAAGAGGTAGAGAATTCAGGAGTGACACCCAGAATGGGAAGAAGTAGCAGGCAGGGAGGGCAGAATTTTAAGATTTTATTTTCCTTCCTCTCTTCCCTCCCTGACTCTGATTTTCAATAAATTATATTCATTTTCCTAAGTGGAGTCTGTTTTGCCTGTGCTGGCAGTTGCTGAGGGATCTCCCCCTGCCCAATCCATTCCATGGGATCTGTGAGGGCATTGTTGCTTCTCTGTTTCCCTCTTGCTGAAATTTTCCTGGAAAATGGGCTGTCTTATGCTTGAGAGGAGACATTGCTGAGCCACAGACATTTTTAAAGACATCTGCAGATAACCTGTGACCTGAAAAGCAGCAAGGAGCTAAAAGAGTCTCTCCTGCCTCCAGAGGGTTGCGTTAGAGGCCATGGAGAAGAGGAAAAATAGCACCTTATTCCCAAATCCTGACGCTGTCAGACCACTGGCCATCCTGCAGCTCATTGTCAGTGGATGTTCAGGCTTTTTTTGGTGCTGCTGAGCCTTTGGGGTGGGCTTGGGGAACCTGTTTTAATGCAAGAACCGTGGGGACACCAGTAACCACACCACACATGCCGGAGTTACATCTCCTTTTTTTTTTATTTTGTTTTATTTTTTCAGAGGAGGGGATGACAATGGGGTCAGACAGCTGGGAATCCTCTCCCAAGGCCACCGTGGCTCCTCCTCTTCCTCAGGTGCTCCCTTTTCAGCTCCTATTTCCCCTTCCAGGGGGTTGGGATGCAGCAGGTGTACTTGCAGTCGCCAGAGGTGTATTTCATATCCATCACACGACACTTTGGGGAGCAGTACCCCGCAGGAGCACAGGTCTTCCTGTATTTCCCATAGCCTGGAAGAAGGGAGGGAGAGTGGTTGTTCCTCATTTCTGTTCTCCATTTCCCCTTTCCCCCATCTCTGCTCCCCATTTCCATGCCCTCCCATCCCCTCCCAGTCACAGTGGGCAGCAGGATCAGACCCTGTCCATAGGGATGTGCTGCTCCATTCCCTCACATATCCAACAATCCTGTCCGAGCCCAGCCTCAAAACTGGAAGGGATCTGGAAGGTCACAAATCTGAACAGCTCCTTGTGCACCTCCCTCCCCTCATCTTTGGAAAAAATGCTCCCAAAGGAAGCAGATCCATTTCCTCCTGAGAGATGCCCCAAAAGCAAAGTTCCTAAAGATGTTCCCCTGTGCCCATGGGTGTTTCCTTCCCTTGTACCTCTCCTGAAAGGATCAGTGTTCTCAGAGCAAAGCAGCAAAAACCACACCAAGGATGCTGCAAAGGTCTTAAAATTGGTCCCACAGCAGCCTGGCACCAAATATTCACCATTAAAAGGTTAAAAGTGGGCCAAGGGAAAGACTTGCCCCAGGTGGGTGAGAACTGATATCTGAGGGGGGTTTCTAATACCCCTTTGTGAGATCTCAGCCCAAAATCCCCTCTTGATTCCTGGAGAGGGACCAGAGAACTTTGGAGTCTGAGAAGCAGGGAATAGCAGCAACAATTGTGTCACATCAATAAACCAAACACAGAATCATGGAATCATGGAATGGTTTGGGTTGGAAGAGACCTTAAAGATCACCTTGTTCCAACCCTGCCACGGGCAGAGACACCTTTGACTATCCCAGGGTGCTCCAAGCCCTGTCCAACCTGGCCTTGGACACTTCCATGGATCCAGGGGCAGCCACAGCTTCTCTGGGCACCCTGTGCCAGGATCTCACCACTCTCACAGGGAAGAATTTCTTCCTCATATCCAAACTAAATCTACCCTTTTTCAGCTTAAGCTGTTAAACACACCCTGGAGTGAGGGTTCAAAAAGCAGGACTGAGTTTTGACAGAGAGACTGAGCTGCCTGAAAAGCCCCTCACAGCACTATGAAATTCTACAAATCTTTGGGAGAAGTAGCCACATCCAGACTCTTGTTTGGAATTGTCTATCCTGGGCTCACTCCTAAACTGGATACTGACGGTTTAATCTCAATTATCCCTATAAAAACCTCCCTGAGATAGTTCTCATTTTATTATCCCTTTAAAGAAGTCATTGAAGTGCCTGCCCAGGTTATAGCAGCCACCTCAGAGGGTAGGACCTGAGCTAAAGTTATTTTAAAACAATCCCAACTGGTATAAAACTCATCCCACCCCATTTCCCATCTTACCTGGAGTGGCCAGGGAGAAGAGGAGGAAAAGAGCGAAGACAAGGTAGAGGAACTTCATGGCTGGAGTGGAGCTGGGATCTCAGTGAGGCTGGAGAGAGGAGAGCTGGAGACCTCAGAAGGAGGAGGTGATGTACAGGCAGGCTGGAGCTGCTGGGTTTTATAGAGAATTTCCCTTTGGAGCAGAGGATGCTGGGGACAAACGGGAATTCATCCAAGTCGTGCTGTCTGGGGCTGGGCGTGCAGTGATGGCACAAGAATTCCCCAATTGTGCTGGCAAGCACCTCCTGTCTGCCCCAGATGTGGTTGCCCAACATCAGATAGGATCCCAGCACTGATGGGAACACAAAGGAATAGGGGATGTCACTCTCTGGGTCCTTAGGATGGGGCTGTGGGTCAGAGGGACCTGATGGGGATCTGCGGGTGCAGCCAGGAGGAGAGGACAAGATCGGTATCACAGAATTCCAAGCCTTTCCCAACCTCTGGCAGGGATGCAGAGGGATGCAACAGGGCCACGATGCACTGATAACTCTCCCTGCATTGTCCAGGCTGATCAGCATGTGGGACTGATGGCCTGGAAAGGATCCCTGCTCCCACCTCTGAACCGTGTCTGCACAATCTCCCCGGTAAATTCGGCGAATGCTCAGGGAGGTGCCTTTGGCTGTCCCCTCTGATGGATGGATGGGTGGGAGCTCTGGGGCTGGCAGCTCCAGGGAGCCTGGAGGAGACACTTTGATCATCACCTCAAACCCCACAGGCCCTCCAGACAGTCCTGGATTTCAAACAAGAGCAGAGCTCTGCGAGGGAACTTTTCCAGCCCCAGTTCACTGGGCTGTTTAATAGCTTGATAAACAGCCAGGGAGAGAAAGAGGCTGAAGGGACAAGAGGCTGCTTCAGAATTACTCAACATCATCAAACCTGAATCCTCAGAGTGCAGCAGACGAATCTTACAACAAAATGGCAAATGCTGAATCAGTGAGAATTTGGAAAAGTCTCTAATCTCGGTACAAACGGGGGGTCTGAATTACCTAAAGTCAGTCAGGAAGGAGGTTTGGGTGTCCTGCATCACCCTGTGGGATGTGCAGTGCTCATCTCCCCATCCCTGACGGCCTTTGGTATGGAAAAAAAGAGGTTAAAGAAAGGTGGCAGAGCTGGGGACTTGTTTTTTGCAAAATTAAATATACTGGGACTTGTCAGCTCAGGGTAGAAACTTCATGAAGGTGTATCACAAGCTGCAAACATTTTAGAGGCCTAAGCAGGACAGAACTACAGTTCTGCAATTTTCCTAGCCAAAGAAATAGGTGGGATGTGAAGGTAAACCATGTACTTATCATAACAGTAAAAAAAAACAAATCCTCTTTCACACTGAGGATAGCTGAAAATTGGAACTTGAACAAGAAATGCAAGAAGTTAAAATGCACTGAAAGGACAAATGAATTGAAAAAAGCCATTTATAAATTAATGTAGCAGATGCAAAATTAAAAATTAGGTGCAAAATCTCCTTGGGGAATTTCCCAAAGTTCATGTCACTCATTTCTCATCCTGGCCATGAATAGATCCCCTTTCCTGGGCTGCCATGCTTTCCATGTCTTCTCTTTCCTGATCATAACCATTCCACTTGATTTTTTTTTTTTTCCTGGCAGGTCACATCTTAATCACAGAATCACAGAATCCTTTAGGTGGGAAAAGACCTCTAAGATCGAGTCCAAGCATTCCCTCAGCACTGCCAAGGCCACCACTGCCCCATGCCCCCAAGTGCCACATCCAC
>VZSR01003806.1:19878700-19893424 GCA_013398615.1 Brachypodius melanocephalos | reverse complement strand
TCCCATCCCCTCCCAGTCACAGTGGGCAGCAGGATCAGACCCCGTCCATAGGGATGTCCTTCTCCATTCCCTCACATGTCCAACACTCCTTCCCAAGCCCAACCCCAAAGCTGGAAGGGACCTTGAAGGGCCCAGAGCAGCTCCTTGTGCAGCTCTTCTGGTGGCTACAGAGCCTTGAATGACCCTGGTGCACTTTGGGAAAGCATCTCAAAACATCCCCGAACCAAAATTCATAAAGAAGTTCCTCAGGTCAAGGCTCCATCAAGTGCCAGGCACTAAAGTGAGAAGCTGCTTGCCTGAAATAGCTGGGAAATCATGTCCAAAGTGGAGGAATATCGGAATGGGAACCTTTCTGAGCCCCAAACCCCCCTCCAGTCATTGAAGAGGGAGGTGAGGACCAGAACAGAAGGGATGTCTGAGCACTGCACATTAAAAATGTGAGGGAGCTTGACCCTGAAGGTGTTGCCAGAAGTAATCTGGCACAAAAAGTGGCATCAAGCAGAGGAAAGTTCCAGAAGGCTGGTGTCTGAAAAGGACATCCAGCACTCACTTGGTGCTTCATGATTAAAACAAGTACACCAGGGCCCAGCTCACCTTAACTTAGGTGTCAAAAACATCCAAAACATCCTAAATGCACCTCTTACAGTATTTTAAAGTGAGGGGTTTTTTTGGTTTTTTTTGTAAAGACTCATTTTTATAAAAATAGATTCCCCATATAAGACAACCTGGGGTAACCAAACCGTGCCACAGAATCACGGAATCCTAAAATCCATAAAGTAATGAAATCCTAGTCATGAAATGACAGAATCATGAAATCCTAGAGCCCTCGAGTGGCTTGGGTTGGGAGGAGACACAGATGCACCCCCAAAGGATTGGGGACATTTATGTGGCCATCAAAGCCACAGCTCTAAAGCCAGCAGGACCCATCTTTTCTCCAGCTGCCTGCTGCCCATACTGACCCTCCTCATCCCGCTTTTCCCCCTCATCCAGCTCACATTTCCACACAATTCCCACTCTTACCTGGGGCAGCCAGGGAGACCAGGAGGAAGACAGCAAAGACAAGGTAGAGGAACCTCATGGCTGGAGTGGAGTTGGGATCTCAGCAGGGCTGGAGCAGGAGGGTCGGAGGGAGCCGGAGCCGGGCGCTGTGAGTGGCACGGCTGGGGATCCCTGGATTTATAGGGCGGAGAGGAGGGTCTGGGGGAGGTCCTGCTGCTCAGGGCACCTCTCATGGATCACTGCACGGCCCCTCCACCCTGCTGGCAAAACTCTGCTCTCCCCAGACCTGGGATCAGCCCCCGATTCAAAGGAAAACCGCGGAGTGTGACAGGAGCGGACGGGGAGCAGATGGAACAGATGTGCTGGGGCAGAGGGACCTCGCAGGGAACAAGATCAGTATCACAGGCCTTTCCCAACCTTTGGCAGGGATGCAGCAGGGCTGGGATGTGGCCAGGATGCACTGTCAGCTCTGCCTCTGCCGTCTAGAGGTGTCCCCACACGGGCTGGACACGCTGAGAGGACCCGGTGTCCCTGTGTCACCCTCTTGGGAACCATGACTGCAAACCCCTCTGGTAAATTCAGCAAACACCACATTCCCTGCAGCCTGGTCTGTTGTCCCCTCTCACCCCTCTGAAGGGCAGGAGCCCTGGAGCTGAGAGCCTTTTCCCAGGAAGAGCTGACCACTTGCAGACACTTTGATCAGCCCCTCTTCCTCACAAACCCTCCAGGGGCTCGAGTGTGTTCAGTTTCTGGGGTGGACATGGCCTGATCCCGGCTGTCAGGGGTGCTCTGATGCCAACAGAAGGTTATTCTGAGCAGGGAAATGAGAACTGACTGCAAGGAGTCTGGAGGCTCTGGAAGGATCTCAGCACTGAGTGGCAGCTTCAGCAGGTGGCAAACGAGACTGGCACAGTGAGGGCAAATTCATTTTCACCTTCCAGGAATGAGACATTCCCAAAGAGCACTCAGAAAAAAACCAAAAAAACTCCCAAACCCCCAAACACCTATGCCCAGAAGCAGGAAAACTGAGTGCTTGGGTTTGCTGGAACGGGTGCTGATAGAAATTGGGGTGGTTTTGTGATGGTTTTGAGGGTGCTTCATGCTGCAAACTGCTGGTGGCCCTCTCTCTGCACATGCAGAGCAAGAAAAGAGGTTACAAAGGATGGCAGGGAGGATGGTGAGAGCTGGGGACTTCTTCCCAGACAGTAAGACAGTAATTAGACTGGGAACTTCCACTGTAGAGGGAGAGGAGTATGCAGGAATGTGTGACAGCACTGTTAAAATAGTGCCCTAAAAAAGAGAGAACTCTGGTTTTCCCTTTGCATAACCAGGGAAGGAGATGACACACAGGAGTCTGATGCACTGAACAAAGGAATTGTCCTTTCCCACTACCCACAGTGGTGCAGCTCACTGTGCCACTGACAGCATGAAACAGCCTCAGGTTGCACCAGGGGAGGTTTAGATTGGACATCAAGATTTGTTCACTAAAATGGTGATGAGGGCAGTGGTGGAGTCCTCATCCCTGGAGGGATTTAGAAGTTGTGTGCATGTGGCACTTGGGGACATGGTGGCCCTGGCAGTGCTGGAGGAATGGTTGGACTTGGTGACCTCAGAGGGCTTTTCCAGCCTTGGTGATGCCATGGCTGCCATAGATATTGTGGAACAGGGAGTTGTCCATGTCTTCAGGAGGTAACTGGGGCAGCCAGTCTGACTTTGAAGATTGCTCTGCTCTGAGCAGCCGGGCAGGCTGGACCGGGAGATCTCCAGAGCTCCCTCCCACCCTGTGCTATTCTGTGCTTCCATGAAATCCATAAAATCCACTGAGGGCCACTCAGCACAGTAACACTCATCCATATCCAACTCAACAACCCCAGAGACCAGACTGCTGGAATTGGATGGGTTTCTAATTTAATGCTGCTCTGTGTGGCTGTGCTTTCCCACCCTTCTAAGCATGAGCTGTTTGTCACTGTCACACTGAGGACACCTGGCTGGATGGGGACCTGCTGCACAGGGCTGGGAAGGGGCTGGAGCACCAGGAACAGCTGAGGGAGCTGGGAAAGGGGCTCAGCCTGGAGAAAAGGGGGCTCAGGGGAGACTTTCTGGCTCTGCACAACTCCCTGACAGGAGGGGACAGCCCAGGGGTGTTGGGCCCTGCTCCCAGGGAACAGGGACAAAATGAGGAGAAATGGTCTCAAGTTGCTTCAGGTGAAGTTTAGGTTGGATATTGGGAACAATTCCTTCATGGGAAGGGTTGTCCAGCCCTGGCACAGCTGCCCAGGGCAGTGGTGGAGTCCCCATCCCTGCAGGGATTTAAAAGCCATGTGGATGTGGCACTTGGGGACATGGCTCAGTGGTGGCCTTGGCAGTGCTGGGGAATGGTTGGATTCAGTGGTGTTATAGGTCTTTTCCAAGCCTAGATGATTCCAAGATCCTGTGGGTCTGTGATTCCATGGCATGGTTCACCCTTCTGTGAGTGACTTCTTAACAAAATCAACTGTCCTGGCACAGGGAGCTGCCTCCCCCCACTGGAAAGATTTTTAACACAACTCTGGCCATGTTTTTTTCCAAGGCCACTTGAGACAAATGCAAACACATTTCCCGCTGCACCTGCTGTGTCTCCATGAGACAGGCACGATTTCCAGTGGAACTGGGACCTGCTCACCCTGCTTGGAGTGGAAGAGAGTTTAATATTGTGGATGTCAGCAGGGTGTGACCACTGATGTGAGGGCTGGGGAGTGGGGCATGGAATGGTTCAGCTGCCAATGAAGCTGAAACCATGGTGATTACTGTGTGTTACCAAAAATGAGTGGAACCACAATGTCCAAGGACTGTCCAAGGGCTGGAGCCCCTCTGCTCTGGAGCCAGGCTGGGAGAGCTGGGGAGGCTCACCTGGAGAAGGAAAGGATCCAGGGAGAGCTCAGAGCCCCTTCCAGAGCCTAAAGGGGCTCCAGGAGAGCTGGAGAGGGACTTGGGACAAGGGATGGAGGGACAGGACATGGGAGAATGGCTTAAACTGAAGGATAGTGGGTTTAGGATATTAGGAAGAAATTCATGGCCAAGAGCATGGAGGGGCCCTGGCACCAGTTTCCCAGAGAAGCTGTGGCTGCCTCTGGATATCTGGAAAGGTCCAAAGCCCGGTTGAATAGGACTTGGAGCAACCTGAGACAATGGCAGGTGTCCCTGCCCATGGCAAGTGGTGGAACAGGATGGTCTTTAAGGTCCCTTCTAACCCAAACCATTCTGTGACACTGTGATCACAATTTCAGCTCTTCCAGATTTTTGTTGTAGATCACATTTTCTTGGTCCTGTCTCAGCCCTGAGCTCTCTCCAACTATTCCTCCTCCCCTTGAAGCCTGGTCCTCCTAGTAGCAGACAGCACCACCTGGAATTCTAATTCGGAATAACAAATGAATTAACAGACATGCCTGACACGTGATGAACCTGGTTGGTTATTTTTATAGAAAGAAAAATTCCTGCCTTTTCCAGGAGAGAACAGGATGATGTTGTCCCAGTGTGTGCACCTTGGTGCCCACTGCAGCCCCATATTTTCCTGCAGAATCCCTGAATTGCCAGATACTGCTGATTCCAGCTTCTCCACCAACTGTTCCTGTCTTTTCCAAAAAAACAGAAAAGCCAATCCCCAGTGCCCTCCAGAGCAGAGCATCCCCTTTCAACCTATTTGCAAATTCAGAAAGGAGGAGCTTTCTTCCATTATGGAATTTTTTAATGGAGATCCAGGATAGTTCAGGACTTCAGCCTTCTGAGATGTCCTTCTACCATCACCATGGTAACTGGAAATTTATTAACTCCTGCTCATAAACCATTTTTCCCCTTCATTTCCTTTAGGCCATGATCAATACCGGAAAAAAAAAAAAAACAAACCCAAAAAAACCAAACAAAAAAACCCCAAACCAACCCCCCCCCAAAAAACCCCAAAAAACCCAAACAAACAAAAAAAAACACACAAAAAAAACCAAAACCAAAAACAAAACCAAACCAAAACAAAAAAAAAAAACCAAAAAAACCCAAAAAAACCCCAACAACAACTCAAAACTGAGACAAAACACACCCAGAAAAATGAATGTGATGACAACATTGTAGAGAATCACAATTTGGGAGAGGCCCTTGAGGCTCCTCGGTGCCAGAGCACTGGTCAGGGTTGGATGCTCCACAAAACCATTCCCCACCGTGGATCTGACACCCCATTGTGTCCCTGCCTTGCAGACAGTGCCCAGAGCTTATCAGGAGCCATCCCAGGCTGGATTCCAGCTGCCCTGGGAGCAGCTGTGCCATGGGCAGCCCCGGCTGGCCCTGCTGGAGCGTGGCTGTGCCCAGCACCCGGATCTGGGGAGCGGGAACGGCCCCCACGTGCCCATGGAGCACGGACCTGGCTGCCAGGTGCCTTTGTGAGAGGGGTCAGGGTGACACTGCACGGCCTGCAGAGCAAACAACAGCCCTCTGGGGATGGTTTGAGACGTCTCCAGGCACAGATGTTTCTGGGTTTTGTTGTTTCGTGGGCGTTGCTCCGCGCTCCCGGCACAGCACGAGCTCCCCCGGCCTTGCAGGCATTAGATTGGATATTGGGGAAAATATTGGGCACCCCTTTCACTGAAAGGGTGGAGAGGCACTGGAATGGGGGGTCCAAGGAAGTGGGGGAATCACCATCCCTGGAAGTGTTCAAAAAAGCCATGCAAAGGTGTTGCTTATGGACATGGGTCAGTGGTGGCCTTGGCAGTGCTGGGGAATGGTTGGACTCGATGGCCTTAGAGGGATTTTCCATCCTCAGTGATTCCATGAGTCTGTTTTCTCCACTTTTCTGCTTTTCCCTCATTTTTCTCCATGCTCCCCCCCAGGTAACGCAGCAGCTGGGGAGCTGGAGAGGATGGAGAGACCTGGAAGGAGAAAATGAGGAATTGTCACCTCCAGACTCACCTTATTGGGACACCCTGCAGTGGGACATCCTTGAAAACAAACTCCACCGGCCAGAAACTCTCCAGGAAACTGGAGAAAGTCTCTTCCCACCCTCTCCCCTATCACCCCTTTACCCCTTTTCCAGATTTCACTATTCCTTCTCTCTTTTTTATGCCTCCATCAAGTTATTGTCCATATCCAGCTATTGTAACTACGTGTTCATACCCTCTCAGCTTCCTTCTTCATTCTTTGCTTTTTCCTTTTTCTTTCCACTTTATTTTTTTTTTTGTTTTCCATGGCTACCACAGGGACATAACCCTGCTCATTTCTGCTGTTGACCATTCATAACCTTTTAGAAGGAATAATTCCATTTTCTGGAATTCTGAAGGAAAAGAAATCATTACCCTGATCATTACACTGCTATTGAGCAATGGGGTTTTTTTCTTCTTGACAAGAAACTGGGTGGGATTTTTTTTAAGATGCAGATGTAGATGTGTTTGTTCCTAAATATGTTCAGCAGGAAATCCCTCATTCCAGCTATTCATGTTCAAATTCAAACAAACACCACCAATTGTTGCTGGTGTTGTCTCATCTTTTCTGGGCTCATCTTTTCTGGAAGCAAAACCAACAAGTAAAATCTCCTCCTCTGAGTTAAGGCACAAGGAGCAGGAAGGATGAGTGGATCAGCTGAGAAACACCCAAAAAAACCCCAGTGCTGGGAGATGCTGAAGCACCATGGGAGAAAAATGAGCTGGAGAAAATCCAGCTGAGGAGAGGAAGGATCTTCTATGTTCCTTCAGGAAAAAAAAAAAAAACCACCAAAAAAAAAACCCCACCACCACCCTGTATTTTTGAATGGGATGTGATCCAGCCTTGATGCAATTTGGGTTTTTTTTAATCCCAGAAATTCTAGAACCATTTTCCCACAGGCAGACCTGTGGCTTTGCACAGATGTTTTCACCAGGCTCATTTCTTTCCCTGTCACACACAGCGACCTCTGTGCTCCTCATGTCACTGACACGAGCTGAACCCTGCACCAGGAAATGAAATATTTTCAAATATGGCAGCAATAAATGTCCATTCCATCCTCCTGATGTAAATCTGGGGTTATTTTCTCTCATTTGTCACCTTGCAATTGTGGTGCCCCAGGGACCTCCTTTTCCCACTGCTCTTGGTTTGTTCAGCACAGAAAAGGGAAAGACAAAGGGGTGAGTGACTCAGACAGGGAAACAGCAAAGGAACTGTGACCTCTTCACTCTCCTCTGGCTCCTTCCAGGTAAAAATTTGAAGCCAAGTCCTTGGCATGTCTGTCAGGTGAGCTCTGTGCTGTGCAGCAGGAATGTGGCACAAGCATGGTCTGCTTTGGCCATCCCTATGGGATTAAACTGCTCCCATCTTCCAAAACAGTGGATTTCTACCCCAACACTGGGTGTGGTCTTTGGTCTATGGCCAGTCCAGAACTTGCATTTGGGATCTGGTGAACCTGCTGGTTGTCCTGGGGCACAGCAGCTCCTGCGGCTGTGCCAACACTTTGGGAACACGGCATGGTTTAAATTGGAGTGCGGGCGCTCCCTGGGGCAGCTCCAGGACTACAGGACAAAAGAAGAATAAAAGGAATCGGAACTCCTGGAGTTCAGAAGCTGTGGAGTTGCATTTCTGGTGAAAATTTTCCTTGGTGAGGAATATCCAGTCATGAGCTGAAAATCTCCAGGCAATGAAGACATCACCACTTCTATTATTATTGAATCTCACATTTTAATAACTGAAGTTTCTTTATAGAATCACAGAACAAAATCATAGAATAGAATCATAGAATAGAATCATAGAATAGAATCATAGAATAGAATCATAGAATAGAATAGAATCATAGAATGGTTTGGGTGGAAAGGGACCCTATAGGACATCTAGTCCACCCCCCTGCCATGGGCAGGAACACTTTCCCCTAATCCCAGGTTGCTCCAAGCCCCATCAAGCTTGGTCTTGGACACTTCCAGTGATCCAGGGGCACCCCCAGCTTCTCTGGGCACCCTGTGCCAGGGCCTCACCACCCTCACAGGGAAGAATTTTTCCTAACTTCCAATCCAAATCTACTTTCTTTCAGTTTAAGCCATTCCCTCTTGTCCTGTCACTTCAGGCTCCTGTGAATTGTCCCTCTCCATGTTCCCTGTAGGCTCCCTTCAGACACTGGGAGGTCACTCAGGTGCTGGGTTTGGTGGTGAACACGTGGGGATGGGTCCGTGCTTGGATTCGATGATCTTAAAGGGTTTTTTTAACCTTAATGATTCTGTGATTGCATTTAAAACAAAAAAAAATACAAAAAAAAATACAAAAAAAAAAAAAAAAAAAAAAAAAAAAAAAAAAAAAAAGAGACACAGGACTACAACAGCAGCTCTGCTTTGTGTCTGATCTTAGAGTTAAAGAGACTTTCCAGCACTGCTGCTGAGTTCCAGCACAGCTGGACGTTTTTCCAGTGCTCACTGCCTCCGTGTCCTGTTTGATTTCCAGAATGACAAGTCACGGCTCTAAATTTATCCCACTGCCTGCAAGAGGGAGTGGAACAAAAGGCATTTCAGCTGGTGGGAGCATCTCTGACTCTGCTGGGCTGCCCTGGCTCTCATCTCTTTGTCACTGGTACCCCAGCCACTTGCTCTTTATTAGCTGGGATCGTTAATTGGATTCTGGAAGAAAGGATTTTCAGTTCTCTGCGTCCAACAGAGAGGACATTTACTCCCACACTGAGAACGCCTTTTTCCCCCAATAACAATGGTTCATACCTCAAGCCACTCAGGAAGACTCAGCCTAACAAATCCTAACTCAGCCTGTTCATATTTGATCTTAAATACTCAGCACAACCTCAGCAGTCACTGCTGAACTGACAACACCAGAGGGTGGCTCCAGCTCCATTTAAAACCTTTTTCCCTGGTTGTGAGGCCAGGTTAGACAGGGCTTGGAGCAACCTGGAGTAGTGGAAGGTGTCCCTGCCCATGGCAGAGGGATGAAACAAGATGAGCTTAAGGGGCCCTACCAACCCAGGCCATCCTGTGGTTCTATGAAGTTCAAGTCCAGCCCACTGAAACAAAATTTTCTAAGCTCCATCAAGTCTGAGAGGATTTGGTTTTGAAGGTGTATTGATTTATGCTCCTCAAGAGGCAATTCAGGATTCAGCTTTCTCAGGAATGATCTGGCAATTTCCCAAACTGGGTCAGACCCCAAAAACCCAGAGAAAACAGCCCAAATTCTGTTTTCAAAGAACCACACCTTCTAAATAATAATAATAATAATAATAATAATAATAATAATAATAATAATAAAAAATCAGTTCATAAACAACGTATCACCTCACATTATTCTCATTTCCCTTTCAGAAACAGGTGGTAAAACAATCCTGTTCTTGAATGACAGAATCAGAGAAACATGGGATGGTTGGGGTTGGAAAGGACCTTGAAGATCATCCAGTTCCAACCCTCCCCTGCCATGGGGGGCTTATAATAATGTCTCCTTGTAGCCTCCAAAGAAATCACAGTTGTCTCTATTGCAACCTGTAGTCACTGTATAAATACCTTTCATTATCTTTCAACTTAAACCCAATTGCAGGTGAAGATAATTTTATTAATTCCCCTTATTTCACACTCCTGTCCAGTGGAAAGCCTTTGTAACCACAGAGGTCTCCCTCCTCTGTCACCAGATTCTCTTTCTTTCTATTTTATTTCCTCCAGGGGTCTCCAAGTCCCCAAATTCAAATCATATCCAAAGCAAAACTCTCAAAGCCACTCACCTAAAAAAATCAGATCATGGCACATTAAATATGTATCAGACCCCTGTGCAGTGGCCTGAGTGGTTTCCTTGGAGTTCAATGGTTTTTGAATCTATGAAAAGATTGGGATTTTCCCCCTGAAAATTGCACAAGCCCAGTACAGATGATGCATCAGATATCCCACCCTTCGTTCTTGGGTCCTGACAAAGGGAAAGTTTTGGGGACTGTTTGTACCTGAGCAATTGTTCTCATTCAGAGTAATTCCAAACAACTCTGGCAGCAGGCTGTGTACTCTGTGTACTCCAGGAGCGCAGAGACCTGGAGGTTTGTCCCTGGGGAGTGCCTGGAGTCTCCAAGGCAAGAAAAGATTTTCAGAAAGGGAGGAGGGAAAAAAAAAAAAAAAATTAAAAAAAAAAAAAAAAAGAAAAAGACAAAATTTTTAGCAGAAAAATGTTAAATCTAGAATCCAAAAATGGTTTGGGTGGGAAGAGACCTTAAAGCTCATCCCATTCCCACCCCCTGCAATGGGCAGGGACACCTTCCACTATCCCAGCTTGTTCCAAGTCCCATCTTCAGCCTGGCCTTGGGCACTTCCAGGGATCCAGGGGCAGCCACAGCTTCTATGGATAACCTGTGCCAGGACCTCACCACACTCACAGGGGACAATTCCTTCCCAATATCCCATCTATCCCTGCCCTCTGGCAGTGGGAAGCCATTCCCTGTGTCCTGTCCCTCCATCCCTTGTCCCCAGTCCCTCTCCAGCTCTCCTGGAGCCCCTTTAGGCTCTGGAAGGGGCTCTGAGCTCTCCCTGGAGCCTTCTCTTCTCCAGGTGTCCACCCCAATCCCTTTTCCTCAGGAGCATTACATACTGTCCCCTGATTTCTTGTGACAAAATGCAAAAGCTTCACCAGAAACTCCTTATTCCCTGGAGGGAAAATAAAATAAAATAAAAAAAAACAACACAAAGAAAATTGCCTAAAAATAATTAATGATGGAATCTCAGCCCTGAGGAACACTCGTGCCTGCAGTGTGGGGTCCATCTGTCTGTCTGCCTCATCCTGCCACCCTCCTTCCTCCTGCAGTCTCACTTCAGAGCTGCCCACTCGCTCTCCTCTTGCCAAATCCCTGCTGTGGCCCTGCTGTGGAATTGGGAATGCTGGCTGGGAAGCTCTCCCACACCTGCAGGCTCCCTCCTCCCAGCTGCCAGGAGGATGGGCCCTGCTGGTGGGATTGAATGAGGAATTGTGGATGGCAGCTCCCAGGACATGCTCTGAGCTCAGGATGGATGTAAAGGGGGAAAACAACATCCAAACCAGCTCCAGCTGACTTTCCTGCTATTTGAGCAAATCTCATATAAATGGGATGACTTCTCTGCTTCTTCATGGAAGGGTTTTCCTCTCTGCCTCTTTCTCCTCCAGAGCCTTGGCTGGATCCACACCAGTGAATGAAGCAATGCCAGCACCAGGCTCAGACTTAAAATTTCCCCCAGCCCCTGGCAGACTTTTGGTCTGGGCAAACCGGCTCCAAGGCAGGGCTGAGGAGTTAGCACAGACACCAATCCCCAGCAAGCTGTCCACGGTGGATCCCTTTTTTGGGCAGCCAGGAGATGTTAATGTCCTTTCTGTGGCCTGGCCTTGCCAGTTGGCCTCGTGGCTGCCTTGGATTTATCCCTGTGGATGTGCTCACTGCACTCACAGATGATTCTCAGCAGCCACAAACCTGCTCTACCTCGTGCTTGCTGCTCTTCCTGGGAAAACTGAAGTGAAGTGGCTGGGTGTTGGGATAATGGGATCACAATTTATTTCAGGAATGGGAACAAGCACACAGAGAGAGCTTGAAAAACACCAGTGCTGGTCCAAGAGTCAAATGGTCCCGGGGCTGCAGCATATGGAGGGTGATCCTCTGCCATCCTGCAGCCAGTTACTCCTTGGATTCCACAGGCAAACCCCTGCTGCTGTCAGTGCACACGTGGTGGAGGAGAACTTCCTCTCTGGAAAGCCCAAAATCCTGGGAATCGCTCCAGGTTTGGGACATGTGGCCTCAAAGGTGACTCCAGAGCAGGGAGAGGAGCAGCTCTGCTCCCCAGGGTCTGCACCATGCCCTGGGGTTTTTTCAGGAACAGACCCAGACAGTTCATGATCCTGCTCTCCAGGCAGGAGAGGAAGACATGGGAAGAGCCCTGACTCCTGCTGAGGACAGACAAGCTTCCTGGCAGAGCTCTCCAGCCCACATTCCAGGGCAGAGGGAAGCAGATGGCTGGGCATTTAGGGCTCTGGCAGGAGGAATCTCTGGGCCTTTGGCAGAGGCCTCTGATTTAGCTGCATTTCTTTCTGCTTGGACAATTTCTGTTGTGCTCCTCCTGCTCATGGGGTATCTTAGGAGGCTTTGTCAGAGCAAGGAAAAGCAGCTGGTGCCTGGAGCCACCTGCTTCCAGCAGCTGGAGAGGCCTCCTTGACCCATCATCAGTTATTTTGGCCCAAATTCATCCTCACAAATATCTGTACAACCCATAGACCACAGAATATTCAGGCTGGAAAAGCTCTCTGAGATCAACGAGTCCAACAGCTCCTCCAGCACTGCAAAGGCCACCACTGACCTGTGTCTCCAAGTGCCACATGCAGATGGCTTTTAAACCCCTCCAGGGCTGGGGACTCCACCACTGTCCTGTCCCAGGACTGAACAACCCTTTCCATGAAGAAATTTTCCCTGATATCCAACTCAAACCTCCCCTGGAACAACTTGAGGCTTTTTCCCCTCATCCTTTTTACTTGGGAGCACAGCCAAACCCCCTCCCCGGCTGTCCCTTTCTGTCAGGGAGTTGTGCAGAGCCAGAAGTTCCCCCTGAGCCTCCTTTTCTCCAGGCTGAGCCCCTTTCCCAGCTCCCTCAACCACTCCTTATCATCCCAACTGTGCTCCAGAGTTCTCTGCCTCGTTCAGGGTGAGTCTGTACCCCAGCCATGAGAATATCCCCAAACTGGTGGTGCTCACAGCCCAGCCCGTGGGTTGGGATCTCTCCCATGGAGGGGGAATGCAGGACAGGGGGAGATGTGCAGGGCCCAGAGATGAGGCTGGCCAGGCAGTGGGGTTTTATTGCACAAGAGGTGTGTTGTTCCCTTCCCCGTGTCCCCCATTGTTCCCGAGATTGGGGCAATGTTTGCTGACCGGTGTCAGGGCTGAGCCGTGCCAGGCAGTGTCACAACGCAGGGAGCGGCTCCAAATGTCCCTGCTCCTGATTCTACAGGGCCAAAATCAAGGCAGGATGAGTCTCCCTGCCGTGTTCAAGGGTTCCTCTGGGAGAGGTGACGTTCAAACCAAATTCCAGAGTACATGGTGAGTACAAGTACATGTACAAATGAGTACAAACCTCATTTTCCCAGCAGCACGAGCACGAGGGCAGAAAAAGGCAGGCAGTGAATCCCATCTCAGCCACTCCTCTTCTTAGGCACATTCCCAGTGCACCTCTAACTCCTTGTTCTCTGTGTAATATCCAATATATCCCTGATTTGAAGGCTGTATGTGGTGGGTGGTGATCCAGGCTCTGAGCTGGGTGATGACCCCCTCCCACACATCCCCTGGGGATTGCAGAGTTGTTAGGACCAACATTGGGGTAACAATCAGTCCCTCCATGTGCAGCCACAGCCCAAATTTGCCTTTTCCCTCCTTCACAGAGGCAGCAGTGCTGTTTCCCCACTGCCTATAGGGCTGAAATCCTTTTTATTCCTTTGCAGCCGCCCCAGTTGTGGCTTCCCCATCCCTGGCAGTGTCCAAGGCCAGGTTGGACGGGGCTTGGAGCAGCCTGGGATAATGGAAGGTGTCCCTGCCATGGCAGGGGTGGAATTGGATGAGTTTTAAGACCTCTTCCAGCTCAAACTATCGAGATACACCCAGAGACCCCTCTTGCATCTGATGATTTGGATCAGTGCAAACCCCCATAATAATAAGGATTAATCATCCTTATTATGAATATTTGCATCTATCTACGAAATTAAAATGTCATTAATTAGACTTTCGAATCATTCCCAGACACTGGAATCACCAAAACCGCCAGCATTAAAGAGACACACGGGCAACAAGCTGGACAAACTCGGGCTGAAGTCAGCACCAGGGGCGAGGATAAGAATTCAGGTCACCAAATCCAAACATCTCTGCAATCCCTCTCAGGGGCAATTGCCCAGAACAAGCTGTCACCCACCCCTGTCCCCTGGCATCCACTCAGGCTGATTCCATCGTGCAGGGGCTGAACAACCTTGAACCTGGAGCAATCCCGGGCAGGGCGGCACCAGGAGCCTTCCATCCCCTCCAGAGGGAGCCTCAGGAGTGGCTGATGACCCGATTATCACATTTTGGCTTTGTTCTTCGCCAAAGAGATAAAGCAGGTGGAGGCTGAGGAGCCGGAGCCTCTCTGGGTGACTGAGATCTGTGAGTTCTGTGAGATCTGTGAGATCTTTGGCTCTGGATCAGAGCCTGGATCCACTCTCCCTTCCAGCAACCCCAATGGCCAGTGCAGATAACAGAGCCCCTCTTCAGGAAAAATCTAGATTTTTTTTTTTTCCCTTGAAAATCTGGAGAGTCCTTCATCTCTTTCCCACTGCCTAGAACTTCACTTTTCCTGGGAGCACTGGATTTTGGCCAGCTCTTCTGACTCTCACAGATACTGTCGGGGTAAATGCTAGATTTCAGCATCACCAGCCTTGAATTTAGTTTGGAATCAGGACAATTTTAGTTGGAAGGGACCTTAAAGCCCACCCAGTTCCACCCCCTGTCATGGCCAGGGACACCTTCCACTAACCCAGCTTGCTCCAAGCCCCATCCAACCTGGCCTTGGACACTTCTAGGGATTCACATTCCTGCTCACACCTCTGCTAATAAATTTAGTAATAAGGTTTGGGTTTTAGCTGTGCCCAAGCTCTTCCTGACACGGTTGTACTTTACAGGAATAAACCATGGAGAAGCACTCGAGCTTATGCACCCCTGACCCTGCAGCCTCACTGCTGGCTGTGGGATGTTGGCAGTGTCACAGCTTCCAGTGCCTAAAGGGGCTCCAGGAGAGCTGGAGAGGG
>VZSR01003806.1:19849397-19878600 GCA_013398615.1 Brachypodius melanocephalos | reverse complement strand
CCCGCTCCATTCCCAATCCTTGCCCGTTCCCATTCCCGCTCCGTTCCCGCCCGCTTTACCCAAGCCCCGCCCAAGGGCCCGCCCCTCGCTCCCCATTGGTTCTTCCCTTAAGCCGCACCCCCTCATGTGAGCCTCCACCCGGAGCCCCGCCCATTACCATTAAGTGCCGCGGAACACTTTTGGCGGGACTTTGCCGCACGCCGGACCCTTTAAGCGCTCCGCTGTCTCCGTGAGGATCGGGAACGTCGATTGGTCCAGGTGCGCGTCACGTGACCCGGGAGGCTCCCGGGCGGCGCTTCCGGCCCATCCCGCTCCGCCGGCGGCTCCTGGGAATCCCGGGAATCTTGGGGGCCCCGGGGTTCCTGCAGCTCCCCCGGCGCCCTGACCCTCCCCGAGTCAGCACCGAGGGTCTCCCCGCGCCGCCCCCCCGCTCCCCTCTGCGCCATCCTCCCGACACCCCCGGCCCGGCCCTGAGGGTGAACGCGGGGCCCTGTGCGGGTCTCGGCCCCCAGGGAGCGCCGCTCCTGCGGGTTATGCCCCCGCCTGCCCGGGTGGGACCGCACAGACCCTGCCCGGCTTTCCCAGCCCGGCCCCGCCGGTGTTCCCGAGGCTTCCTCCTATTTTCCCGGTGAATTTCCCTCGCCTTCCCCTCCAGCATGGAGTTCGCCGAGCTGATCAAGACGCCCCGAGCGGATAACGTGGTGCTGCACTGCCCCTTCCACCTGGCCGTGGAGGGGACGCTGTGCCTGACCGGCCACCACCTCATCTTCTCGTCACGGCGGCACGACAACGCCGAGGAGCTGTGGCTGCTCCACTCCAACATCGACTCCATCGACAAAAGGTGATGCTTCCTTTTTCCCTGCCTGCCCAGCCCTAAAGTCTCGTGGTTGGAAAGGCTGGCGGGCACCTCACCTGTCCCAAATCCGGGTGTGAAGAGCGGGGAGGATGCTCCGGGCATAGACATTGCCTTAAGCTGTGCCTGGGGAGGCTCATATTGGGCATGGCGAGGAATTTCTCCACAGAAAGGGTGATTAAACCCTTGGGATACCCGGGGAGGTTTGGCGTCCCCGTCCCTGGAGGTGTCCCAGGAAGGCCTGGATGTGGCACTTAGTGCTCTGGGCTGGTGACAAGGTGGCGATCAGTCACAGCTTGGACTCGGTGATCCTTTTCCAACTTTAATGATTCTCTCAGGGCCCAGAGCAGGGTTCCCATTCTGTTCGGATATTCATGTTTGATGTTGCATCTCAAAGGTTGGTTTTGTGGTCCTGCAGAGAGTCAGAATTTTTGTGTTTAACCCTCTTTGCTCCGTGTTCATTGCCCAGTGGATTCATTCATCGTTGAAGCCTTTTATAAACGATGCAGCTCCCCCACTGTGCACAGAGAGAGACATCAGAGCACTGCTGAATGGATTTACTTTGTCTCACCCTCCAAAACTGGTGGCAGAATTGGGCTCTGGGCTTTCTCAGCTCCACATCATTTCCTGCTGCTCAGCAGTATCATCCCTCACTTTTGCAGCTGCTTATGGGATTCAATAACCCTTTAGCAAAGTGCTTTTTGTGCTACAGCTCAGTTGTAGATGCAGAGCTCCATGTATTTCTTGCCCAAACCCTTTTAACTACAGAAAATTCAGAGGTGTTTCTTTTTTCCTCTCATTTCTGCTTTACCTGCACCATTGCCCCTCATTGAGTGTCTGCCCCACCTCACCTGGTCGTTGTCTTGTGCTCCCTCACCTTGGTCCTTTTTCCAGCTTGAGGATAATACTTCATTTTTATATTAATTACAAAATCCTTCCCCTGTTTTTAAAGCCTTTTAAGGAAATCTGGCAGAACAGAGTTCATTTCTGCCAGCAAGGCTGGAGAAATCAGGCAGCAGTGATAAAAAAAAAGCACAGAGCCTGGGATGGGGGCATTGCTGGGTGCTGGGGAAATTTGTTGCTGGTGAAGTTTGTTCCTGGTTTCCTTGTGTGTTTCTGAGAGAGGAAAGGAGCAGAGGGGTGGAAACCTCAGGGAATTTCTTCCCATGCTCAGTCCTCAACCTGGCCTTGAACACTTCCAGGGATGAGGCAGCCACAGCTTCTCTGGGCACCCTCACAGTGGTGTAATATTTGTCATGTAATACCTCCACTCCCTGCCACAGCAAAAGGATGGAATATATGAAAATAAAGCCCAACTTTCAAATAGCAAATAACGAGTTCTGTTTGTTTCTTTATTTTCGTGAAAGGTGCCCCTGCAGACAAATTGCTCCTTAATGAAATTTTGCCTCACAGGAAGAGCTGTGACATTTCTCCTGCCTTAGGGGATTCTGGTTTTATGGGACTCTTATTTCCTGTCTTGCTGTAGGTTCGTGGGCTCCTTGGGCACCATTGTCATAAAATGCAAAGACCTGAGGATTATCCAGCTGGACATTCCAGGGATGGAGGAGTGTCTGAACATTGCCAGCTCCATCGAGGTGAGCAGTTACCATCAGCCAGAAAACCTGCAGCTCTTGAGCTTACCTTAGCCTTAGGAGCTTTTTTTTTTTTTTTAAATTTTTTTCCCAGTTAGGTTTTCATGTTTTGAAAGGCAAAATAGAATCTGGAATATTTCACATGGGGTTGTGGGGTATTTCCCAGAGGTTTTGGACTCCCCATCCCTGGAAGTGTTCAAAGCCAGGTTGGACGGGGCTTGGAGCAACCTGGGATAGTGGGAGGTGTCCCTGGCCATGGCAGGGGTGGAATGGGATGAGCTTTAAGGTTCCTTCCAACCCCCACCTGTGATTCCATGATTTCTCTTGTCCACACAGGCGCTTTCCACCCTGGATTCAGTCACCCTCATGTATCCCTTCTTCTACCGGCCTATGTTTGAGGTCCTGGAGGATGGGTGGTCTTCCTTTCTGCTGGAACAAGAGTTTGAGCTCCTCAGCTCAGTGGTAAGTGGGGTTTGAGGGATTTACCCAGGCACTTGAATATTCTGTGAACTGTTTCACCCAGTAGGGGCTGGACTGGAAATCCCAGATGGTTAAAAATCCTTTTGGTGACTGGGTGAGAAGTGAGTGTTGTTGAAATATTCCCTCTGTAACATCAGGCATTTGTTTGCTGCTTTACCTTGTACAAGTGGAGGTTTGAGGCCTTTTTCAGGAAATCACAAAGGTAGGAAATGTTTTTGGCCTTTGGGGATGGTTCTCTAATTGGAAGAACAAATTGACATCCTTTGTCCTGGCTTTGTTCTTAATTTTGACCTGGAATAAAATGAGAAGAATCTTTGTCAAACTCTTCATTGAAATGACTTGATTTAAAAAAATTGTTCTGCAGGAGGATGAAAATGAAGATGACCACTTTGAAACACTTTTTCCTTTAATTGGTGCTGGGGAAATATTCAGGAGGTTCAAAAAGCAGGAAACTTCCAGTTCTCTTTTTCCAGGTGCTGTTGAGCACGCTGATTCTGTTTTGGGTAGGAATTGTTCTTGTGGCATTGCCCGTTGTGTCTCTTACTCAAATGTCCTTTTAGGATGCTGAATTTGATAGAGTGGAAACCATCTTGGGTGCAGGGGCCTGCTTTAATAATTCCTTGGATTTGCATCTCTGTGTTCCAGGTCTTTGTTTCACATCCACTCTGTGCTCTTGCTCCAGCAGCTCAGGTTTCTGAGCCCACATCCATTAGTGCAGCATTCAAGAACATTGATTTTTTTTTTTTTTGGTTACTTTTCTCTGCAGCCCAGCTTGTCTGCAGCCTGAATCACTTCCTGGCTATGAGTAACAATAATGTGATCAGCTTGACCAAATTCAGTTGATGAAATCATCAGAAAATTAAAGAAAATTAAAGGGGTTCAGAGGCCTTGCTATTTTTGTCTCATTATTAAAGCACTCTCATGTGTCTTATCTTCCTCTGCCATCCAGAGACAGACCAACTGTTATCATATCCAGCACATGGATCCATTGATGTGCTTTTTTTCCTTATTTTTTCAGGGATTTAAAACTTCATTTTAACATTCAATCTCTTGCCTTTCTGAACAGATTCTCCGTGTGAGAATTACATTTAAAAACCTCATTGCTTTTTAGCACCACATTTCCAGGGCAATCATTAATTCCTTTAAAATCTCCATGTCTGACAGCTCTTGATTAATTCTTGGCTTTTTAACCCGAAACTTCACATTTTGAACAAAATGGTGTCAAAAGCCACCTTTCAGTGATTTACATCTCCTGAACAACAGATAAATGTCTTGTTGATCAAATAATTCTTGTTCTGTAATGACAAGAGAGGCTGGACAGGCTGGAACAAGGAAATGGCTGATTTAAATCTTTTCTCCTAGAAGTCAGATGAGTAGAATTCCAAAGGTTCTTGCCTCTGCTAAATCATCCATCTGGATCTCTACCTTCCCCAGTAGTGTAACAAGTCAAAAACTATTTTACCCACCCTACAGCTCTAGTGATTTATTAATTCCTCATTTATCTGCTACAGGAGATTTGTTTTCAACACTCTCTAATGGCAAAGTGCAGAGTAAAAGTTCATACTTCTTTAAAAAGTTAAGTAATACATTAAATATTTAGATAATAGAATATGTAATTTGTATTCTTCACTGCACAGTGAGGGGCTGAAAGGAATTCAGAATATGTGCAGGGGTTCATATTTTATCTGAGGAGAGCCAAGAGGTTTCTCCTCTGCTAAATTCCAGAACTGCGGGGTGCTGCAAAGTAACTCTGGAAATTCCGTTTCCTAAAATGAAGTGAGGAGGCCTGAGAAGTTTGTACACTGACAGGATAATTAACATAAAGGTATTTTATTGCGAAGAAAATCACTTGCTTCATTCTCCTTTTCTTTCCCCTTTTTTTTTTCTTTCTTCTTTTCTTTCCCTCCTTTGTTCTTTTGTTTTACCCCTTCCCTCTTTTGTTTTACCCCTTCCCTCTTTTGTTTTACCCCATTTTCTCTTTTGTTTTACCCCCTTTTTCTGTTTCTTTCCCTGTCTTTATCTCTCTTTTCTTTCCTTTTCCCCTTCCTTTTTTCTCTCTTTTCTTTCCCTTTTTAGCAGGAAAGATCTCAGAGTTCTGAACAACTCAGTTGTGTTTCATCTTTGTGTTAGAGCTCCTTTTAAAAATCAAAATTTTCTGAGCTTGGGCTCAGGTTAAACAACAATTGTGAACCATGTTTTGCTCCTTTCAGACAAGCATCAATCTTTACATCTGTTCTGCTCATTGTCCATGCACAATCTGATTCCAGCAGGGCTTGTCCTCTGGCTTTGCTGCTTTGCAGGATCTCCCAAGATCCATGCTGGATTCTTGACTTTGTTTTAAGGCCTATTGGTAGAGGATGTCTTGTTTCCCAGTGTTTTGTGGAAAACGACCTCTCCTGGCAATTTTAAGTTTTAGGAGGAATGATAGCTTGGACGTTTGGGAATCAATGTCTCTATAAGCAAGTATTAGGACAAGAAAAGTAGAAATCCAAGAGTTGATCCTGCAGTGGGTTTAGAAATCACTGCTTTCTCTTTTCTCTGGAGTTCTCCTTTCTGCTCAACCCTCATCCCTTTGCTGCTTTTGTCATTAACTTTTTTTGATTCCTAAAAGCTCAGATGTCTTGCTGGGAGAGTTAAGAGTTCATTTTGCACTCCCTGAGTTTCACACAGCACAATTACCTGGTTGGAAGTGAGGTCTCCCTTCATCGCTTTCCCTGCAGTCCTTCTGCTTCCTCTGCTGCTGCCTCGCTCTTCCAGTTACTGATGGCCCTTTCTGCTTCCAAATTCCAGCCAGGCCAAAGCTAAAGGAGTTGATTTGGGCAGTCTGGAGCTGGCAATGCAGAGGTTAATGGGATCTCTGCAGCAGAAGCTGTTGGAGGGAAGACAAATGGTGCCAAGTGCTGCCAGGCTCCTCCTCCTTGCCATGGAAATGACATCGGGATAACATAACGGGATTGTCTGTCTCTGGTGTAAATGGGGAGGAGAGCAGGTTGTGGGCAGGGTTAAATTACCAGAGTGGGGGATAAATCAGGTGCTGCTCCTCCATTCATTTCCATACTGGTGGTGCCAGTGACAGTCAGTCTTCCACACATTCCCCAGAGTTCTGGTTTTGCCTTCTCCACATCCTGTGTCGCGGTGAGATTTTTATCAGTTTGGTATTCCAGATCCATGCACGTTTTGTTCATGGTAATCAAACTGCACACCCTCCTACATAAATTAACACAGGCACCCCAAAAACCCTGTTAAAAATCCCATTGCTGGTGCATTAAAAGCTGGAGCTGTGACCAGCCACATCCCTTTTGTGTCCCAGAAGTTTTCATCTCTGCTCATAACATGATGGCCAGAGGCAATTTGACTTTGCATCTGGGAGAAGCTCTGCTTTTTATAAAATGGAGCTCTTCAGAGGAGCTATTTTGAGGCTAATGCATAATGAAATAAGGTTATAGCAGGGATGGTGCAAAACTGTCCAGCTGGGCTGCTGCAAACAGGCAGCAATTGCTGCTCTTGATGCTGATGTTTATTTTTTCCCGGCATCTTTTTTAGGCTGCCACCAAAAAGGACAATTTTCCTGTCTCCTAAGCCACACATCCCATGCCTTGGAGCTGCTGCTGCTGAAGTAGTGTTGAGTCAGATCAGCTTGTTCAGCTGATGGAAAGGCTTCATTGCCAGAAGACATTGCTGAATTGATCCCAGTTTCCCAGTGGACCAGGGAGCCAGTCAGGTAGATTTATATAAGCAGGTAGCAATCAGGATGTGTGTGGCAAGAGGCAGTAAGGATCTGGAAGAAAGGAATTCTGATTAGAGATGTGCAATTAATTCATGTTAAGTCAAGAGACCTGAACTGATGTGGATTTTGTGTGTTTTGTCACAGCCTAATTTAGCTGTTGTGCCCTTTTCTCACTTTATCCTGCCTGCCTTATCCCTCTGCCTTTTTGTCTGCCTCAAACTCTCCTTGAACCCAGATGAGCAGAGGTTTGAGGTCTCTCCCTGCTGCAGAAGCTCCTCATTGACCTTTTTCCCTGAGCTGGAGCCAAGGCCAGTGAGTGACCCTGGGTATCAGATGTCTGGAATTCTCATGCCAAGTGCCTGTGAGGTGCCACATTCAGCACTTCTTTCCCAGGGCTTTGGCTGTTGGGAGTTGGAGAAGTTACATCACAGGAGCTCGTGGGGAGCCCTCAGTGCTTGGCTGCTGGGCTGCTTCCAGAAATGCTTTAGGAGGAGGAACTGTAACTGAGCCCACAGAAAAGAGCCAACCTGGAGATGTTTAAATTGAAATTGTAACCTCAAAGCAGCTTGATGTGGAGTGGGTGGAAATTCTTGCCTCTCTTGGCCACCTTTGTCTTGTGAATTCTTCTTTCAGCACAGATGGACACTTGGGCCCATATTCCCTGTATCTAAGTTAACTTCTCTTAATTTTTAAAAAATTTTTTAAATTTTTTCTTAATTTTTTTAATACATTTCTCTGTGGGGTCTCCCCTTGCTATCTGCTGTGCCTGTGAAATAATTTAAAGCCACAATCACCCATTTCTGCCCACATGGGCTTATTTTGTGCTGTTTGAGGATGTGGATAAACCAGAAGGGAAACTGTTGCTCAAGACCCAGAGGCACCTGATCATTCTGCCATTGCTTCTGAGCTTTATCTGCACTCTGGGGAATGAGTTTCAGGGAGCTGCTGCAAGGAGATGATTGCAGGGAGCACCAAGGCATGTGCTGGAAAAATTAATGGGTCAACAGCCCTATAAATGACTGTTGAAGGACAGTTTGTGGTGCAAATGGAACAGATCACAAATACGACTCTGTGCATGTTCTTTACCCTGTGTATAATGTCTTTTCTGACCCAGAGCTGTGTTCTGGTGTTTTTCAGACCAATGAGTGGCGTCTGAGCTGCGTGAACAAGGAATTCTCTGTGTGCCCCTCCTACCCTCCAGTTGTCATTGTCCCCAAATCCGTCGATGACGAAGCGCTCCGCAAAGTCGCGCTGTTCCGCCATGGCGGCCGCTTCCCGGTGCTGAGCTACTACCACAAGAAAAATGGGATGGTGAGCTGGGCTTGAGGGGTGCTTGTGCCTGAAGGAAGGGTGGGAGCCTGTTGGTTTCATGCTCTGGAATTAACAGAGCTCCTGGTTTATTTTCCAGCTTCTTCAGTGAGGCTGGTTCTGGGTGATGGAATGAGTAATCTGCATCCTAGAAATAGCCATTAATCTGCTTGGTTGGGAGTGTGCGTGGCAGGAGCTTCCTTACAGCAGTAAGAACAAGATGAGGCTTGTAAAGCCACTGCTGGCACCCTGGCTGGCTGTGTCTGCCAAGAGTTTTCCTGGAAAGGATGGCAGGAGCCACATTGTCCTGTCTGTGAGTGGTGGGCCCTTGTCACAGCCTTGGTGACAGCAGAGCCAACGCTGCTCCTGCTGGGTGACTGTGCAAGGAGGATCAGAACAATCTGTTCTCTGAGCCTGGCAGGGTAACTCCATTCAGGAGTAGCAAAGTCTTGGTCTTGCACGGACTTTGACAAGCCAGAATCTGCTGGAGTGACTGCTACATTGTAATTAAGAAATGCACTGTATGAAAGTGTTGGGTAATTGTGTCTCTTGCTGATGTAACCAGTTCTGAGGATACTGGGGTGTCCAACCTGCAGCTTTTAAACTTGACACAGTCTCAAATGCTCCAATGCCTTCTCACCTCCTGTGGCCAAGATTTGTAAGCCTGCAATTTGAAGCTTAGTCTGACTCAGAAGTACCTTGGGATTTTCTTTGCTTTAAAAGCAGCCAACCACCTACTCCACATCAGATGTGCTTTTTGCTTTTTCTCAGCTCAGCTGAAAACCATTGAAGAAAGATTTTTGCTCAGTTATCTCTTTCCAGATTGTGCATGTTTCATGTGAGGAGTACAACAGTATTTGGCTCAGAGTGTTGCAGTTGTGGCTGTAATGCTGTCACTCTCATTGCCCTCCTGGCTCTGAGTTCTCAGCTGTACCTGGGACTGCTGACTGGCTGCCCTCACATTTTTTGCTATGATTTAAGCTGCTGGGCTGCTTCTGAATTGAAATGCATTTGCTGAAGAGAAATCTCAGCTCATCAGTCTGTGGAGTTGAGGGTTATTAGTGCATCCATGGAGTAAAAATGTCACCTTTAACACATGAGCAATTTGAGTATTTTAAGAACAGATTTGGGAACAGACCTTGCAAATGACAATCCTGAAAAAAGTTGGTTTCATAAAATCACAGGATGGTTTTGGTTGGAAGGATCCTTAGGGGCCAATCTAATTCCAACCCCCTGCCATGGGCAGGGATGCCTCTCACCGGGTCAGGCTGCTCAGGGCCACATCCAACCTGGCATTGAACACTTCAAGGGGTTTATAACACTGCCAGGGTTTGTAAAGGAGCCATCAGCAGGAAGGCAGCTCAGTAGTTCATCAAGATGGTGCTCGAGGCATAACTGAAGGAATATGGCCTTGAAGATAATGCCTGGCATTTAAAACTTTCCCAGCCAAATGATTGCTGGATTCAAGGATTTTCTAGTTCAGTTTCAAACACATTCAATCCTTGAGAGAGATTGAACTTGAAACAGCTGAAGGATTCAGGGCAAGGCTTGGAGCTCAAATGCTCGGTGCCTTCCAGTCAGAATTCTCTCCACTTCTAGTGCCTTATCCATGGTTTTATGTCTCCCCAGGTGATGATGAGGAGCAGCCAGCCCCTGACAGGCACCAACGGGCGGCGCTGCAAGGAGGACGAGAAGCTGGTGAACGCCACGCTCCGCTCCGGCCGCCGCGGCTTTGTCATCGACACCCGGCCTTTGAATGTTGCTCAGCAGGCCAGGGCCAAGGGAGGAGGTTTTGAACAAGAAGTGCACTACCCCCAGTGGAGGAGGATTCACAAATACATCGAGAGGTGGGTGAAATTAGGCTCTCCCCCAAGCTCGGCTGTGTCAGGTCGCACAGGCAGAGCAGTGATACCTCCACAAAGTATTTGCTCCTGTAGGAAGAGTTGTGTATCCTGGTTCCTGGCAACAGGGTCATATTCCTTCTGTGGCAAAACCCGGATAAGTGGATGATAAGGGGATTTTTTGCTTGGTTCCTTGTTCCGAGCAATCTGCTGCAGGTTTCAGCCATCAGGCATCTCCCTGTGCTGTTTCTTTGCGTGACCATCTTCAGCCACACTCCAGCCTTCCTGTGTTCCCCTTTGCATAGGAAGGAGCAGGTGCCTTGCCAGAAAACTTCTGCAGGGAAGGATTTGTTCTGTGGCTGTCACACTGCTCTTATCCAGAGGATTTGTCTAGAGAAGCTGTGACTGCCCCATCCCTAGGACTGTTCAAGGCCAGGCTGGACAAGGCTTGGAGCACCCTGGGATAGTGGAAGGTGTCCCTGCCAATGGTGGGGGGTTGGAATGAGATGAGCTTTGAGTTTCCTTCCAACCCAAACCATTCCGTGATTCTGTGATCCAGTGCTTTTCTCTGGACATCTAATACTGTTCAGTCATTTGGAGACAAATTACTAAATTAAACAGACTTTTTGTCTGGCCTTGTTCAGCTTCTCTTAAAGCCTTAATTTTGGGGAATCCTTCTACACAGACATGTAGTAATGTTACTGGAGCTGTAGCCTAACTCTTGAGCAGTTAATAAGGAATTTCCTGGCAAATACTTGAAGTGTTTGGTTTTGCTTCTGAAGATTTTATGTGAACTTATATTTGTTGCTGATTATTTACAGCATCAGAGAGAGAGGAATCAATAAACACAATATACAAACACCAAATAATCCATGTCCTCATTCCTATGTTATTGCTTGTGCTTTCAACAATGTTTTCTTTCTCCCAAAGGTTTAATATCCTGCAGGAGAGCTTCATCAAGCTGGTGGAGGCTTGCAATGACCAGTCACACAACATGGACCGCTGGCTCAGTAAACTGGAAGCTTCCAACTGGCTCACTCACATCAAGGAGCTGCTGACTGCAGCTTGTCTGGCTGCTCAGTGCATTGACAGGTAAATCTCCTGCAGAAAGTCTTGGGCTGCTCATTTACTGGTTACAGATTGCTCATTAAATACCTCTGGCAGTATCAATAACTGCCCACCGTGGTCTGGCTCACTTGTAGCCATGGCAGATTCTGTTTCCTCATGGTGAAGGAATGCTCCTCCAATAAATCAGGAGAAGGGAGGAAATCTCAGCTAAGAAAAGGGTTTTGGATCATGTGTTTAAGGTATATTCCTGTGTCTGTTGCAGCCAAGCTAATTTAGAGAGTTTTATTGAAGGTTTGGGTTAAATTGGGTTCATCTGAAATGCTGTTTGATGGCCTGGAAAAGGGGACACAGAGATGTCTTTTTGTTTTTTTAAGAAGTCTCTTTTTCTTTTCAGCTGCAGATTTCCAGTATCACACCTCACTCCCAGAGGTTAAAACAATGTCATCTCCTTGTTTTCCCCAGGAATTGGTCCAGTGCTTTTCCCCTCTTACATTTTTATCCCCACAGCCCTATCCAGGCAATCCTGCTCATCCCTTCTAAGTGCTTGTGACCTCTTTTAACCTGACATTTTTTTCACAAATGCTGCTGACTCAGCTGACTCGTGCTCAGACCTCAGGCTGCAGAACCAACGCTTGCTGTCTGGTGCCAGGGTTCGTAAGGCCAGATGCAGGAATCTAAATTGATTTTATCTGTGGCTCTGGGTGGGAAAAGCTCATCCCAAAATTTAGGGAGAAACCTGGCTTTTCATAGGAGCTGGGAAGTGTGTTCTGTAGGCACACAAGCAGCTGAAATGCAGGCTCAGTGGTGAAACAGCACTGCTGCATTAAAATGGGAGCTCTGTGCTTTTTAAAAGCTCTGACAGTGCTGCTTTCATTACTGGCTGTGCTGGGAAAGGATTGCTCTGGATCAATAATTTTATCTGAAATTCTTTCCTGCAAGCGTGTAATGGGAAAGATCAGTGAAGAAACCCTTCTGGCTTGTTGGGACAGTGGCTGATTTCGTAATTTTTAACCTCAGCTTTGCTTTTTGTGTTTACCTGGAGCCGTGGCAGGTCAGTTCCAGGTGCCTGACCTGCCTCACTCAGAATCAGGAGGTCAGAGCTGGGCTGGCAAGGAGAGTTCTGTTGTATTTTCCATGGGGAGGGAATGGCTGGTACAGAACTTTCAGCATTTTAAAAGCCAGAAAGATAAAAAGGGGAAACAGTGTTAGAACTTAGTGTGGGGAAAGGTGAATATTAGGTCGGGAAGGAAGGTTTAGCCAAAATAAGAGAAATTAGAAAATGGGAGAAATTCTGTATTATAATAGTGGTTAGGCCCTGGCACAGGGGGCCAAGAGAAGCTGTGGCTTCCCCTGCATCCAGGGGAAATGTCCCAGGCCAGGTTGGATGGGGCTTGGAGCAACCTGGGATAGTGGAAGGTCTCTCTGTCCATGGCAGGGGTGGAATGGGATGAGTTGCACTTCCAAGCTGTAACTCCAAGGGATGCTAATCCCAAAGAGTGAGATCCACAAGGGAGATCTCACTGTGCACCTTCTGTCAATGTGGGAAAGCATCTGGAGTTCCAGACTGCTCAGCAAGACACTGAGCCTTTAAGGATGCAGAGCTCAGGTCACTGTTGATGGGTATCCAGGTGAGATCCATGTGGAATGGGGCTGCAGTGGTGGTAAAGAGCCAGCAAAACGTCCATGGGATGTAATGGCATCCACTGGGATGAGTTCAGCTCATTCCTACTCTTATCCCTTCCCACCTTTTCCTTTCCCAGGGAAAGTGCTTCAGTGTTAGTCCATGGCAGTGAAGGAACTGATTCCACACTTCAGGTCACTTCCCTGGCACAGATCATCCTGGATCCAAGGTGCAGGACCATCCGTGGCTTCGAGGCTCTTATAGTGAGGGAGTGGCTGCAGGTAAGAAATACCCCTGGACAGAACAACAACCAGTGCCAGAGAACTGGGGTTGGGAAATAGCCTGAGAGGCAGCCAACAGGTTGGGCCTTGTTGCATCCCTGCTGAGTGTAAGTGTCCTTTGTCCTAAAGAGCAGCTGAGTCATTTGTCCCTTTGGCACTGCTGGGGCCTCTGCCTCTCGTGGCAGGTTTTTGATTTTGGGAAGCTGCCTGCTTTGTGTGTTCAGGGTAAACATCTCTTATCAAGAATGGTTTGGGTTGGAAGGGACCTTAAAGCTCTTCTCATTCCAATCTCCTGTCGTGGGCAGGGACACCTTCCACTGGACCAGGTTTCACCTCTTTCATCTCATTAGAGAGAACTGTTCAGACCAAGCCACAAAACCAGAGTTGTACTCTTTGTACCTTGGCAGTTTGGTCCTCCAGTGCACCCACCCCAGCTTGTTCCTGCTCACATTCTCTGATCAAACATAGCCTGAGAAAGACAGGAAAATCAGAATAGAATCACTGAACCATTTAGGTTGGAAAATACCTTTAAGATTGTCAAGTCCAACTGTCCCCAGCATTGCCAAGGCCACCACTCATCTGTGTCCCCCAGTGCCATATCCACATGGCTTTTTAATCCCTCCATGGATGGGGACTCCACCACTGCCCTGGGCAGCTGTGCCAGGGCTGAACAACCCTTTCCATGAAGAAATTTTCCCTAATACCCAATCTAAACCTCCCCTGGTGTGACTCGAGGCTGTTTCCTCTCATCCTGTCCCTGTTCCCTGGAAGCAGAGCCTGATCCCAGTTGTCCCCTCCTGTCAGGGAGTTGTGCAGAGCCAGAAGGTCCCCCCGAGCCTCCTTTTCTCCCCTTTCCCAGCTCCTTCAGCTGTTCCTGGTGCTCCAGCCCCTTCCCCAACTCTGTTCCCTTCCCTAGACACGCTCCAGCCCCTCAATATCTTTCTTGTCAGGAAGGGCCCAAAACTGAATCCGAGATTTTTGGTGCCCCAGCAGTGCCAACAGAGGGATAATGGTTTCTAACAGCTTGGTCCTGGCTGCCTGAGCAGTTGCATGGACAGAACTCTCTCTCAAGTGTTTTTCCATGCATCCTCACATCCCATTCCTTGGTGTGTGATGCTGTTCCCTGATTCCCTCCAGGCTGGCCACCCTTTCCAGCAGCGCTGTGCCCAGTCAGCCTATTCCAACAGCAAACAGAAGTGGGAGGCTCCAGTGTTCCTGCTCTTTTTGGAGTGTGTGTGGCAGATCCACCGGCAGTTCCCCTGCTCCTTCGAATTCAACGAGCAGTTCCTCATCATGCTCTTTGAGCACGCCTATGCTTCCCAGTTCGGCACATTCCTGGGAAACAACGAAAATGAAAGGTTGGTAGGGATGCTTGACTTGAATCCTCTAAATATTGGGCTAAATTAGGCTAAAAGAAGATCACAGAATCGTGGAGTGGTTTGGGTTGGAAGAAACCTTAAAGATCATCTTGTTCCAACCCCCTGCTGTGGGCAGGGACACCTTCCACTATCCCAGCTTGCTCCAAACCCTGTCCAGCCTGGCCAGAAATCTCCACCCATCACCAGTTTATTTAGTTTCTCACACAAAAACTTTTCCATAAAAGAATAACCAGCTGGAGTTTGATGTGAGTCACAGCTGTGGGAAGCACACTTGTCCATGCAGGCCTGGAGGAGGAGGTTGAGGCAGGCAAAGGCCACAGCTGACAATTCTATCCCTCACCTGTGAGGGAGGAATGTGACTCTGTAGCCTCGTGGTCCTGAGACCTCCTGAGAGTAGAAACAGGGTGAAGGACTGGAGCTGCCCACAGCTGCCAGGGAGGTTTGGATTCCTGTTTGGAGCTTGGCAGTTCTGCCCTCAGGACTCCTGGCTCCAGTAAGGCTCTGGCTGAGAGTCTCCTGCTGGACTGAAGGCCACTGGACAGGAAGAGAAAAACAAAAGTGATACTCCAGAGAAGAAAGGCAATTTAAAGCTTCCTGTAAACCTCTCTGTCCTTAAAGTAATCTGGGTTTAGAAGAGACTCTGCTGCCTTCTGCAGGGCTGCTGAGCCAGTCATCTGCAAAACCAAGTTAGACTTGAAACCAATAAGCTGAAATTTGGAGGAGTATTGAATGTTACGTGTAATAACCTGCCTGTCACATCTGAGCACGTCAGCCTGGGAGCACACAGGGGTTGAAGTCTGATGTTAAGCTTGTGCTGTCTGAAGCATTCACTGGAGTGGTGAATCTCCTGCCTGGCTGGCAGTTCAATTTGCCAGTGCAGGCAGAATGAGATTTGCTGGAATCTGAGGCACGGGGATCCCTGTAACTGCTGGAGCTGGGATTGCCCCAGGAAAAGAGCACTGCTTGCTCCATGTGCTCAGTTCCTTCCTGCCACCAGAGGGACCTGTCAGACGTGCCCATTCCACCAATAAAACTGCTTTTATGTGCTCGAGAATTCCATTTCCATCCTTTCCTGACACAGCCCTGTCCCACCTCCCAGCTCTACCTTAACACAGGAGCCTGATCCCTTTCCAAACCTGGCACTCAAACCACAGTGGGGAGGTGACTGATTCTTCACCAGGACAGCAGGCAGCCAACTTACAAGTGTTATTTCCCCGTCTTTTATTCAAAACTAATTGTAATCAGCCTGGCTGAGTAAATTGCTCTAGGTTTACACCCCGTGCCATGATGGTGAAGGGATTAACTTGAATTATCTGGGGGAGTAGCACATGGGAAAACTTGTGGCCCTATCTGTGTGGTTCTAACAAGGGCGTTACAGATCCAAGTGTATAAAGCTGAACTTGTTCCTGTGGGTTTCTTAGGGCTAAACTGAAGTTGCCTCAGAAGACCATGTCCCTCTGGTCCTGGGTGAACAGGCCTGAAGAGCTGAGCAGGTTCCAGAACCCTCTTTATGAGGCCAACAGCCTTGTCATCTGGCCCTCTGTGGCCCCACAGAGCCTGCAGCTCTGGGAAGGTGAGCCAGGTTTGCTTTCCCTGTTGCAGGCAATATCTCTTTTGTGGGTTTTTTTTGGTTTGTTTGTTTGTTTTGGGTTTTTTTTGTCAGACTTCATTGCTGACCATTCTGGAGAATCCATGTGCACTGGGTTTCCTGCTGCAGGAGCCTTCCTCATCCCATGGGTGCTGAAGAGTTCATGACAGTGGCGCAAGCAGGCTGTCACAGCAGGGTGGAGACTGAAAATGGAGTGGTCTGATAAGTGTAGGAGGAAAAAAGGAATGAACCCCCCCTCCATGTTTTATTTTTCTTTTATTAACCTTGTTTAGTAGGATGGTGAACTTGGAGAGGAGGGGGGAGGCCGTTTAGGAGGGGGGGAAGGGGAAGAAAATGTGAACTGCATGCACCTTACTTGAGAGCTGCTGGAATGTGAACAACCTTCATGAATTCCTCCTTGTCTCAAGAACCCCCTGTGACCTGGGTGTCTCTGGGCTTCCAGGTGTCTTCCTGCGGTGGAACAGACCTTCCAAATTCCTAGAGGAGGCTGAAAAGGAAAGGATCAACATAATCAAGTACAACAAGGAGCTGCAGGCCAGGGTGAACGCGCTGAGGCGGAGGCTGGCCGAGTTGGAGGTGGTTGAGGTGCCGGGGGAGCACTGAGCTGGGCTTTGCCTCAGGCCTTTGCTTTCCCTTTTACACTGAGGAAGAAACATGGAAAGTGCATGTTCTGCTGAGCCCTTGGGTACAGCTGACCCTCCCACTGCTGAACCCTTCACTCCATGAACCTCCCTGCTTTTTGGGGAGGGGTTTTTGTTTTGTTTACAGAAGACACAGCTGGGCACGATGTCCCCTCTTGGCAGCTTTTCTGTCTCAGAATTGGGTACAGTGTCAGCAGAAGCTGGAACTCTTTACCTCCAACTGTGTGGATGACCAGGATGGGCCAAGAGACAGGATGTCTCCAATTTATTTTAGACTTTTTCTGGTTTTGTTGAACACTCACAGGATTAATATACAGAGTTCTATATAGATAGGTAAAGGCATTTTGTCTGGAAGCACCTTTTCTCTCCAAGAGTAGGTAAGGCAGCTTAGTTCTTTAATTTCCTAGGAAATCTAGAAATTATTAAAATCCAATCACAGGTTCTGCCAGTCTACACAATACTCTCAGTAGCCTTCACATCTCACACTTGGGTTTTTGTGTTCAGCATTGTCTTGGGAGCAGGAAGTTAAATACCAAACCAGAGCAAGACATTTCAGTGCAATACAGAACTGAAGGAGGGATTCTGCTGCTAATAGTTAAGCCATGACCTTCAGGTGGAATTGTCCCTCATGGACAAGAGTCTCCTAAGGAGGAACAAACTTTTTTTTATTCTACCTGGAAAACAAAAAGGTTTCCAGTGAAAGGGTGTTCACTTGCAGAACAGGGCTCAGACCTGTCCTTTAAACCAGAGCCAAGCTGCCTTCTTGGAAATTCCCACCCTCCTGGCTGGGTTTGGACACCTGGCCAGGTTCACAGCATTGCCAGGGTGCAAGAGCAGCACTTCATTTACAGCTCTACAAAACACTTTTGTTGGTGTTCCTTCTTGTGCTCTTATGCCCATCTTGTGAAACCTCAAAAGCAGAACCTGGAAGTTCAGGTGACATCACAGATCTGCTGCAGATGAAGGGGCCATCACACTACACAAAAATATTAAGAGTTTAGATGATTTATAGCTGCTAAAACTGCTTAAAGACTTTAGGGATAAGCTTTTTCCCATTTAACTTTGTATTTTATAGCTGGTCTTTCTGTTTCTGTGGCTTCAATCTGCTTTTTATAAAATCACAGTTCCCTCTTGTGATTTTTTTCTTCTTTAAAAAGACAGGTAGGGATAGGTCTGAAATACTCCCTGAGGCATTTTTTCAGCTTGATTCCGTGGGTAACTCCACAGGACTGGGAAAAGTTGAATTAACAGCAGCACATGTGGCTGGGATTATCCAGAAAAGAGCTTCCTGTTAGCCTGGTTCTGCTGGAATGAAGGGAGCTGCAGTAGGTCAGTGGTGGGATCCCTCTGGAAACTGTTGAGCTTCCAAGGTTATGGAATGAAGCTGCCTTTACTTAAAAGCCACTTCACATAGATATGTGTGAAAATGCAGGATGTGTAGTTGTAGAAGTAGCTGGGCAGGACCCTGCAAAAATCATGTACCCACTAAATACAGTCTGAGAAAATTCTATAATCAAGGAACTGATATAAAATTATGTGCTAGTGGTCAAGTGCTACCATAATGCCTTTTGTTGAGTCCTTATTTCCTTAATTATTTCCTTGCCTAAGCTAAACTTAGCCCTGAAGTCCTCTGACTGAAAAAATAACATGATCCCTTTTAAAGCATTGCTCACTTAAGGCAGAAGAGTAATTCCCCCTGCTTGCAATGCCAATTTATTTTTAGGTTTGGAGCCTTGTTCCCTAAATTCAGTCTGACATGGGGAATGCTGCTAAGGGTGGCTGGGGATCTGTTCTGCTTGACAAGGGGAGGCAAAATCAGGCTGTTCCCTCCTCCATACCTGGAGATTCCTCTGGGTATGTTGCTCATATAAGCCCCTAAAATGATTGTTCACCCGTTGAAATGATGTCTTTGGGATCTGCACCTGCCTGGGTGGTGTTCCCTGACCCCATTCAGAATTTCTCCATCTGAAATCCATTATCCCCAGCCAGATGGGAAGGATTCAGAAGGCACTGTTTTCCCTGTAATAGACTATACATAAAACACTCCTAAAGGTTATGCAATTGCCTAACACAGTAATTACAGATTGAGCTAAATAATAGAGGAGCAGAGAGGGGTTTTTTGGATCTAATTGCCTGGCTGCTCCAGCCTCTGCTGCTAACTGCAGGCATCCGAGGAAATTGGGAAACCAGCTGTGAGAGCCAACAAAAGGCAGCACATTCCCTCTGAGCTGGCATCAATTTCAGCCTCCACTTGTGTTGAATCCACACCCAAGCGCTGTGTGTGCCTTGGGAAGGTGGATCCTGGGAATGTGCCTTCCTGTGCCAGTGCTGGTGTCCTTCTGAGCAGTTGATTCCACAGTTCTGAGCCATGCAGCCCCTTGTCCCTGCACAGACTCTGTGGCTCAGGCTTGGCAGGAGATGCAGTGGGGATGAAATGTGTGGTGATGCAGGTTCTTCTGGCACAGGACACTTCTCAGAGCTGTCTTGCTACGCTGCTCCCACATTCCCTTTGAACTTTGCCATTCCCAGGCTCCAGATTCACAGCAGATCGCTCCTGTTCTTTGTTTGGCTGCTTGCCTTCCCGATTGAATCACATATTTAATATTAGTGCTGGGTTTGCTCCCTCTGAGGGGGATCCCTGCCCCATGACACCCAGTTTGCAGATTCCCTGTGTCTTCCTGAGCCGGGGCAGTGCCCAGCTCTGGCTCCTCCCCGTGCCACTGCCTTATGCCCTCGCTGCCACCCTGCTCCTGCTCTTTTGCACACACTCTTGGTGTAACAAGCTGGATACTGAAAGCCCCAGCTCCAAATTTTGGGGGCAATCCACAAGGACACTCTGCCATTTACCAAAAAATTAAAGAAGGGAAAAGGGACTAACTTGCACAGTTTTCATAAGGGAAATATGAAATACGTACCTTCAATATTTTGATTGTATCGATTAACTCTTGAATGTGGCGCTGGTTTTGACGTGCACTATTGTCCCTGTTGCATAGGATCTAATTTAAACTTGCACTGTACAGCATTTTTTTGGTGTGTCGTGTGTGCTTTGCTAAAGCCCTGGGCAGTGCTGTCGTTGTGTGAGGGGTGAGGTTTCTCCCAGCACTGCCTGTGTTCTGCCACAGCAGCACTCTCTGATGTGAGCCATGTGTCTGTTCACCACTGCCCCTAAAAGTAATGAGTGCACTGCTGGCTCAACATCTGGAACTGCTGTTTGGACTTGGCTGCTGCATCAGTCTTGATTTTTTTTTGTTGTTTTCCTGTACAATTTGAAATGCCAGGGCTGGGAGCTGTGTGCTGGTGTTAGGTACTTGCTGTCTGTGTACAGAATCCCAGCTGCTGCAGCACGGAATTTATTGCAACAACAACAACAAAAAATGTAACAAAACTGAGAAAAAAGAAGATGATGGCTCAAGGTTCAGCCATTTGGGGGGAACAAAACAGATACAAAATGGCTGTAAACTGTGCTGTAGATATGTTGAGAGCATAGTAGATGTGTCTGTTGAAATTAAAACCTTGAAGACTAAAAAGTTCTTTAATTACGCTGCTGAATCTTTTTTATTACTGTGTCCTTTGCTTCCCACAGGAGGGATGTGCATGGGTGTGACTTGGCTAAGCTTTTGCTTGAAATTTAACTCTTTTCAGCTCAATTTGTTTTATTTTACAGCTGAAGGGGCCCTGTGGTGGTAGAAGGGGGTTGAAAGGAGAAGGGTGAGACCCTGAGGCTGTGAGAGGCTTGCAGAGCTCTGCTGCAGTGGCTTTGCACACAGCTCTGCATGTGATGGATAAACTGTTTGATTAGCCAAGTTTTATCCTGGTATTGATCTTTTTATCCTAGTATTGATCTCTCCAAAGAAAGAAGGGCAGAGGTATTCACAGTGAGAGGGGTTTGGAGTGAAGCAAAACCTTGCAAGAAGGTGGATGGTGAATGGATAAGGGGGAGTGGTTTTAAACAAAAACAAGAGAGATTTAGATGAGATACTAAGAATAAATTTAAGAATAATTTCTTCCCTGTGAGGGTGGGGAGGCCCTGGCACAGGTTACCCAGAGAAGCTGTGGCTGCCCCTGGATCCCTGGAAGTGTCCAAGGCCAGGTTGGATGGGACTTGGAGCAACCTGGGATAGTGGAAGTTGCCCCTGCCCATGGCAGGGGTGGAATGGGGTGATCTCCAAGTTCCCTTCTAATCCAGCCCATCCTGTGACTCTGAGATCCATCAGTGACTGGGGTCACAGTTACCTGTTGGTTTTAACGCAGGAGGGTACATTGGTGCCAGGGGAAAGAACACAAAACAAACAAACAAACAAACAAAAAAAGGACAAACAGCTCCGGGGAAATGGAGGCTGGGAACTGTGGGAGCTGCTGGATCTCTCTTGGCTGGTGAGTCAAGAGGCTGAGAACTACTGAATCATCTGTATCACTGTGGTGTCTGCAGCTCCTGGGGAAGGTGATGAGTTTTTGTGGCTTTTGGGGTTGGAGCAGATGGAGGCTGGGAGTGTTTGTGCTGATCTGCAGCCTGTGCAGCCCATGAGATAACACAGTGATGGGTGCTGAAGGTTTTGATGTGAAAAGATTGATGTTCAGCCACCATTTGTGCAAAAAGTCCCAGCTGAAACAGAATAGGTCTATTTTAAAATATTTTCAGCAGTGATCAGGCAGTCTGATTTGGGTTAAACTTGATTTTTGGCAGGGGGAGAAGGAAATAATTAATTATAGAATAGTTTGGGTTGGAAGGGACCTTAAAGCTCATCCTATTCCAGCCCCTGCCAGGGGCAGGGATGCCTTCCATTATCCCAGGCTGCTCCAAGCCTATCCAGCCTGACCTTGGACACTTCTAGAGGTGGGGAATCCATCTGAACAAGTGTTGAAAATTTTCTTTAACCTCTTCTTGAGTCTGTTGGATTTTTCTCTTGAAAATCCCTTGTGTTTGCTCAGTGCCATTGTAGGAGTCTCTTCCATGCTGCCCATTTTTCCCCCTGAGCGGTGAGAGGGGAAACAATGAGGAGGAAATCCCATTGCACTGGATGGAACTGGGAATGCTGGGCTGTGCTGGGCTGCTCACAGCTTCCCCTGCTGTGGAAATGTCACCACGAGCCCCTGGCATTTGTCTTTCAGAGCTGAGCTGATGATCCTCTGGTGTTCTCTTGGGAGGGTGTTGCTGATGGCTTTGGATGCTCTATCTGGTGCTGCAGGTCAGCTCATGGAGGGTTTGCTCTGAAAGCTCCAAATCTGCTCCCTCAGGATCTCAAAATACTGGCAGGCAACCTGGGCACTGCACAGATGTAGTTACACCACTAAAACCAGTCTAGTCACTAAAATCATGTTTTTTATAGCTTGGGCAGTTGGTTGTAACCATTTACATGACCAGTTTGCACATCCCAGTTGGTACTGGTTCTTTTTGGGGCATGGTTTCAGGTTTGAAAGGTGTAGCCTGTGGTCACTGTGTCAAGGAAAAAGGTTCTTTTGGCAAGTGGCTCATTCAAAGTTACAAGAGATAAAGGAAATCTGCTTGCTGCTGTTCTTTCCTGGCATGGCAAACATTTGTTAGCATGCTCCAGCAAAGGTAAGTGCAGAATTTCTACAGGGAATTTTCTGGGTTTGGCTTGTAAGTACTTGGTGAAACAAAATAAAACCTTTATGGCAGGAACAGAAGTTGTTCCAGAGTTTGGGTTGGTGGGTGGGGTTTTTTTTGTTTTGTTTTGTTTTGGGTTTGGGTTTTTTTGTTGTTGTTTTGGGGGTTTTTTGTTTTGTTTTGGGTGGGGTTTTTTTTGTTTGTTTGGGTTTTTTTGGTTTTCTTTTTCTTTGTTTTGTTTTTAGTACTTTTTTAACAGAGAACTATTTAGCTTCTCTATACTGTGCTCCATTTTTTGGGGTCCAATCTGAACCCTTCCAGGGATGGGGCAGACACATCCATCAGTTGTTTTGGGGACAAAGCAGCAATGTGTACCACAGTGGGGTAAATACAGGGCTCTGGTTTCTAAATGTCCCTCGGGGAACAAAAAACCCACAAACCTGTACCTTACTGGGGAAAAGATCTTCCAGAGATCCTTAAAGGACACTTGTGCAACATCAAGCACATGGAGTGTCCTGGCTGTGCTGCCAGCAGTTGGCAATTCTGTTGTTTCACAATGGGGAGGGCTGTGGCAATCCTGAATTTAAATTCTGTTCTGCTCTCCTCCGCTCCTTTTTCCACCTCACTTGTGCTGTTCCAGCTGTTTGTGATTCCACGTGGCACGAGGGATTGGAGAAATGTATGGAAAAGTGACACAGGCAGGAGGGACGAGCCCTGCAGGCTGAGTCAGCAGCTGGGGTGTTAAGCGTGGCATCGATGCTTGGAGTAAATTAAGTCACAGGGAGGATTTGTAAGGTGAAAACCCACGTGGAGCAGCTGGAGAGAGTCCAGAGGAAACCATGGAGCTGCTCCAAGGGCTGGAGCCAGGCTAGGAGAGCTGGGGGTGTGTTCACCTGGAGAAGAGAAGGATCCAGGGAGACCTCAGAGCCCCTTCCAGAGCCTAAAGGGGTTCCAGGAGAGCTGGAGAGGGACTTGGGAAAAGGGATGGAGGGACAGCACACAGGGAATGGCTTCCCACTGCCAGAGGACAGGGATAGATGGGCTATTGGGAAGGAATTCCTGGCTGTGAGGGTGGTAAGGCCCTGGCACAGGCTGCCCAGAGAAGCTGTGAGCTAAAAGTAGAAGAGAGCAGACACACCTCAATCCTTTCCCCACTGCTACATTACAGGAACGCTGCAATGAGCACCTCTGGGATTGTCAGAGGTACTAAAGGACTAAAGGCAGCTGCTCTGCACCAATCCCACCCTGTGGGCAGAGCCTTGTCCCCTGCAGAGCAGGGAGCCAAAGGGACAGCACAGCCCTGATGTGTCTCCACGTATCCTGAAAGGCTGGGAAGAGCTCCTTGCCCTGAGCTCTCCAAGCACAGTGGGTGGTGAAGGTTTGCAGGTTCAGCAGGGCAGAGGAGGAGACCACAAAACCCCCACGTGTGGGAGGGAGATCAAGCCCCAGGCTCTGGGAGAGGTTGCCGCAGGAGCTTGGATGGAGCAGCACTTCTGGATGTGGATCCACGGCAAGGGAGAGAAAGAAAGCAGTGGTGGAGAGTGGGGAGAGTGACAAGAACACTTGTGGAGCCCCTGGAATGATGGCACTGTGCTGCCTCTGAGGGGAAGGATGTTGGAATGTCTCCTGCTTTTCTCCCCTTGATTTGTACTCCCAGTATTCCCCCATTAGCCTGTTTCTGAACCTCAGGCTGGCTTTTCATGTTTGCAGTCCTTTAGACATGGATTTATATTTTAAAAATACCCAAAATCAGGCAACAAACCAACCCACAAAACCTTAAAATCCAGAAAACATGAAAAATATAAAACATACAAACTCCTCAGTAGCCTGTGACACTCCCTCTCTCCCTGAACACTTTTGGGTGCATCTGTTGACACGCATGGAAATTCTGTGAGCAGGATTGGAACAGGCTGTCCAAGAAAGCAGTGGAATTATTACCCTTGGAAGTATTCCAAAGGTGTGTGGATGACACTCGGGGACATGATTTAGTGGTGGATTTGGCAGTGCTGGGGAATGATTGGACTTGGTGATCTTAAAGGGCTTTTCCAACTTAAATAATTTGAGAGCACACAAACAGGTGAGGACTGTCACAGAATGGCTTGGCCAGGAAGGGACAATAAAGATCATCTTGTTCCAACTCCCTGCCATGGGCAGGGACACCTTCCACTGTCCCAGGCTGCTCCAAGCCCTGCCCGACCTGACCTACTGAGCTGCAAGTCTGTGCTGCCCATTGAGAAAGACACCCAAGGGGTCTTTGCTGCCCACAGGGGTTGTTCATCAGGTGGGAGTATTGACCTCAGCTGTTGCTGGAATGGACTCTCCACACTGCTCAGATGCCATCACCCCCCTGGGGTGGAGTTTTCTCCCCTTGTGGATTTTCTGCCCTTCCCACATTGATGTTTTTCCTCTTGTCCCCTTGAGCTGCTGTCTGTCACATCCTGACAATCCAGCCTTTGTCCTTGGTTTTACCTTTCTTATCTCACAGGACTCTGTGCTCTTTCTCACAAGCTGGCAGCCTCCTCTGCTCAGGGAGGAGGGTTTCCAGCTGGGCTGGATCTGGGAGGCCTTGGATTGCAGCTGAACCTGGAGGACCAGGCAGTTCAGGGCCAGCTTTGCTGGATGGTCCATTTTGCTGATTTTGTGCCAGTTTAGTGCTCCAGGTGCTTGCCTCAGTGCTGGAGGAGGGAATTGGTTTATGGAATCACTCCTGCTTCCCTGTCAGTCCAGGGGCTCTGCCATCCCGGAGTGATCTGGGTCTGGGAGAGCTTTACTTTGTGTCCAGGGAACAGAGCTGGGAAAAGGGCTCAGCCTGGAGAAAAGGAGGCTCAGGGGGGACCTTGTGGCTCTGCACAACTGCCTGACAGGAGGGGACAGCCAGGGAGGATCGGGCTCTGCTCCCAGGGAACAGGGACAGAATGAGGGGAAATTACCTCAAACTGTGCCAGGGGAGGGTCAGGTTGGACATCAGAAGAGATTTCTCCATAGAAAGGGTGCTCAGGCATTGGAATGGGCTGCTCAGGGAGGTGCTGGAGTCCCCATCCCTGGAGGTGTCCAAGGAATGACAGGATGTGCCACTCAGTGCTCTGGGCTGGTGTCAAGGTAGGATTGGGCACAGGTTGGACTCAATGATCCTGGATATCTTTTCCAGCCTAAATAATTCTGTGATTTACATTGAGTCAAGTGATGAGATACAGTGAAACCACCAGTGCTCCATGCACTCCCCTTCCTGAGCAGAAAAATCCCTTTTGCTCAACTGCTCCTCTATGTCAGGGCTCTGGGAACAACAGGATCTTCCCTTGCTCCCTCTGCAGAATTCCGGGTGAGCTCTGTTTGCCCTTCCTGCAAGGCTGGGTCCACAGGGCCCCTGTAAGAGTAGCCATGGAGCTGTGCTGGGGGCTCTTGCTTTCCTTCCATTTGGTGGAGACCCCTCAGACTGGAGCAGGGATGCTGAGGTCACACTCTGATTCAGGTCCAAGGTACACTGGTGTGGAATCACAGGATGGGGAAGGTTGGAAAGAACGACAGAAATCACTTCACTGTAAGAAATTCTTCCCTGCGAGGGTGGGGAGACCCTGGCACAGGTTTCCCTGAGAAGCTGTGGCTGCCTCTGGGTCTCTGAAAGTGTCCAAGGCTAGGTTAGATGGGGCTTGGAGCAACCAGGGATGGTAGAAGGTGTCCCTGCCCATGGCATGGAGTGGAACGAGATGAGCTTCAAGGTCCATTCCAACCCAAATCCTTCCATAATTCCACATAGTCCAACCTGGCTGCTGGTGGCTTTGAGGCACCACATGGGATTCAATGACTCTTTAATATGACTTTTTTGGAAGCTCCTGCTCAGTCTGTAGCAGGTGGATCAATTCTGCTGATGCTCTCACATCTTTGCCTCCCCAGTGACTTTAAATGCGGTTTTTCCCGTTTTTTCGCTGGCTCTGCTCTGTAACAGGAGAGTTCTTTGTGTTTCTTTTCCTCCTGGAGCTTTCCCTCTTTTCAAGAGAGACATCTGCTCTGGTCAATGGTACTTAACAGGCCTTTCAAACTCAATTAGGTACTGAGAGCCGACAGCTAAGAGCACTCAACTTCCCCAGCCAGCAGAGGATTTTCCCCTCTGCAGCTCCTGTAATACCATGATTTTCCCAGATTTTTTAATAACTGGCCATATGTTAGTGTCTAGAATGCTTGGAAATAACGGCCAGTCCTGCTTTGTTTGCACTCTGAACAATTTCATTCAGCATTTTTTAAGAGGGAGAAAAATAAAACTAAAAAAAAGAAATAATCAGTCTCTGCCCCAATCTCTGAACTGACTCTGAAATAATCAGTCTCTGAACTGACTTGAATTTTAGATTCACAACAAATACCAGGGATTTTTTTGTTGTTGGTTTGTGTTTTTTTGTTTTGTTTTGTTTTAGATTTGACAACAAAACCGCTCCTGCATTTGAAACCCGAGTGTGTTTCCCCTTTGTGGAGGTGCACATCAGGGCACAGGGGTTTTTCTGGGGTCTCCTCCTGCCCAGGAGCTGTGCCCACGTCCTGCTCAGCCAGGCAGGAGGGATGGGATCAATCGCTGTCAGATGTTGTTGGCTCTGCCTCTGATCTCCAAAGCCGGGGATATCTCTGTGTGTGCACTGCAGAGCTGGATTTTGCTTAGCAGAGCTCTGGGAAAGGTTTTCCCCTCTCAGGAAATTGCTTTAATGTTCATTTTTGTCCTGAATGAAAATGATGACCTAAATATATCTATTTATTTGTATGACTCTTTTTTTTTTTTCTTTTTTTCTTGATTTAGTTAAGCTCCTCTGAGTTTTCCCTGTGCCTTTAACAAAAGCATTTTAATATTTCAGGATTCCTTTTTTTGGGCTGCTGAGCTAAAGGTTCCAGCTCACTGAGCTGTGTGCTCACAGGGGCCTGGGATGCTTTACGTGTCACATTTTCATGCTCTGGGCTCCTTCTCAAGAGCTTCCAGGGGACACTGAGCTGAGCTGGCTTCATGCAGGCGTGTAAGGAGGACCAGGCTGGTCAGAGCAAAGGCACCAGCACCTTCATGCTTGGTCTCCAGCATCCATAATCCGTGGATATTAAAGGAGAAAATGTAGAGGATGTGACCAGAGCAACTTGGTCTGGTGGGACATATCCCAGCCCATGGGGGATGGAATGAGGTGAGCTTTAGGGTCCTTTCCAAGCCAAACCATTCCAGGATTCCAGAGATTTCCCAGACTCCAGTGATTTCTGATTTAAAACAGAATTGTTTAGGCAAAACCCCCTCTTTGCCCCCAAGGATAATTTTTTCTTTGCTGAGATTGCTCTTTTTGCAGATGGAAAATTCCCAAGCCATGTGAGTTGCCAAGCTCTGGTTTTCAGCTAAAGCAGATGCTGATGTATGTTTATATTCTGCTCCAACAAAAACTGTGGATAAATAGGGATTTTCAGGCAGGAGGCATTTCCCTTCCCCATTCCAACAGTCCTCATGTTGCCAGTGGGGGGTGGGTGGAAAAATGTCAGTTATAGTTTGGTCTGCAGGAATATGACAGCAAAATTTAATAAAAACAATTCCAGCACTCTCACCTGTCCTAGGGGTCACTTCACTGTAAATTCAGGAAGAATTGTTTCTTGGAAAGGATTGTTAAGAATTGGAAGGGGCTGCCCAGGGAGGTGGTGGAGTCCCCATCCCTTGAGGTGCCCAAGGAAGGTGGCACTCAGTGCCCTGGGCTGGTGACAAGGTGGGGATGGGTCACAGGTTGGACTCGATGGTCTCAAAGGTCTTTTCCAACCTTAGTGGAAATGAAGAAAGATCCAGAAAAGCTGACCTGCAGCACCTACCACCTGAGAAATGTCATGTGAGAAGGAGCAAATAACCTGCCTTTATTTCAAGCAGAGGACTATTAAACTTCAAGAGCAAAGCCTGTAGCTTCATCATGCTAAATTACAGTGAATATCTGATAACACTGGATGGAAAATGGAATTCTCCAAAGCCTTTGCCTCTCCCTGGCTCGTAACACGATGCCTTATTCCCTCTAGCAAAGGCAAGGAATTCTTAAGCTGATTTTTCAGTCCTGCTGTGGCTGCTCTGCTCCTGCACAGCTGTGAGAGGCTGGGGAGGCTGTGGGAAAGGTGCTGCCTGTTCCTGGAGGCATCCAGAATGCTCCCAGCATTTGATAAATGACTTTACAGCTGTGGTAGCAGCTCTGTTTTGCAGATGTGGCTGGTTTAGATTTAATTTTAAATGCCTCTCAACTTCTCTGCCCCAAAGTCTCCCTCTGAGGTCGTCTGCCAAAAGTCAGCTTTATTTTAGAGTGGTTTTTTGAGGTTAATTGAACAAAGCACTCGGGGAATGAGAGGTTTAGGTCTGTGAGACCTGGCAGGTTTCATGGAATGCATGGATATGTTTTTAGAAAGTTTTTCTCAGGTTGGGTCATTATATTCTTGAAGCCCAATGAAATCCAGTGGTTCCCTGGACCATTAGGAATTACAGACTTCCAGTGCCTGAAGGGGACTCCAAGAAGGCTGGAGAGGGTCTTTCACAAGGACATGGAGTGATAGGACAAGGGGGAATGGCCTTAAAATGAAAGAAGGGAGACTTAGATGAGATACTGGGGGAAAATGTCTTGGCTGTGAGGTCCTGGTACAGGTTTCTCAGAGAAGCTGTGGCTGCCCTGTCTTTGAAAAAATTTAAGGCCAGGTTCAGTGGGACTTGGAGCAACCTGGGATAGTGGAAGGTGTCCCTGCCCATGGCAGGGGTGGAACTGGATGGGTTTTAGGGTCTCTTCAAACCAAAATCATTCTGTGATTCCCCACTGAGCAGTTGTGTCTCTATTCCCACATTTCACAGGGACTGAGCCCCTGACAGGGAAGCTTTATGCAACATTATCAGATGAAACCTGAATCCTCTTCATAAACTATTTATTCTCCAAAGCCTCATTAACAAATGTGCTTGGTAAAGTGGTTTTTCACTGGCCATAGGGTTTTTTTCTCCACCTTATTCCTAGCAGAAAATGAACCCAATGATCATCACCTCCATTTCCCAGTGAACTCTTTCCTGAGTATTCAGTGTTTCAAGGCTGATTCCTGGTGTTCTACAGCTTTTCATCTCTTGGACAGATGGAGGTGAATCACAGAATATCCCACAAGGATCCCTGAAGTCCAATTCCAAAGGAGGGCGGTGATCTTCCATCACTCTTTGTGGTGTGCAATAAACTTGGTGTGAGGCCGTTGTGGTTTGAAAGCAAAACAAGTGAGAGGCTCCAAG
>VZSR01003806.1:19796039-19847651 GCA_013398615.1 Brachypodius melanocephalos | reverse complement strand
TTGTTGCCGTGGGCTGTCCTTAATTGTGCTTTGTCTTTCTTCAACACCTGGATGTTCCCTGGTCTCATTGACAAGGTGAGGATTGATCACAGGTTAGACTCAGTGATCTTGAAGGTCTTTTCCAACCTTAATGACTCTGCGAGTGTAAATCCAGTCACTATGAGGGTGGAAATTAAAATTGTGGATATAAAAGAAACCAGATCCTTTATCTGCCATCAGTGCACGAGCAGTACTGGGGTGTCTCCTGAGGGGAGATCCTTGCAGGATTGCTGCCCCATGGTTGCAGAAAAAAATGTTAATTTTAAGAAAGCAGCAGCACAGAAGCATTTGGGGGACACTGAGGGTTTGGTCGTGGTCAAAATGGTGCAAGATGTCACAAAGTCCCTTTGCACAAGAAAATGTGGCTGCAGCCACTGCTGGTTTTAGGCTGTGAGCACACAGAAGGAATTAACCCTGCTGAGAGGCTCCTTTCAGGCAGGCATCTCACACCCAGAGTGGAACAGCCAGGTAAAAGATGCCACAAGCAAAACCCTCCCTACTTCCCAGCTGACCTGGAGGGGAAACACCTGTGTTTTCCCTTTGCAGGAGCTCACAGGGAGGGGAATGATGCCAGGAGAATGTGTTGAAAAACAAGGCATCTGTGGCTCACACAGTGCTTTCATCCCTCATTAAAAAAAAAGAAAAAAAAAAAAAAAAGACAAGGCAAATCTAATTGATCCAAAGATCATCCAGAGCAGTCTTTTAACCAAAAAGAATTACTTCTAAATAAAATCTTCCCTTTTTTCCTTCTCCAAGCAGGCAGCAACGCAGTGTGACACACGTTTAGGTGCAAAAAGTGATGCTTTCACTCAGAGAGGGAAGACGAGACCTGACTGTGATCAGTGTGAGGTTGTCCTGTGCTGCCAACACGATGTGACACCTCCCTGTGTCTGGGCACAGCCTGTGTCACATCTGCTGGGCATGACAAGCGTCAGGGTCAAACCAGTTCAGAACCACAGGGAGAAGATGTTTCTTCTTTTCACATTCTGTGTGGCTGAGCTGTCACCGAGGTCCAGCTCAATGTCCCTCCTTGGTGACTCTTTGTGGCTGCTGTGGCACATGTGGACACAGTAGGAGATCCTTTCAGGAGCTGAAACTTTGCTTGGGTTGGAGGGACAGAGCCACACAAAATCCAGCCAAAATTCCACTTTTTTACTAATCTATCTCTGGGCAGCAGCAAAGGCTTGTGGAAAAACCATAGGAAAATAACCTGGTATGGATTTGTAGACCCCTCTTGCAATGGGGAAGCTGGAGAGGGGGGTTATCCTTCAGGAACTATAGCGATAAGACAAGGAATAATGGGGTCAAACTGAAAGAGGAGAAATTTAGGTGAGATATATGGACAAAATTCTTCTCTGTGAGGCTGGTGAGGCCTCAGGGTGCCCAGAGAAGCTGTGGCTGCCCCTGGATCCCTGGAAGAGTCCAAGGCCAGGTTGGATGGGGCTTGGAGCAACCTGGGATAGTGAAAGATGTCCCAGCCTGTGGAAGGGGTGGAACAAGATGAGTTTTAAGGTCCTTTCCCACCTAAACCGTTCCATTCTAGGAATCCAATTCATTCTAAGAACTGTGGTGGATCCCTGCCCTTCTGAAGTGACCACAGCTCAGTGGGTTTTTCTAGGTTTACCCAAGTGGGGGATCTGGCCCAGGAATTACTGCTGCCACCTTTCCTGTGTGGTCTGGAAGAAGTTCCTGCAGGAAACTTCCAGCTGTTCTCTCTGCTTCCCTTGTCTGGTTCCATCCATGTGCTTGAGGGCTGTTGTGCAGCATCCACGTTCCTGGTCAGGACTGCAGCTCATCCCAGAATCCCAGGATGGGCCAGGTTGGAAAGGACCTGGACTGGAGGTCATCAAGTGCCACCTCCCTGCTCCAGCAGGGCCATCCCAGAGCACAGGGCACAGGGTTGTGTCCAGATCATTCTGGAATACCTGCAGTGAGGAGACTCCACCCCCTCTCTGGACAATCTGTTCAGTGTTCGGTCACTGTACAGGGAAAAAGAAATTCCTCATATCCAGATGGAACTTGCTGGGCATCAGTTCCTGCCCATTCCTTTTATCCTACTGCTGGGCCTCCTGGAGCAGAGCCTAGTCCCTGCCCTGAGACCTCCCTGCAGACAGAGACAGGGAAGACATCCCCTCAGGAATAAATAAAGTATTGGATATTTGCCTTTTTACGTGGAGAAAGATGAAAAAGCAAAAGCTGGAAAGTGTTTTAGCTCCTGTCTACTCCACTGTGAACAGTTTAAGACCTGTTCATGGGCAGAAACCAGGCAAGGTGGGAATACCATTATCTGCAGAACACCGTGAAATTCAATAGACTTCAGAAAAGATAGGCAGTGTTTCCAAAAAAAAAGTTTAAATGAGAACTCCACGTCAAAGGAATATGTTGGTTTACCTTCAGCAGCACCTTCAAATACAAAGTACTGCTCAGAGGGAGGGTAAACACGACTCAAGCACAAGTAGTTTTTAAAATAGAGGCTGATAAGCTGAACACCACATAAAAATGGCTCCATCGTGTGAATAACAATCAAGTGGGTCCAGCAAAGAGAAACGACCCGTGCTTTACAAATAAAACTACTGCACTTGGCTCCCTCATGGCTCAGTGCTCTGCTTAGAATAAACGGCCTTGAAAAACAGCATTTTTATAGAGAGTTGGTTGGTTTGCTGAGCTGCTCCTCTGCTCCTTGCTGTGCTGAGGCAGGAATTGCTCATCACTCAGGGAACCTAACTCAGAACATAAAATTTGCCCAGCAAATCAAGGCAAGATCCTCTGATCCTCCTCCTTTGTTTCCAGCAGCAGCTTTTTCCTCACAGTGCTCTCACAGACTCTGGGACCTACAGCTGAAAGACTTTCTGAACCAGACACTGTCACTGCACATCCAGAAAATTTACAGTCACTCATCATTAATGTTTTTCTCCTCCACAAACTCACACTTGTGCTTTAGAAACTCAGGTAAGTTTGTGCCGTCCACACTGGATAATATCTCTGCTCCATCTATATTTTTGTGCCCTCTAATTACATGTAGCTAAGCTATTACATAACAACCCCAACTTGTCTGTCAAGGGGTGGAATTCATAAGCAGGAGGAAAAAAAAAAAAAAAGGATTATAAACACCCCTGTGGCAAGATAATCTTATCTCAAAGTGTTTGTTCTTCAAGATTGCTCAGGCAGTTAATGTTTGTGGTTGTGAAAGATAGATGTGTTTGGAATAAGAGGGGGGAAAAGTAATAATGTTGTTTGCTGGCGGTAAGGAGGATGGAATCCAGAGGAGAAGGATTTGGAAGCTCTTTGTACAAATGTTGCTGAGAATGAGAAGACTTGTTGGGATCAGCTCAGGGAAAGGAGGATTTGATCAGCTTCTGTCTGAAGAGTTGGTGGATCAAATTGAGAGATCAAATCACTGCTCCATCAAAAAAGGAATTCTGTCAGCAGTTTGTCACTTTGTCCTTCAGAGGACATCCCACTGCCCCACATCCTCCCAGTGCTTCCCTGAGAAGGGCAACAACACACAAGCCCCTCCTGTGGGCAGCTCCTTGTCCTGTCAAAAGTCACGCATTCCCTCAGCCAGGAACAGCAGGAGAAGCTGGACGGTCCTTAAGGTCCTTTCCAGCTCTAATAATCCCAAGATTCCATGATCCTGTCCTTGGTTTAGGAGTGGGATTCCCATATCAAGCCCTGCTTCCGAGGCTGCAAAACCCCATCACACCAGGACTCTGCTTGGAGATTTAGAAAGTGTGACATGGGATCAGATTTGACTCCAAATACTTTGCACAAACTGCTCCAGGCCCTCTAATCCCTCCTGGTTTCTCATTAAGAACTCCCTTAAGAACTTCCTGCTCCATGCAGCTTTACTGGATGTCTAAGAATTGGGCAGTGCCTGGATTACACCAAACCATGAGGTGTTTCTGGATTTCTGCAGTTGGGGCCAAGTAAGGCCCCTCTTTAGAAGGATTCTTGGCTGGGAAATTTACAACTTTGTCCTTGCTGCCTCCGTACAGTCTTGAGATGGAAGGGACATTAAAGCCCATTGTTCCAAGCCCCTGCCATAGGAAGGGACACCTTCCACTACCCCAGGTTGCTCCAAGCCCTCTCCAGCCCAGCCTTGGACACTTCCAGAGACAGGGCAGCCACAGCTTTCCTGTCAGGCTACCAGTTGGAGCTGCAGGGGCTTCAAATGAAGAATAATTCCCCAGGCAGGAAAAATGAAAATGTAGAATTTGCAAGGAAGAAGCACAGCTCCAAAACCTCAGCAGAAACAGCTCTGAAGGACATGGTAAAATGCAGGACTGCATTTGTCACTTCACAGGGCACATTCCTGTGTTTGAGATCCAAAATCACTGAACCTGGGTGGTTCATAACCCACCATACATTCAGCTTTTCTTCATTCAAGAAGAATGTGCTCATTCCAGCACTCTTTCCCTCTAGAGAATTGTCAAGTTCCCAAACAGCATAAAAAGAAATGTATCCAATGGAAAGCACAATCCTATTCCAGTTCAATATAACTTATATCAAGAGAATTTTTCCTTTCTAAGGCTATTTTAGTTTCCCCTTGTGGTGTCCAGCAGAATCTGGGTGTCAGCTTCACCCCAGTGGGGTCCTTTTTGTGGACATGCAGCTCCACCAACTTTATTCTCTTCATGGCCTTCTATTTAAAAAAAAAAAAAAAAAAAAAGTATTGATAGGAGCAGATTTCTTCTCAGAACAGCTACACCCATCTCCTGCACACAATCAGCCAGCAGGCTCTGTCCTGTGATAGGGTAGAGGCTGCCCAGGAGTTCAGTGAGCAGCTGTGAGTGTGGGTGCTGATAGGAGGGTGGATCTCCAGTTTTGAGGCATGGTGTCACAACTCAGCTGTGCAGAGAGCAAAAACACGATGATTCCCACAGTCCTTGTCCCAACGAGATGAGCAAATGGTGGTTTCTGCACTCAAGATCAACCAGGTGACTCATTCTGCTGGGCTGAAGCCATTTAGGACTTGGCCATACACAGGACATGCTGACCTTGATGGGAAAGGGGGAAATATCTCTTCTATTGAACTTTTTAAAAAACAGTGTAAAACCTAACAAGTCCTGCCCAGCTACCGTGACCTCAGTAAGAGCGGGAACACTAAAAAACAGAGTCTTAGGCAAGGGACAAGGAATTTTAGCAGCACAGCCACTGGAAGGATGCGAAGGCAACAGAGGAAATTTGAAATGCAGAGGTGATTTTTGGCAACTCAAAGATTATTTGGGTACTACGTGCTGCTCTGAGGTCTGGGCAGTCAAGGAGCTGGTGGTACAGCCTAGGAGAGACTATTGTACTGGTGTGATGGAAAGATGATAAAGGGAGCATCTCCCTGTCCAGCAAAGGCTGAGGGAGCTGGGACTGTTCAGCCTCAGGAGGAGATCCTGAGAGGGAACCTCATCCCTGTGTGTCCCTGTGTGCAGGGAAGGTCAGAGCAGGAACCAGGCTCTGGCACCAAACAAATGGGCAGGGACTGATCCCAGCAAATTCCACCTGGACATGAGGAAGAACTTTTCTGTGCAGTGACCGAGCCCTGAACAGATTGTCCAGAGAAGGTCTGGAGTCTCCTCACTGGGGATATTCCAGAATGGTCTGGACACAATCCTGTGCTTTGGGATGTCCCTGCTGGAGCACGGAGGTGGCACTTGATGACCTCCAGTGGTCCTTTCCAACCTGGCCCATTCTGCGACTCTGGGAATTGGGGATTTGGGGATTCTGTGACCAGTGCTGTGTTGTACTACAGTTCGGCCGGTGAGTGCTGACCAACAGGAGAGCTGGAGAGGGATTTGGGACAACAGCATGGAGAGGCAGGAAGAGCCGGAATGACTTCCCACTGCCAGAGGGCAGGAATAGACGGGGTATTAGGAAGGAATTGTCGGCTGTGAGGGTGGTCAGGCCCTGGCATAGAGTGCCCAGAGAAGCTGTGGCCGCCCCATCCCTGGCAGTTTTCCAGGCCAGGTCGGACAGGGCTCGGAGCAACCTGTGACAGTGGAAGGCGTCCCTGCCCATGGCAGGGGGTGGGCTGGGATGAGCTTTAAGCTCCCTCGGCTCCCAGACCGCTCCATTTCACATGGTCCCCCATAGCCGGGAACCGCCCGCCCTCAGCTCCGGCGGGGCCGCCGCGCCCCTCACGGCGCGTGACATCACGCCCGTGTGACGTCACCGGCCAATCCACTGGGCGGCCGCCGCTGACGTCAGGCCCCGGCCCCGGCGCGAGCGGTCCCGGCTGAGGGACGGGGCGGTGGCGGGAGCTGAGGGTGAGCGTGGCGGCAACGCAGTGGGAGCGGGGGGTGAGCGCGGGGCCGTACCAGGGGCTGCGGAGCCGTGGGGCTCTGGGGGACTGGTTTTAGGGGATTTGGGATGGCGGGGTCGGCCCGCTGCCGGCGGGACCGAATGAATGAGGTGGGGGAGGGGCGGCTTCTCCCGGCACCGCGCGGTCCCCTCCTCTGGGGACGCTCTGGGGACGCTTCTGGGCCGGGACCGGGGCGGGAGCCGCCGATCGGTGCTCGTGGCACTTTTGTGCTACACCGCAGACTCGCTACGTGCGGGCGGGTTTTGTTCGTGCCCATCACCCGCACCGACCCCTTGGCTCCATCAGCGGAGGCTGTGCCGGGTGTAGTGCCAGGGAATCAGAGAATGGTTTGGATCGGTAGGGACCTTAGAGATCATCCAGTTCCAAGCCCTGCCATGGGCAGGGACACCTTCCACTAGACCAGGGTGTTCCAAGTCCCGTCCAACCTGGCCTTGGACCCTTCCAGTGACCATGGGGCAGCTACAACTTCTCTGCAACCTGTGCCAGGGCCTCCCCACTCTCACACCCAATAATTCCTTTACAATATCCCATCGAAACCTACTTCTTTTTACATTTAAAGCCACTACACTTTGTCTTGTCCCTCCATCGCTTTTCCCAAGTCCCTCCTCTCCAGCTCTCCTGGAGCCTCTTTAGGCACTGGAAGGGGCTCTGAGGTCTCCGTGGATCCTTCTCTTGTCTACTCCTCCCAGCTCTCCCAGCCTGGCCCTAGAGCAGAGGGGCTCCAGCCCTTGGAGCATCTCCGTGGCCTTCTCTGGACTTGCTCCAGCAGCCCCACTCCTGCTGTTAGATCCCAGATCTGGAGACAGCTCTGCAGGTGGGGTCTCACCTGAGCGGGACTGAGGGGCAGAATCTCCCCCTCCCCTGCTGCCCACTCTGCCCAGGATACATTGGACGTTCTGGGCCAATCTTCCTTACCTGCTCTGGGAGTTTCATGCCGTTCAGCAGCTGCGTAACCTCCATTTTTTTTTTTTTTTTTGTTTATTTTTGGTGGCTGAGGTCAGGTTTCCAGCAGGTCCCTCACGGTTCAGGCTGACGTCTCCTCTTGGCAAGCTCTGCAAGGGGCTCGGCCTCGTCCCCGGTCGTGCGTCACCTCTGGGACAGGAGCCGTGCGTGCGTGTCAAGGTTATTTCAGCTGAGCTTGGCCAGCAGCTCCCTGCCAGAGGGAACAGCTCCAGCCTGGACACTCTGGCACATCCCCTTTGCCAGGGGACACCAGCAGAGATGCAGTGTCCCAGCTTGGGGGGTTCTCGGAAGTGTGTGATGTGTGATGCATTTGAGGTGTCCAGCTATGCAGGCAGCAGTCACTGGGGTTGAGCTGAGACTATCCTTTAGTTGTTGCAGCTTGAGTGCTCCCAAATGCAGGGATCTGATGGAGTTTCCACTTGGCAGCGCTTGGGCACCAGGGAGGCTTTCCCATGGGCAGCATGGCTTGTGCTTCATCTTCAGGATGCCCAAGGAAGATGCTGTCTTTCTCCTCAAGCTCTTGATACAGCTGAGAAAATTAGAGGAGCTCCCCAATGCATAAGCAAATCTTCAGATCTGAAGCAGAAACTGTGGGGTTTGGGGCCAGCTGGGAGCTGAGAACTCGTAGCTCAGTGTGTTGGTGTGGACCAGTTCCCGAGGATGTGGCTGGGAATCTGCAAGATCCTGTGCCCTGCAGAGTCTCTTAATTTTCTTTGAAAGGAGAAAGCTCTGCATTCTTTGGTTTAGCTCCCTGGAGGGGCATCCCGTGGTATCCCAGCAGCTGTGCATTCCCAGAAATCCTGTGGGAACTCTGGGGTTTGGTTTGACTTCCCTTTCCTCCCTCTCTCCCATTTACTTTGAAGTTTGCAGTGGGACTTTCCAGACCAAGCCCATGACTTTCTTATCTTTCTTATCACTGTGACATTCTATTAATAACTTACAAGAACTGCTGGTTTTCATAAAGATTTTTGACTTTTATGTGAGCAACAGGTGTTGCTGCTTATGTAACACCTTGGAAACCTCACAGAGGATCAGCAGCTGGCAGTTCACTCACTAAATGTCATTTTATGAATGTGTCTTTTTTTTTCCCTTTATTCCCTCTTTTCCCTCTCCCTGTGCTTTAATCTTCTTACAAACCCCAGAAATTTCCTGCTATCCCAGGCAGATTATTGTACATTGGAACATGTGTTTGCTTTCTACTAATCCTTTGCACTGCCACTAATTAGTTTAAACTCTGTCCTTCAGCAATGTCCCCAGGCTGGCTGGTTCTGGGACTTGGAGGAGCACCTTGTGCACCTTCAGAGCCCTTTCCCTGCCTATCCCAAACTTCCAGGCATTTCAAAATCAAGCTGGAGAGAACAGTGATATCCCTGGCTGCTGCTGCTCTCACACATGCTTTTTTTTTTTTTTTGGCTTTTCTTTCCCCCTAAGATGTGGGACAACTCCCACTCTCTGTCAGGTTTTGATTGGCTTTCCAAAGAGGCAGTGTCCTATAAATTGCCTCCTCTGCTCTGCTTCTGTCTTATCACCAGCTGAGGCCCAGGTGAGTACAGGAGAGGGGAAATTCCAGCTGCAATTCCATTGCCTAATCCTTGAAATTAGCGTTGATTATTGATTTAAATTAGTGGGGTGGGGGAAATTACTTTGATGTTTCAGGATAAAATTTCCTCATTTTGCTGACACTCTGTAATATCGATTTGAGTTGATAAATGAGATCAGGGACTGAGAAACTTTTCAGAAGGGGATATGGGAGGGGGATTTGAAAATATATCATGAAGTCATGGAATGGTTTGGGTTGGAGGGGACCTTAAAACTCATCCTGTTTCGTAGGCAAGGATACCTTCCACTATAAATTGTACCTATATATTACATAGATAATTTTTTTCTCTTCAGTTCCCAACAGAACTGAAGAATTTCCCCTTTGGGATAGTAAAAAGAGAAGCCTATAAAAAATTAAGTTATTTTACATCAGCTAAATTAATTTTTTTGTATGTGTTCGGAGCTGTTAGTAACTGCTGGAAGTTATTTAAGGTGGAAAACTTGGATCTAGCAGAATGGGCTTTCCTGTCTATGTTGCTTTTGCATGTTAATCACTGTGTGGGGCTGGCTTCAGCTATTTGGGGAAGTGTTTTTAAGGCATAATATTGATTTCTTTATATATATGTGCGTTTATGGCAACTTTAGTAGCCAGTCACACCTGATTTTTTCCCCTTTTGTATTTGAAATAGAAATAAATGCCATCAGTGAAGGTTTTTGCATCAGCTCTGGCGCCTGGCTGTTTCAGTGCCTGGTATAAAATGCATTTACTGTTCTGAGTCAGACTTGGGAGTAAATTCTCAGCTTAAGCCTTTGTGGTTTCACACCAGGTATGTGTGGAAAAACCAGTCCAGTCATTGAGAAGCCAGTTATAGTCACAGCCAACTTTTGATGGTACTTTGCAGAGCTCCAAATGCCCTTTCAGGTACTTGGAGTGGAAATTTTTTGTCACACAGAGAGTGAATCTCTCTCAGTGCTGGAAGATTTTATTTTTTCCATGCTGAAATAGGAAGGGATTATCCTGAGAGCTGGTGCCTGGGTCCTGATGGAATTTGGATATTTGCAAGGATGGACACTCGCATCACCTCTCTGGGCATCTCAGACCAAGCCTTTTTGATCAGTTGATGTATTTTTTTGATAATGCAATTTTACGGGGCTGCCTTACTAGACAATAGGCAGTTCAGCAAATCTGTATTTAAATTGCAAAACTCCCTCAAGTACCAGAAAATTCTCAGTCAGGTGACCTGAGAAGTGAAAGGAACACCCACATTAATTACTTCTTCGCTTTTCTCTGGAACTGGAATTCATCTGCAGCACTGAACTGCTGCAGTTTCTTGTGGAGAGCTTCCATCCAATTGGCTCTCCTTTTTAGAATATATGCCCTAAGAAAAGGATTTGACAGGGTAACCTCATCAGGCAAGTTTGAAATATGCTTTCATCTGGGAATTTACATATTCTAGATCCTTGGGAAAGAGTTAAAAATTGTTCAGAGGGCATGAGGAAAAAATAAATGATTGTGCCTTGAGGATTTTATTTGAGAGGATTAAATTTGCATCTCAGAAATGACCAGTTGTGGCTGCAGGTGTCATTTATTTGGGATACTTTGCATTTCCTTCTCCAATATGAAAGATTTGAGAGAAAGAACTCAAACTTGAATGCAGCACAGAGTAAATTAAAGCTATGTGAAACACTTAAGGTATTTTCCTGAGGCTTGGTTAAGCCCTGCCACTCCTCTGTTTGCTTTCTGAGTACTGTCCATCCTCAGTTAAATTTGAGTAAATCTCCCTTTTCTTCTGAGAGATTTCCTGCTTCCTCCTTGGCTCAGCTGCTCTTGCTGATGCAATCCTGAGGAGTTTTGCTTATTCACAGCAGCTTTGTTTTATTCTGTATTTATGCCTGAAATCACAGTTTTGCGTGATGTTTTCAAAAAGCTTTAAACTTGAGCTTTACAGTGTTCTCCCTGTCCATTTTCCTGGGCTGTGGATATTTTCCCGAGCTCATTCCAAGCAATACATTACTTCTGCTCGTGTTACATCCCAGGCTGCTTTCAGCCTTTGCTTGGCACAGTCCTCCAGCCCTGGGATGGCATCAAGTTCCTCTGGATTCCTGCAGAGTTTCCTTGGGGAACGGTTAAAAGCCGCTTAATGGGGTTGAATCACTCGTGACTCATCTTTGCTCTCTCTCCTTGCAGCACACCTGAAGGGGGAAGATGCCAGTTGTGAGGAACCTGGGCAGAGCTGCCAGTCAGCTGCTGCAGAGCTCTGGCTGTGGCTGTGGGGTGTCCCTCGTGCCCGTCAGGGCCATCGGGGTGTCCCCACGCCAGGTGGCCTCCGACGCCAGCTTCCACTCGGTGACGTTCTCCGAGTCGGATCATCCCCGGGTGCTAATCACAGGTCAGCATTCCTGGCACAGATGGGTTCCTGCTTCTCAGCTGAGCTTTCCCACTGCTCTCCTCCCTCCCCAAAGAGCACAGTTCTGGAAGCAAAAATACCCAAAATATCCTGGAATTGGGATGATCTTTCCCATCGGACGGTAAGATCGGAGTCCCGTGTGAACATTCCTATTTTAGTTTCAGAACTCTTCTAAAACCAGTTCCTTGAGAAAAAAAAAGTAAAAGCTTCCTGACTCACTGATAAAATCATACTAATTCTTGATGTGATGGAGATAATAATGGAATTCTGCATTGTGACCCCCCTTTTCGTCTGATTTTTGTCTCTTAGGTGGTCTTGGCCAGCTCGGGGTGGGACTTGCAAAGCTGCTCAGGTGGGTCACCATTCCCTGGCTTGCTGTGAGTGAGGAATTCCAGCTTTAGCCTCACTTCTAGGAACAGTAGTTGTCTGGAAATTTGTTTATAAGCCTCAGGGTTCCAACATCAAAATCCTATTTTTCAAATGCTGTTTTTGCCTCTTGGCTTTGTAAATAACATTAGCAGCTGGACTTGATGATCTTAAAGGTCTTTTCCTTAATGATTCTTAATGATTCTGTAATTAAATTTTCACCATCATTTTATTTGTCCCTCCTGTGCTTGTTGTGGGTTTCTGACGTACTTTCTGTGTGTCTGTTGGTCACGATTCCCAAAAATAGCAGGATTTTGTCTAAGGGACTGTCTGCTGAGTTGTTTGCTTCTAGCTAAATGGAAGTATTCAGAGTCTGAACCCTCAGAGTTTTCCTTCTTTTTCCTTCTCCTCTTCCCCCATCTCAAGCACAGTTACCTCATTTTTTAATGATATCTTTTCAAGAAGTGTGAAATGTTCCAAGAGCTCTCCCTGATCCATGTCCTTGTCCATATCCAGCTCAGCTCCAGTTTATCATTTGCTCACAGTCTTTGCTGGAGGGGATTTGGACCAAGATCAAAAGTGAGCAGACTCACTGCACTCAACAATGGGGCAGTTTGAACATTTTCTATCATTTCTATGATATATTTTAAATTGTCCAAATAATGGGAGGCCAGAATGTGCTTCAATGCACCCAGATTTGCTCTCTCCAACAGCCTTGTGTTGATCAGCACAGGGTCATAATTCCTCTTTTATTTGCTTAGTTGATATAAAAGTAGCTTACTTAAAGTAACTGCTTAAAAGTAGCAGTTACTACAATCCCAGTGGCTTTTTGTTATCTGCAGGGGACTAAATTATCTCTGGGTGAAATTTTCTGTAAGAAAAAGGTAGGAAAGTATCTTTTCCCAACATAATTTCACTTTCTAAAAAAATTCTCTCTCGTTCTACAGACCTTGACTGCTACTAGAAGTATTTGATCATTTTTAAAGATGCTGTGTTGATATTTTAAGGGATTGTTGGGGCTTTTTTTGTTTAGTGCAGCAACTGATTTTATTGTGGAAAATATTGTTCCTCTGCTATCACTCCTGCAAAACAAAATAGCAACTGATGGATTACCTCAAAAAGCTGTGGACTCACTGTTCCCTGTGGGTATTTTTACACAGGAAACGCTTTGGGAAGAACAATGTGATCTTGTCTGACATTAGAAAGCCTGCAGATAATGTTTTTTATAGTGGTAAGTGACTGGGGAAGCACATGAAAAAAAAATCTCGACTTTACCTCTGATGTTCATAAACTAATTATCAAAGTGATAAGTGGATTACACTGACAAGCTGCTGTTCAAACCTTCTGCATGATGCCTCTGTGCTTTGAAATCTTGCCAAGATGTCGGTTTCTTCTCTTATTCCCTTTTCCTAAATATTTCTGCTTGCATTTTTTTCACTGCTCTTTTGCCACTCTGCTGACTTGAATAACTATTTGAGGCACCTTGTGCTCCTGCTGTAAAAAGAGGTGCTTTTATTCTTTTGGAGGGAAGAAGTTGGAAATGAAGCTTGTGCTTTGTTTTTACATGCTTAGGGAATTTTTATTACGAGGTGGGTATAGAGTAGGATTTAAGATTCTTTGATTTTTCACTGGAAACCTGCTAAAATTTTTCCTCGACATCGATGTTTAGTGATGCATTTAGGCGGTAGAAACAGCAGCCTGAGCTTCATGCAGAACCCTCCTTCCATCCATTCCTGACAGCCAATTTCCCACTGCTTCCATCTCCTCCAGGTCCTTTTATCTTCGCGGATATCCTGGACTACAAGAACCTGCGGGAGATCGTGGTGAACAACCGCATCACGTGGCTGTTCCACTACAGCGCCCTGCTCAGCGCCGTGGGAGAGGCCAACGTGCCCTTGGCCAGAGCTGTCAATATCACTGGTGTGTGCTGGCCTTTGAGTGCTCAAAGCTGTGTCAGGGGAGCTTTGGGTTGGGTAACAGAGAAAGGTTCTTCCCCAGGGGATGTCGGGCACTGGAAGAGCTCCCCAGGGAATGGGCACGGCCCTGAGGCTGCCAGAGCTCCAGGAGTGTTTGGACAGCACTCTCAGGGATGCACAGGGTCGGATTGTTGGGGTGTCTGTGCAAGGCCAGGAGTTGGACTAGATGATCTTGATGGGTGCCTTCCAGCTGAGAATATTCTATAATTCTCACAAAGGCTTGAGGAAGCAGAAATATTCTGATAAATGCTGTTGTTTTGGGTTTTTTTTCTAGGTTTACATAATGTTCTAGATATTGCAGCTGAGCATAATTTGAGGCTCTTTGTTCCAAGCACCATTGGAGCCTTTGGACCCACCTCTCCTCGAGATCCAACTCCTGATCTCTGCATTCAGAGACCAAGGACAATCTATGGAGTCTCCAAGGTCCATGCTGAGCTCATGGGAGAAGTGAGAATTTTTTTATTTTATTCATTTCCTGAAAGGTCTGGGAGAACTTCACTGAAACAGGTTTCCTAAAGAAGCTGTGGCTGCTCCATCTATGGAAGTGTCCAAAGCCAGGTTGGACAGGGCTTGGAGCAACCTGGGATAGTGGAAGGTGTCCCTGTCCTTGTCAGGGGTTGAAATGTTCTTTAAGGTCTCTTCCAACCCAAGCCATTCCATGATTCTATGATTGGAACTTCATTGATTTTGTAAGATTCCTCACTCATTCTTTTCCCCATTTTTCCCTCCTTCAGACTTTAGTACTCAGCAATAGTCTGAGGCAGCTCTGAAGGTCAAATATCTTTTGAGTTTTGTTGGGAAAAGTTCAAAGCATGGGAAGCTGGCAAGCAGCTGACTTTCAGTGTCATTGCTTCACCTGTTTTTCATGGCTTTGGCCTCTGTGCCAATGTGAATGGCACTGCAGAAAGGACAGTGCACAAAGCCTTGTGACAAGGTACACAGTGATGACTTTTTGCTCCTCCTCTTAAAAAAAGATTTTAAAGCTAAAGCCTTGGGAGTCTGCACATGCACAACTTCTCTTTTGGCTTTGTAGTTGTTTATAAACAACCTTTTAAAGCTGATATTTTTATACAGTTTCCTTATGTAGGTCTGAGGACTGTATTACCCTGGAAAGTCTCACAAACTTGGGAATGTTCAGTTTCTGAACATTGTAGACCCTACATGAGTAGCATGACAATCCATGTCAAAGATCCCTATCTACTGATGTGGATGTGAGCTTAAAAAGGACAAGCAGGGAGATCAGCTGCCAGGGAATGGGGATTGTTCAGTAATTCCTCTCCTTTCATCTCTGTCCTTTGTCAGATTTTTCCTGTGAAATCAGTGGTGTATGACCAACTCTTGGTGTGTTACTCTGTTTTTCTCACCTCTTCCCAGTACTACCACTACCGCTATGGCCTGGACTTCCGCTGCCTCAGGTATCCAGGGATTATCTCTGCTGATTCCCAGCCTGGAGGGGGAACAACTGGTGAGTGACTGGTGCATGACAAGAGAGCTGGGAAGGACTTTCCACTAGGACATGAAATGACAGGACACAGGGAGTGGCTTCCCACTGCCAGAGGGCAGGGATAGATGGGATATTGGGAGCAGATTCTTCCCTGTGGGGTGGTGAGGCCCTGGCCTCAGGGTGCCCAGAGAAGCTGTGCCTGCCCCTGGATCCCTGGAAGTGCCCAAGGCTAGGCTGGGGGACTTGGAGCAACCTGGCATAGTGAGTGGCATCCCTTCCCATGGCAGGGAATTAGAACTGGATGGTCTTTAAGCTCCCTTCCAACCCAAACCACTCTGTGATTTCATGATGAGTATCACGGAGTCCTGCTGCCAGATTTGAGACTGGAGACGTTGGGGTTGGTCTGAGGTTTGTTGACTGTCATGGAGTGCACAACACAGACTATACGCATCCATTATTCTCTTCCCCAGATTATGCTGTCCAGATTTTCCATGATGCCATAAAGACTGGCAAATTCAAGTGTTACCTGAGGCCAGACACCCGGCTGCCCATGATGTACATCGATGACTGCCTGAAGGCCACACTGGAGATCATGGATGCCCCTGCAGAAGCCCTGACCATGAGGACCTACAACATCAGTGCCATGAGCTTCACTCCTGAGGAGCTGGCCCAGGAGGTGCAGAAGTATGTCCCTGAGCTCCAGGTGACCTACAACGTGGATCAAGTCAGGCAGGCCATAGGTTAGTATCTTCTCTGGCAGCAAGTAAGAAAAAACATCATCAGGGCAAAGTCAAGTCTCTTTTCTTTTTAGGAGCTGACAAAATGCTCCTGTGCAGTTCAAATCTTACGGTTCAAAATTCAGCTTTAGTAGTGATGAAACCTCTCAAAGTTCAGTGAGATTTTTCCTAAACCTCACCTTGGTTCTTTTTCTTCCCTGCAGCTGACAGCTGGCCCATGAACTTTGACGACAGCAACGCCCGCAGGGATTGGGGTTGGAAACATGATTATGACCTCCCCGAGCTGGTGACCACGATGTTTAGCTACCTTGGGTCTGACTCCAGGATTGCCCAAGCTAACTGAAATGCTTTCAGATGTTTCCAGATTTCCACAGAGGACCAGGAAGAAATGGCTGAATTTTAGTTTTTAATTTTTTGAGTCTTAGAGCATGTCAGTTACTAATTTTTGTAGCGAGAGTTGTGAAGATACATCCTGTAGCTGGAATGTCCTTTAGATAAACAACAGCACTGGGTGCTGTCCCTAAACACAGCACTGCTGACAAACACAGAGTTCTTGAACTTTCACGTAGGGGAAAACACTAAAAGTAGCACTTACTCGTGGCTGATGGCTCTCCAATTATTCCTGCCTCTTCCTTGGCAAACAACATTGGATAGCATTGTCCAACCTGGCTTTTCAGGCATATCCCAAAAAGTTAACAATAGATTTTGTATTTTCCTGGTTGAGGATGTTAGGTTATAGCAAGATCCTTTTTACACTTTGCTTACAAAAGAGGCATCAGAAGAGCTGTTTTGTGTTTCCAAGTTGCAGGGGGTTGTTGCAATTCTAGTTTGAAATCAAACTTTGCTCCATAGCTCTTATTTATATTTCTCTTTAGTGCTGTCTAAACATACACTTTTCTATACCTAGGGCATACAGAGTAGCATTCTTATGATGCTGCTTATAAATGTGAAATGGAATAGGACTTGAATTCTCATCGTGCTTTAAAAAAACCCAAGGTTTACAAGCAAAGCTTTGTCCTGTTCTCTGCACGTGCCAGTGCCTTCAGTGCAGCCTCAGACGGAGAGCTGAAATCTGAAGAGCTGCTCCATGGATGTGAGTCTGGGTGGGATTTCGGGGAGGCCAAGCCCTTGGCTGGGGTTTTGAGCAGTACTTTTGGTTCTCCCAGTTGTTTGGTGTCCCTGCACAGTGTTAGATTGCCTGGAACAAGTTTTAAATGTGGGCTGAGGATGGAACCTTACTGTAGAGTCTGGTCAGGCTTGGAAATCATTCCTGTTCCCCCCATTTTCCTTGTTCACTGTGTTATTGTAGATGCTATTTATATGTAACTCATACTCTTTTATTCTTCAGAGAGGGATCCAGAAGCTGAAACCATCTAGCTACAGCTAAGGGCTGTTCTGCTTGTTGAGTTTCATGCACAGGAGATTCTGGGATGCACAAGGGAGTTTTTTAGTCGATATCTGAGAGGAGGAGGTGTCAGTTCAAAAGCTACTTAGGAGACTTCAGGAAATGACAAACTGGAGAGACAGGAAAACCTTTGTAGGTAAAATACCAGATTGCAGGGATGTGAGTTTGAGCTGTCAGCTACTCTAACTGAGAAACAGCCTCTGGGAGCTTTGGACTGCATTTTTTTCAAAGAACAAATATCTTTCATTTTCAAAATGACTGGAAATTCCCTACAAGAAGCCTTTTTTTTTTTTTTTTTTTTTTTGTCTTGTGTACTCCAGTAGTGTGTATAGGTCAAAACATTCAAGTTTTTTGGTTTGTTTGTTTTTTTTGCTTACAGCTTGTTTGCTCTGTTTTCTATGATGGTGCTTTGGTGGTTGCAAGTTTGTTGTGTTCTCTGTAACCCTGCCATGATCAGACTTCTGTCTCTTTGTGCAGGAGTTCTCCTGCGGGGAATATGTTTCCTCACAAAAGTAATCTTCCAGTGAAGATTCTGTGGTGAAACCTAGTTATTTGAGACATTTGTTACACTTGTATCTCTTGGTTTTGTACTTATTTTATCATTTCATCTGTGGGCAAGGTAGGAATTTCCCAGGTATCTAAGCTCAAGGGTCGTGGCTGTTACTGAAACATTTTTATATTGTTTACGTTACTGAAAGGACAAGGTTTTAAACTTTGGCCACTGTTGTAACTTTCATGTAGCTCAAGTGTAATTTTTGGCCCAATGGGCCAGCGAAGTCAGCCCTGCCTTCACACTCTGTGAGGAGAGACTGGCTGGGCTTTGTCTTCTGCCCTGCCCAAAAGGAGAGGGTCCAGACTGGATTATCTCCCAGGGACCTGGAGCCAGCCAGAAGGGCTGGAAAGGAACTGAAGTGTCTTGTCCACCCCTCAGTGCCTCTGTTCCACCCTTGGGAAACGTAAAATAAAGAGTTGTTGATGGGTCTCACTCCATTTCCTTACGTCACTCAAAGTCCTGGGGTCTGATCCCCTCACCTTCATTCCTAGCTCCAGTTGAATTGGAGCCAACAAGAGTGAGTAGGAGGAATGTTCTTTCTTCTGAAACACTGTCCTTGGTGGTGGAATTACACAAAAGCCTTGGAACAGGTGCCTTTCACAGTAAAGGTGAAATTCAAACCTATGGCATTCTGAACACAGTTTTGTTTTTCCTGCCAAGATGTTACTGGCCTCATTTAGGAGCAGCCATTTTAGCAACTTATTTTTTAAAAAATCTGAAATAAACCATGTTCTAATAGAGAGTGGTCTGGGAGAAACTCTGGTGACAATCAGGGCAATTAAATGTGTCTGCAAGGTCTGTGTCCTGTTTGAAATTCTCATTTTCAATCTCCCCAATCTGATCTGTATGTTTTTCCCCCCATGTCTTTCACATTAATTTCCCTTGTAATGATGTCACAATTTTTTTTCTGTATTAAACCAACTCAATGTGGTACAAAATATCTACCTTTTGCTACCAGTTGGAAGCTTGGCTTCTGGGCCCAGACTTTCTTTGTGACACTTGAGCACTGTGGCTGTTAAATTACCTATTCAGGACAAAAAAAAAAAAAAAAGGTTAAAAAAAAAGTTAAGAATATTTTTTCAACTATTGTTAGTTGTAGGTGTTGCCTACTTTAATAAAATCCTATGCAGATGGATCCTGGGTTTGTCATCCTTGGTTGGAGCAGGTGAGAGCAGTGCTGGAGGCTCCTGGACAGTGATGAGGGAGCCAGGAGAGCTGGAGAGGGACTTTGGACGAGGGATGGCTTCCCACTGCCAGAGGGCAGGGATAGATGGGATATTGGAAAGGAATTCTTGACTGTGAGGGTGGTGAGGTCCTATTGGATCTCTGTTTCTGTGTCTGAGCAGGTCCTGCCTCCAGGTGTTGCACAACCTGTGATGGGTCAGCAGGAGAGGCTTGAGTGAGGCCATCACACTCCTAACTCCCCACAGCCCCACCCCGCCTCCTTAATCCATGGATAAACCCTCCCTGCAGGTGGAACGAGGCCTTTCCCTCCTCCCACACCTCGGCTGTCTAATGATGAGAGCCTCTGGTGGAGAGAACATTCCTGTTGACCGCAGTTGAATGACTTAACGTGGCCATTGTGCTCCGGAGGGTGTTGCAGCACCGAGCTCTTCCCAGCTGCTTCCCTTTGATCCTTGGTCTGGATCTTGTCCTGTCCTGTCTGACACAAGCCCAGCCTGGCTTTTAGAGGTGCTGCTCCAGAGCTGCTGCAGCTGGAGCCAGGCTGGGAGAGCTGGGGGTGTTCACCTGGAGAAGAGAAGGATCCAGAGAGACCTCAGAGCCCCTTCCAGAGCCTGAAGGGGCTCCAGGAGAGCTGGAGAGGGACTGGGGACAAGGGATGGAGGGACAGGACAAGGGAGAATGGCCTTAAACTGAAGGATGGTGGGTTTAGATGGATCTTACAAGGAAATTCTTGGCTGTGAGGGTGGTGCGGCCCTGGCACAGGTTTCCCAGAGAAACTGTGGCTGCTCTGGAAGTGTCCAAGGCCAGTTTGGATGGAGCTTGGAGCTGCTTCCTTCTCTTGGCTGTTTAAGACATCAGACAGGTGCAGGAAGAGGAGGAAGCTTCTCCCCTCAGTGGAAAGGCGTGAGGGATGTGGGGGATTAACCCCTGTGCTTTTGGAAAACCTGTCCTGCTGCTTCTCAGGCTGGACTCAAGCTCTGAAATGTTTGTCAGGAGCTCTGCATTCCTGCAGGGAAGAGAAGCTGAGCCCAGGGAGATGAAGAGAGGAGAGCATCTGCGTTATCCAGAGGGAAATCCAGAGGCTGGGATCCCCACTTTGCAGCCCCTTTCCCACACTCTGTGTTTCAGCCAGGCCTGGTGGCTTTCCTGAGCCCTGCAGACAGATTGTGTCTATTTTAGGTGAACATCAGCTGGCATTTGCCCATCTCCTGGAGCCTCAGGCCAGACAAATGCTCTCCAGGCTACTTCTGGCTTCATACCATAACTGTATGTGATCCTAAATTCCTCATGGCACTGAGCACCTGTAGCACGCTGAGGCTGAAGGGCAGGGAGGGGGCAGCTCCTGGAACAAACCCAGGGACTTCAGGATGACTGGGATGACACAGAGCACTCAGAGCTGGCACACATGGCTGTGGAGATGCAATTCAAAAGACATTTTTGCCTCAGCAGCACCATTATGGCAGCTGAATCTGGGCATTGCTCAGCCAGGAAAGAAGTTTCCTTGCCTTGTTTCTGCAACTGGGAGAAGTGTAGGATGTTTTCCTGCCCCTATAGTCCTTGGGCAACCTCCTGGAGCTCCTGAGAAGGTGCAGCACACAGGTTAATGTTTACTTTTGAGGGGATTTAAACTTAATAAAAAATATGAACAGTCTTGTGCTCTCTCCCCCCATCTCATATGGATCTCCAGAGTAGAAAAGACCTTGGGTGCAAGATAATATTTCTTCTGACCTCAAGCAGAGCTTTGATATCTCAGTTTGGAGAAGAGAAGGCTCCAGAGAGACCTGAGAGCTCCTTCCAGTGCCTAAAGGGGCTCCAGGAGAGCTGGAGAGGGACTTGGGACAAGGGCCTGGAGGGATAGCATGAGAGGGCGTGGCTTCCCACTGCCAAAGGGCAGGGATAGATGGGATATTGGAAAGGAATTTTTGGCTGTGAGGGTGGGGAGGCCCTGGCACAGGATGCCCAGAGAAGCTGTGGGTGCTCCTGGATCCCTGGAAGTTGGGGCTGGATGGGGCTTGGAGTAACCTGGGATGGTGGAAGGTGTCCCTGCCTGTGACAGGGCACGGCAGTGGATGCTCTCGAAGTTCCCTTTCAACCCAAACCATTCCATGAACCCGCGATTCTGTGAACTCTTCCACAGGTGAATGCAAAACTGAGTGGACAACTGGGCTGGGAATGCATCCTCCGGACCTTCCCTGCCTGAGGCCACGTCGCTTTCCTGGATTTGTGGGATGAGCTTCGGACCAATCCTAAAAAAGAGGAGGCTCTTGGCAGGGCACACCCGGCTCCAAGGACAATGATCCGATCATTTTTTGGCAGAGTAGGGGCACCAGTGGCAGGGTGATATCACCTCACCTGTGTGACACAACAGGTCCTTCATCTCACCAGCCTTTCCACAATTCCAGGTTAAAGATCCATCACCGGCAGAGCTGTTGTGAAAGGGGCGCGTCAGAGGAGAGAAAGCAAAGTCCAGAGTTCGTGCCCTTGGACCCAACACGGCTCAAAAGTCCCCAGATTTGGTGCTTTTTTAAAAGCTCTTCTTCCTGGACCCTTGTGATGCTGAGAGACTCTCGTAGGAGGTTTAGGAAAAATCCTTACCTTTCTAATACTTGCAATTTAAAAATTGATCTTCTGGAAATGAATACGAACCGTGTGAACTCCAAAATCTGTAATTAACTTTTAAGGCAATTGACTTTTAATATTTTGTCACTATTTTATTTACAATAATGCTTTATCTCATTATCTTACTTTAGTGGGATCAGTTTTTCACTCTATCCACAGCAATATTCCCAGGTTTCTCCTGCCCCAGCAGTGCTGCTTGCCCCAAACACACCCCAAATTTGTGGAATTGCTGCATCTTCTCTGGCCAGAGAGCAGCAACCTCCTCCACCTCCACTCCAGCCTCCCAGCCAAATCAGCATGAGTTATTTAATGGCTTCTGGGGAGAGGACAAGTTAAGCCTTAAATTAAACTTTCCACTTCAACAGGCACCTCAGCAGGATGGAGACCCCTGCCCTGGCCAGACAAGTAGAGCTGTGTCTGGCTCCAAAATCTTGGAAGAGATGGAGAGGCAGCTTCTGGTGGAGTGGCAGGTGGCTGCCATGGGAAGGGATTTGGGAACTGGCAGGAGAGCTGCACAAGCCTCCAGCCCAGCAAATATCTTATCCCCAGCCATGGGAAAAAAAAAAAAAAAAAAGCCATCATTGAAAAGTATCAGCCAGAGCCATGAGTGGAATCTTCTTGGCAGTAATGGAACAGTGTTGGAAGCATCCAGGCTTTGAGCCCAGTGTGAGCGGCTCTGCTGTCACTGCATCATCATCATCATCATCATCACTGCATTCAGAGTCTGAATCAAATCTGAAAATTGAAATCAGGCCTTTCAAACTGACAGAGGGCAGTGACAGATGGGATATTGGAAAGGAATTCTTCCCTGTGAGCGTGGGGAGGCCCTGGCACAGGTTGCCCAGAGAAGCTGTGGCTGCCCCTACATCCCTGGAAGTCCAAGGCCGGGTTGAATGGTGCTTGGAGCAACCTGTGACAGTGGGAGGTGTCTCTGCTCATGGCAGGGGGTGGAACTGGGTAGTTTTTAAGTTCTCTTCCAACCCAACCTGTTCTGGGATTCTATAAAAAGTTTTTTCCATGTCCAAGCTTGGTGTCAGAGAAACATCTGACCCAGAATTCTTCATTAAACTCAAAGAAGCTGCTCAAAGAATGATTTTGAAGAAGTGGGAAGGTGGAGGATTCTCCATGCCCACAAGTTGAGCCCAGGCCAAAAAGCTGCTTTGCTTTATATCATCTTCTCTCCCCTGCACCCCTGGATTTTGAGGACCTTGTGCTTGATGATGTCAGCAGGGGCTGATGATTGAAAACTCGCACTGGATTTTGTTTGGATATTTGATTGTTTTGTATTTTCAAGGGAAAATGATGGGTTATGCATGATTGGGATACACTCATTTATGTGAAAGAAGCTCCCCCCTCCCCAAATGTCTCACTATTTCCATGGAATCACAGAATCATGGAATCAGAATAAGTAGGAGGAAGAGAGGAAGAGAGGAAGAGAGAGAGAGAGAGGAAAGGATTTCTTGAGATAAATCCCAGTAAATTCCCAATAAAGGGAATGGGAAGTGATGGGATGGGAAGCAAATCTCTCCCAAGAAGGTCAAATTCAGGCAGGTGTTCTGCTGCGACAGGATACATGGGACCAGTGTTGGTTTTGCTTTTTTTTTTTACCCTAAAGGTCTTGAAACCTGGACATTCCCCTTTTCTATCCCCTAGTCTCTCACGCTACAGCTATTTTACAGCCTTCTCCCCAAGGAAATGAAGGATTACATGCTTGAGTGTTATTCCATTTGCCCATCAGCCCTTCCGCAGCAATCCTTGCATCCCAGGATTGACTCCACTGAGAGGAGGAGAAACAAAAAATGTCAAATGTATGGAAAATTAGAGGCAGGAGCAGCTGGAAGAGTTAGAGAGAGGCCCTGGAGTGAGCTGAACCCCATATGAGAGCCAAGAGAAGCTCCACCCTGGCACAGGTGGGTCCCAGGTCTCTCTCCCACTCGTGGTTACTTTCACCCCAAAATGTGAGCGCGTCTTGCCATCTGCTGGTGTAATCTGGAGCCTGTCAGAGCAGCAGGACTGGGGGATAGAGGACATCCAGGACAAGGACAGAACTGAGCCCTGTATCGTTGTTGTCACTCCCAGAGGGGACAAAGCCTGGTCAGGAAGGGACCAAGCACTGCCTTGCAAGGTAATTTTTTTGTTTTTCAGAAGGATTTCCTTGCTGCTGGAGCTACTAATTCCTCTTTAAACGAGTTTATCCCCATGATGCATCATCTCCCTCCTAATTATCCTTCAGGATTCCTTCTCTGGACCCCAGACTTGGCTCAGGGAATGTCCCCTCCTCTGTCTCATGGCTGCTGCTGCTCTGCTAGTTCCACCTTCCTCAGCACAGAGATCCCAAGGATGAGCTGCAGGTGGCCTGGCATGGATTTTGGTGGAGTTAAGAGGCTGTGAAGCCCATCCCAGGATATGGGATGGACACCAGGGCTTGGAGAAGCAGAACGATCTGTCCCACGTGAAAGCACAGATGCACTGGGAGGAGATGGACATGGGAGACAATCACTTTAGGCCTGGGGGATGTGTCCCAAATGTGCAAGGCCATGCTTGGCACGGTGCTGGTGGTGTTTTGATTTGGTCCAACACGTTTAACAGGGTTTTTTTGGAAGGGCTTTTGAAGCACATTGCACCCTATTATTCCTCCAGAAACTTCAGTGGGTGAACCATCTCCACAATTGGATTTTGGGGACACTTGAGCCACCCAGAGGTTTTGTTCATGCCCTTGGCCTGCATCTGATGGGTGAAAAGTGATCCCAGTGCCTTCCCCACCAGCTTTTAGAGGATGGCTGGACCAGTGAAAGGAGTCAGGAGAGGGAGCCAGAGCCTCAGCTGAGAGCTGTGAGAGCTGCAGGGAGCGGCTCTCACCGCTGCAGGGACACCCCAAATTACACCACCACCCCTTTAGAGCTGGTCCCAGTCACATTCGAGGGTGTACAGAGCCCTAATTTTTAGAGACTGTCCTTGTTTCACAGAATCACGGCTTGGGAAAATCCAGCATTCTTGATTCCAGCTGTTTTGGTTGGGGTACAGTTCATTTCCTTCCTAGTAGCTGGTAGAGTGGCTAAATCAGGATGGAGACATATCCTGGGGTAGTCAGGACAATAATTTTAAGCCCTGTGTGAGTGTTGCCTAGAATTTTAACTGCATGGAGTGCCCTGTGCTGTGGGTGGGATGTCCCCTTGTCTCCTCTCCTATGGCATGAAGAACCCACATCCCATTTTTATCTGCCTCAACAAATGCAATCCCTTTGTTTTGCTGAGTCCACCCAGAAGCTCAGCTGATGGGAAATGCATCCAAGGATGGGTTGAACTCACAGTTTAGCAAAATACTCCCCCTGTGCTGTTAACTTCAGCTTCAGGCTTTTTCCTTCCAGTTTTCCTTCCCTCTGCATTTAAGGGATGCTCAGGAAGACGTGGCAGCCCCAACCCAATGTCTCAAGGACAGGAAGAGAGAAGAAGCATTTCTGACTATGTGGATACTCCAACCTCAACCTCATGAATAAAACCCTCTTCTAACAAATGCAAAATCTTACCCAGGGCAGAGAAAAGTGGAGAGCTGAATGTGGGAAGAGGTATTGAATGGGCCTCGTGTCTTTTTTTGAGAGGAAGCCTGGAGCTTGGTGGCTTGAAACCTGGAGAGGGGCAGGATGCTGCTACCTTCACTGGTCAGTGGAGCAGGAGGAAGGATGGGGAGCCTGAATTTGGTGTCTGGCCCTGGAAATGCAGAGGTGACAGAGCTGCATCCCACTATTTCCCCATGATTTGGTCACCCTGACCCCGGGTGCTTCAGGCACTGAACAAGTCCTGTCCTGCCACTCGTCCCCAGCTCTGTTTCAGAGCTCCCTGAATTATTGATGGCTCTGATGCAGGAGTTTATAATTAGCTCCCCAGACCTTTTCCCTGTAGGCTGGAGCTGGGAACACGCTTTCTTTTTCAGTAGTTTTGCTCAGAGTTGAGCAGATTGAGGAGGAAGGAGGGGAGTAAGGGATGGATGGGGACCTTGGGGGACATCGAGGATGGCTTTGGATGAATGGGGTGATTTAAGAGTGGCCACCTTCAGGGAAAGGGGTCCAGGGGGAGCCTGGGCTGTCTGAGGGGTCTTAAACCCAACTTGAACAGCGTGGAAGCTGTGCCAGGAGCTGGGAGAAGGCAAAGGGTCTTTGTGTCACCTTTAGGGACCTCCTCACCCCAGTGCTCATGGATTTGCAGGTCAGCGGGAGAAAAACACTGAGCCCTGGCTGCCCAGGGAAAGCCAGACTTCATCTGGAGGGGACAAAGAGCTGTGTTTGTGTGTCTGGATATAGAAAATGATGGGTTAGAGGCACAGCTGGGCAGCAAAGGGGCAGTTCAGTATTTTAAAGCTCTTCTTTAAGAGCCATTCATAGCCTAAAAATGGCTCCAGTGATTTCTATGAGGTCTGGGTACAGTAACATTCATTCCTTGAAACCCCAAGTCCCAATCAAAACAGGAGCACAAATTCCCTGAGGTTCTGAGGTCAGAGGCACCAGCCCTCAAATTTGAGTCTATGAATTGCTTTGTGAAAACCAGGCAGTTCGAGCTGAGTTTAACCCAGTCTGAGCTGCAGCAGAGAGTGGCACCTGCAGAGTGCCTTGGCTCCCAGAATTCTAATTCAGGGGCTCCTGAATTAGTTATGCTGGGGATATTTTATTTATACTCATAACACTTCCCTGGGAGTGTCCAAGGCCAGGTTGGATGGGGCTTGGAATAACCTGAGGCAGTGGAAGGTGTCCCTGCCCATGACAGGGGGTGGGACTGGATGAGTTTTAAGGTCTCTCCAACCAAATCATTCTATGAGAGGCTTGGCCAAGGACTCTCTCCAGCCTGAGGTCTCCCTTTTTTCACCGGTGGAAATCCCACTGCACAGTGCCAGTGGTAAAAACTGGCAGGTAAAGGAGGGCAGGATGTTTTTGGCTGCCAGATGAACAGTGAGATTGATTCTGAGGATGATCATCTCCCCTGAGATGAGCAGGGCACAGACCTCCCTGCAAGCCCTGCCTGGAGAATCCTCAGGCACAGAGCAGAGACGAGAGCCAGGGCCAGCAGCAGGAAGGATCCACAGTAAGGTTTGTGCCACTGCTGCCAGAGCCCTTTTGGGTCTGGGAGGGATCAAAGACCTGCCAGGAGAGCTCCCATTCCCACATCCTTGCTCCAAGGTGGAATCTTAAAATCACAGAAGAGTTTGGGTTGGAAAAGACGTTAAAAACCATCTCATTCCAACCACGTGCCATGGGCAGGGACACGTTCCACCATCCCAGGCTGCTCAAGGCCAACTAAACCTGGCAAATATTTCTCTGGGCTACTTTAAAAAATGGATGGAGATTAAGGATTTTCCTTTCTTGGATGAGACAGGCGTTTGACCTTTCAGCAGGGCTCTTCTTCCAGGGAGATGCAGAAAGTCAAAGGAAATAATGACAGGGAATTAGCACACCTCAACAAGAAGGAGATGAGTTGTCTTCAGTCCCAGAAAGTCTTGGCCCTCCCCAGCACGGTGACAGGGGCTCTGCCTTGGAGAAAAGCTGGTGCTGGGGTCAGCCTGGACTGCACTGAGGGCCACTCTTGCCTGTTCCAGCACACCCTCCACTTTCCTTGGGGACTCCAGCATCAAGATACGGCTTGAAAAAGCAGCAGCCAGGCTCTAGCAGGAAACTGCATCTATTTATAGGGTATCTGCGTAGTTTAGGGCAGAGCTGACCCGTGGCTGACCCTTGTATCCCATTCACAGGACAGGCTGAGCAAAGGACAGGTCACAGGACAGGTCACCTTTCCCCAGCACCACCAAGAGACCATCCTGCCCCAGTTCCCAATCCCCTTGGACATCCCTCACTCTGCCCTTGGAGATCTCACTGTCCCCTGCTTGCCTCGAGATGTACATTAAATATATATGAATTTAAGAACATCCCCTAGAAGTTGCCTGTTTTTTGAGAAACCTGGCGTAATTAAGAGTTGATTTAATTCCAGTGGCATGGGAAGGGCTGCAGGCAGGCTCAGGGCTGTGTTCCTGCTCTGCACCTGCTCACCCCGAGCTTTGGGCAGAGTTTTGGCCGGGATGAACCTCACAGACCCAAACACCCACTGTACCTCTGCACATGGGGGTGGTGGACTGAAAATAATGGGCTTTTTGGGGAAAAGGAGGATTTTCCTGATGACACCTGCAGGGTTTTGATGGAGATGAAGAATTCTGATAAAACCTGTGGCTACCCCATCCCTGGAGGTGTCCAAGGACAGACTGGATGGGGCTTGGAGCAGCCTGGGTTAGTGGGAGATGTCCCTGCCCATGACAGGGGGTGAAATGAGATGATCTTTAAGGTCTCTTCCAACCCAAACCATTCTGTGATCCTCTCTATACATCATGAGCATCATCCTGGAGTGAAAAGACAAAGATAAGGATGTGCAGCCATGGAATTAAACAGGGATAAAGAGGATTCTTCAGCCTGTGGCACAGGAAACCCAGGGCAGCTGGGGAAGAAGGTGAGGGGCACGATGTGGATGTGGTACTTGAGACACTCACGTGGATGTTGCCAGCTTGGATTGATGTGTAGTTTCTGCTCCCTCAGGGAAGGGAAATAATCAGAAAAAAACATCTCAAGGCACTTTGGAGATCTCTTTATCTGCATTTCTGAAGAGCCCAGCAAGGCTGCTAACCCCCAGGCTGACCCTGCCTTCCACCCAGCCAGGCAAAAACCCAGAGATGAGTGGATAAGGGAGCAGAGGGGGAGATGGAAGGTCAGGGAACAGGTCATGGGAGCCCATAACAAATAAACAAGGCTTGTTTAGCAGATGATTTATGCTGCACTAACGTTGTCCCCAGTCTCCCACTCATCACTGAGAGCTAATTACCTTTCCTGGAGCCATCAGCCTTCCCTTTGCAGTTCCATACGCTGTGCAAAGGCCTGGACATGACCTTGCAGCTGGGGGCTGGGGATGACCTTTCTGTTTCGGTTTCTCTCAGCTTTTCTGCTGTAATTGGTCCTGCAGGTCCACACTAATGAACTGTGTCCTGGACTCTGAGGAGCTCTGGGTCCCTGCCATGCTTCCTCCAGAGAATGTGGGGTTGATAGGAGGTGAAGTCCCGTATAAATCACATGTAAGGCTCTGTGCAGATGGACTCGGACTGAAGTGGGATCCATCATTGTGTTTGTGTCAGCACGGAGGGCTCCTGAAGCCTGGGTGATGGGTGTGGTGGACCGTGGACACCTCCAGCTGGGTTGTGATTCTTCCTCACATGGTTTTGGTCCCACTTGCTTGCAAAATAAAGGGGTTTTTCATCAAATCTTGAAGGGAGGGATGGTGGAGAGTCTGGGAACCAGGACTCCTTCCCCATGCTTGGTCTGTGTGGTGTCAGGTGTGGAAATCCTTCTGCCAAGCCAGGACCTCACAGAGTCACAGCGTGGCTTGGGTTGGAAGGGACCTTGAAAGGTCATTTATTTCATTTATTCTAAGCCCCTGCCATGAGCAGGGACTCCTCCAACAAGATCAGGACCTGCCTGAGGACACATTTTATGGTGGAGAGCAGCAATCCTCCCTCTTTTCTCTCTTTGCCCTTTAACTTGGTCGAAGCCCAGGGCTCCTTGGGCCACCTTTGCTGTGTGGTGTCACAGTGGGGAAGGTGGGTCCCTGGGCAGGGGAGGGTCTGCTTCATGCCAGACCCCCATCAGATGGGATCACTGGGCCAAATTCCCTCCTAAAATCCTTCCCATTGGAAAAGGCCCCCTTTTCTGACCTTAGCAACACCCCAGAGCTCCTAAAAGCTTCATTTCCACCAACCCACCGTGCTCCCAAAGGGCCAAAGACTCCTGAAAGCTTGCAGGAAACACAAAATCCAAGGATTTTTTTTGTGTGTCTGCAACTGAAAGGGGTTGATTTTGGGGGCTGGGGGCTGAGGGGCAGCCCTGACCCACCTCACTGATGTGGCTGCAAGGGATGACTGGAGGAGAGGAGCCTGCACCAACCTGAAGAACATCCTTGCTAACCCCAGGGATTTATTTAGCCATGAGTAGAGGACATTTGGGGATTGTAAACACAATCCCAACCGCAGTTTAGCTCCAGTGCAAAGATCTACTTAGGGCAGAACATGGGCAGATGGAAATCAGGTGCATGGAGACATGGATGGGACTGGTTTCCTTTGTGGTGGGGAACCAGGAGGAGGCACGGGAGTCTCTGGAGCTGCATGAACTGATCCCAGCACACGCAGGGAAAAGCTGGAGCCAAGCACAGCTGAGAGCATTCAGATGTCTCAGCTGGGAGAAATGATCCCTATAAAGACAAACCACAAAGCTTTGTTCATAAGAACATAGCAGGCAAGATGTAAAGGGCTGGAGGATGGATTGCAGAGAATTGTGGAATCATGGAATAGTCTGGACGTGAAGGGATGACCCTTTTAAAGGTGATCCTGCCCAAAAACCCTGCCATGGGCAGGGACAACTTCCAGGTTGTTCTGAGCTCTTTCCAACCTGGCCTTAGACACTTCCAGGGATGGGGCAGCCACAGCCTCTCCCCTTTGCCAGTGTTTTACAAACCTGATTGTAAAAAAGAATCTCTCTTTATCTGATCTAAATCAACCTTTCTTCAGCTTAAACTCGTCACCTCTTGTTCTGTCACAACAGGATGAGGCAAAGCTAAAATATCCTTGACCAAGAAGGGTTTGGCTGTGCCTCAAAATATTCCTGAATTTATCTGTTGTTTCCTCCTACTCATTTACCAACTGAGCTTCACTACCACAAAATAATCAGGCATCCCAACAATTTCATATCAGCTTTTAGCAGGAACAGCACCTTGCAGCAAGGAGTTGCCACATCTCTGGGGAAGTGAATCCATTTTTAAGCACTTTCCCTGCTGAGTTGAGCCTGGATGGAAAACAGGGTTCCAGTCAGTCTCTGGGAAATACTGACACCTCCTCCGGCTTCTGGACACAGTGTTGGCTTCTGTCCCTTGAAAATGGTGCTGCTTCTAGAGCAGGGATGGGGACAACAGATCCTTTCATACTTCAGAGGAGAAGGAAGCAGGGCCACAATGCAAAACACCCGGATTTTCCACGTTTCTGGGCCAGACAGGTGGAAAACAGGACTGCCAGCAAAGCAGGGAGGGAAACCCAAACACCTTGGGTGCAGCGTTTCACGGTGCTCCAGCCAGATCTGAAATTCTTGCCCCTGAAGGTTTTAAAATTGCTCTTCCTGAGGCTGAAGATTGATGGGTTCATTCCCCTTCCCAAGTGTAATTTCTCTTATTCTGGCCCTATTTTAGCAGCTCCAAGTGTTTAATGTCTGGGATATTTTCCAGGTGGTTTAAACAGCAGCTTCGAGGGCTGGCTTGATGGTTTCCTGCTTTAGTTCGTGCTGCAGTGGGGTGCAGGAATGGATGCAGGTGATTTCTGTCTGTGATTTTCTCCACAGACCAAGAGGTTTCCATGTAGAGATGTGAATTTGCCCCTCCTCAGAATTCACTTTACCCTTTCCACCTGTAACACCTGCTTTGCTTTTGGAAAATTGCTCCAGCCTTGCTGAATCTGAACAGCTCCCAAGACATCCCATTCCCACCTTTGAAGAGCCTCCTGCAAGGCTTTGCCAGGACCTTTCTGGGTGAGTGATTCCCATTTATTTCAGGTATTGGCGTCACTGATGTTCAAAAATGATCTGGAAAAGTTTATCTTTAAAAGGAAACCAACCACCAGATGTAGCTCTCTGAGGGGGAAATATTTTCCTGACCTGGTGGCTGGTAGTAGTTATTTTATTCATATAAACCACAGCAGCAATTTAAAACCATGGAATAATTCAGGCTGGAAGGAATTCATGGAGCTCATCTCATTCCACGCCTTGATCAGTGCTGGTCTAACTAGATCAGGTCACTGAAAGCCGTGTCCAGGTGTGTTTTAAACACCTGCAAGGGCAAGAAGGAGGATGAGGAAGGGCCTGGCCATGTTGTGTAGTTTTGGGGAAGGATGGATGCCTGTTCCCCATGTCTGGCATCATCTCCCTGGTCCAGGCAGGGGCAGTGATGGATAAATGCAGCTCTGCAGCTCTGTACTCCTGGGATGGGTGGGGAAACGGGGAAATATTTCCATGCTCTTCACAGTCCTGGGCTTTGGAGACTTGCCCTTAGAGAGCTGGAGGTATTCCCCTGGAGAAGAAAACACTCCAGGGAGACCTCAGAGCCCCTTCCAGTGCCTAAAGGAGCTCCAGGAGAGCTGTAGATGGTCTTGGGTCAAGGGATGGAGGGACAGGACACAGAGAATGGCTTCCCACTGCCAGAGGGCAGGGTTAGATGGAATATTGGGAAGAAATTCTTGGCTGTGAGGGTGGGGAAGCCCTGGCACAGGTTTCTCAGAGAAGCTGTGGCTGCCCCTGGATCCCTGGAAGTGTCCAAGGCCAGGTTGGACAGGGCTTGGAGCAAGCTGGGACAGTGGAAGATGTCCCTGCTCAGGGCAGGGGGTGGAACTGGATGAGATTTAAGATCCCTCCCAACCCAAAACATGTTGGAGTCAGACCCAAGGGACTCATATTCCTGATGGGGAGTATCCCCTGGTGTTTGGCCACCCTGGGGCTGGACAAGCTGTCCCAGATCTCTCTCAGCAGCATTGATTTCCAAGGCCTGTGGCAGAGGAAGGGGGTGTGATTTTCACGTGCTGGATGGGATCCACCAGCCTCCAGCCAAAGGACACGTTCTGCTCCACCAATCTGCTCCCTATTTTTCCTCATTAACGCTCCTGCCATGCTCGACAGTTGTGATTTGAATAATTTGGACTGATTAGTGTTTACACAGCAACACTGGGAGGAAATGAAACCACACCAGAGCCAGCAGCCAGCTCAAGGCTCTGAGATGCCATTTTTGGGGGGGTTTCTAAAGAAAAGGGCCCACATGACCTGCAGACCTTTGTCACTTGCTTGCCTGCAAGCTTGGTCACCTGAAATAGGTGACAAATCACAGCTGTGTCTGATCTGGGAGTGCAGCTCTCAAAGACAGGTGGGTTTGGAAGGTTTTAAGTAAAACTGGTTGCTGGCTGAAGGACAGGAGATGTTTTACTGTTGGCACAGAAGGAAGGGCAGGGATGGCGGTGCCTGGGAGTGTTTGTATTCCTTAAAGCACAGATCCAGCGACCAGGATGTGCCTCTGCCCTCTTGCACAGCACCTGGAACATTCCAAACAAGGTCAGGACAGGCGGTATCCACAGCCAGGAGAGCAAGGATGGGGAGCAGACAGGGTCAGAGGAGAGAAAACAGTGAAAACTGCACCTGGGAGATAAAAGGGACTTAAGCAGAAAAGATAAGGGTTATGGGAATATCTTGGAGTCTTGTGTCAATGGGTAAAAGCAGCCTTGGAGCTGTGGGACACAAACATGAGCTCTGTAAAGATTCACCCATTTCATGGAGCTTCTTTGCCTTTTTTTCCTGATCAGAGGCCATTTCTCAAAGGTTGCTGGGGATGCAGAAATCCCTTCAGCGAATCCTCTGCCTTCCTCCATCTCTGCAGGCAGAGAGGCCTTATCAGACCTTTCCCTGGAAATGGATGTCCTGTCCCCATCTCCAAAGGTGCTGCTGGAAATGTGATCCTTGAAAATGTTTTGTGCAGAGCCAGGAAGGTTCCTGCTCCTTTCTCTGCTTTTGGCACTGGCCACTTCTGCTTTTTCCTGGTGTTCTTGAGGCTCAGCACTTCATTTGAGCTGACTCAGGTGATCCCAGAAGTGTCCTTGTAGATCCAGATGGGGGGTGTTCAGTTGAAAAAGGATCCAGGGAGAGCTCAGAGCCTCTTCCAGAGCCTAAAGGAGCTCCAGGAGAGCTGGAGAGGGACTGGGGACAAGGGATGCACGGATAGGACACAGGGAATGGCTTCCCACTGCCAGAGGGCAGGGTTAGATGGGATATTGGGAAGAAATTCTTGGCTGTGAGGGTGGGGAGGCCCTGGCACAGGGTGCCCAGAGAAGCTGTGGCTGCCCCTGGATCCCTGGAAGGCCCAAGACAAGGTTGGATGGGGCTGGGGCAACCTGGGACAGTGGAAGGTGTCCCTGCCCATGATGGGGAGTGGAACTGGATGATCTTTAAGGTCCTTTCCAACCCAAACCATTCCATGGCTCTGTGAAAGTCCCTCAAGGAGCACTTGCAGTGGGGATACTTCAGTGCAGGAGGAGAATCTGAAAACCCTCAATGGAGCTTTTGATCTCCAGCTGTTCACTCTGTTTGAGCTCTGGGTGCAGCAGCACTGCAAGATTCCCTGTGCAGGATTCCCCACCACAGAGGGATGAGGTCAACACAAAGATTCAGGGATTCTGTCGTGCTTTGATTCCTGTTGTATTTTCCCCTCTCCTCAAAATCCACCCTGCAACCACTGAAATTCACTTGATGAGAGCATTTCCCACCGCCCTCCCTCTCCTGTAAGCTCCAAGCAACCAGGAAAAGAAGGAGAGGCTTTAACAGAAACTGAAATCATCAAACCCCCAAATCCTCCAAAGCTGATATTTCATCTGAGGAAGGGAGCAGCTCCCGAGCCCCCTCAGTGCCTGCTGGGAGTGTGATCCAAGCACTGATATTATCCAGGGAATGCTCTGATCTCTGTCAGTGAGCTGAGGCCAAAACCCTGGGAGAACTGAAGGAACCTCCCCGTATTTATTTATTTATCTGACTCTGTGTGCATGGGCAGGTTTGTTTGTGTGTGTAAGGATTTCTGAGGGAACGCAGGCTTGGATTTCCTTGCTGGCTGGGTTTGTTTCGGTTGGTTTTCATTTTTTTTTTTTTCACTGAAAAGATCAGATTTCACCCCTCTGATTTAGGAAGATCTGAGTGTTGGCAGTGGTCAGAACCACCCCCAGCTGCTTCCTCAGTGTCCCCGTGGATGGCTGAGCAGCCTCTGGCTATGGCTGCGTGTCCAGATCCTCTCCAAATGAGGGAAGAGCCGGCATTCCTGCCTTTTCCTTTCCTGCCAGTGCACGATACTGCCAAGGAAATGCAAAATCATCCCTTCCTGGCTGCAAGGATTAATAACCAGCTCATTGAGACAAAGGACACCAGGCTGAGCCACGGCTCAGCAAACATCGACGCTCCTCTCTCCCAGCTCCGCTCCACTCGTGATGCAGATGGAGCTGGGATGCTGCTCCCGAGGGGAATTCTCACCCCCATGAGATCTCAGCTTCCTCAGTTTCCCAAGGTCTCCCTCCCTGCAGGATTTCTGGGTGCTGCGAGATGTCTTTGCCTCGCCCCATCTGCCTCCCTTCTTCCCAAATGGAGTGTGGGGTCCCTCAGGATGCGATTCCATGGCAGCCTGGGCGGAGGAGCATCAGCCCCAAGAGGGGCTGACTGTGAGGATCGGGGTGGTACAGGCAGGAGTGGATGTAGGAAATCTCTCCAGGGTCACAGCACCATCCCTGGAGCCCACACTGGCCAAAGAGATGCTTTTTAGGGAGAGCTTTTAATCCGTGGTGTCCTGGTTTAGGGCAAGAGTCGGGACAAGGGTAGAAATGTGGTGGTTTGGCCAGGAAGTGATTTTTCAGGAAGTTATAGCTTGACAAACCAATTAGAAAGGGATATGTCTCTGTGAACCTACAGGGTTAAATATTGAAGGATCTTGGGCAACTGCCCCTTTTTCAGGCAGTAAAACAGTAGTTGTACTGTCTTAAGTAGATAAGAGTTATATATTGTATGTAATTTTGATAATAATTTTTTTAAAGGTGTGTTCCCAGATGCGAATGGGTAAGATGTGCTAGTTTAGCACAGATAGCAAGAGCCAATTAGTTAATAACTTTAAAACTGACAGCTTGATTAACCAATTAAAAAGATGGCATGCCTTTGGGAACCCACAAGCTTAAAAATAATGAAATATCTAAAAAATTCTCTTTTCCTTCCAGCCAAAAAAGCAAATAACAACCAACCTCAACAACTGCTCCGTGGAGTGGCCCAAGCCAGCCAAGCCACTGCTCTCCCTGATACAAGCATCACAAAGTCACCCTAGGACACATGGGCAGGAGCTCTCCATGGGCCCATCCTCAAGTGCTTCCTTGGCATCCTCATCCCTGGAGTTAGGGCTGCCAGGGAGGACACCCCAGCCTGGTCTTTAACATTCATTCTTGGCCTTGCTGTTATTTCTCACCCTTTCCCCAACATCTTTATGTTTTCTGATGCCCACTGTGCCGAGAGCTAGTTTGTGTTACTGATTTTAAACTGATTCCCTGAGGGTTTCATCCCTTGCTCCCCAGGATTTGGGGTGAGATGGGTCTGTAGTTGTCATACCCAGCTCCTTCATGGCCACTTGACACAGCCAGGGGTGTTTTGGGCCAGGGGACAAGTCCAGGCACCGGTCAGTTCACTGGTGTGGATGTAGTCTGTGTCTAGCCTGTGTTAGATCCTAGAAACATAGATTTTTTTTTGATTGGAAGGGAAAATAAGGATTGTCTCTATATAATAGGGTGACCCCTGCAAGGACATCTCCCACTGTCCCAGGTTGCTCCAAGCCCCATCCAACCTGGTCTTGGACACTTCCAGGGATCCAGGGGCAGCCACAGCTTCTCTGAGCACCCTGTGCCAGAGCCTCTCCACCCTCACAGGGAAGAATTTCTGCCCCACATCCCACCCAAATTTCCCCTTTTTCAGTTTAAACCCATTCCCCCTTGTCCTGTCCCTCCAGGCCCTCATCCCAAGTCCCTCTCCACCTCTCCTTCAGCTACTTTAGGCACTGCAAGGGGCTCTGAGTTCTCCCTGGAGCCTTCTTCTCTCCAGGCTGAACAGCCCAACCCTCTCAGTCTCCTCTGGATCAGTGCACTGATGGAAAAGCACTTGAGAAACGTTTGTGGGAATGTGACATCTCTGAGGTTCGCTGGTCCATCAGATCTGGCTGGGATGAGGAGGTTCCAGAGTTGTTTGGGGGGAAGAGGGGGTGGATGACAGCAGGATACACAATCAGCATCATTTTTAAGTGTGGCAGGAATAAAACTAAACACTCCAAAAGCAGCTTGTGCATCAGCAATCCAAACTGATAGCAGGAGAAGGGAAATCAGGACAAGTGGGAAAATTCTACAAGGCGCAATTAATCAGATCCAAAAAAATAAACCACAGCTCTGCCTCTGAGGCAGCCAGAGAAGCAGAAAAAAACGAGGCTGAGCCTCTCCCTCTCCCCACAGCCAGCATGCAAATCCATCCTGAGCAATTTCTGGAGCAGCAGCAGGTCAGTAATTGATTTGGAGACCCGAATTTCTGACTGCATCACCATGCAGATGTGCTTCCCAGCCCGGCTGGCGGCTGTGCAGCTCCCGCTGCAGCAAATGAGCTTGGAATACCAATGTAGAGGGGAAGGAGCACTCTCTTCCCTTGACAGGGGATCAGTGGGGAGATAAAAACCTTTCCATGCTGAATTAACCCAGTTTTGTCTTGGGTTGCAGCCCCCCTTCCCTGTCTCCCTTCTCTCTTCAGAGTAAAATGCCTATTCAGGATTCCCTTGCTGGGGTAAAAGGGAACTGGGAATGCTGGAGGAGAAGGAGGAGGAGCAGGGGATTCACCAGGGGCTGTTTTTAACTTGGTCTGGAAGCTGCTGGCCTTGGAAATGATGCTGCTGTTTCAAAAACCAGAGTGGCTCTGGTCCTTCCCTCTTCTCAGCCCCGCAGCTCAGGCATCCTTTGGGAAGCACTGGGAGCACAGGGAACCTCATTCCAGGGATGAATCCATGATGCTGTGGTGGGGAATGGCTGCTCCTGGCTGTAGAGGCTGAGCACTGGCCCAAGCACCTCATCTCCCAGCCTGGATTTGAGCAAAAATCTTAAAAACCTCCTGGACAGCGGCATCCCCCCCAAAAATTGTGAAAATTCAAGGCAGGAGTGATAGAGGTTAATGCAGGGTTGGGCCATCCATAGGAACTGAATGAAATCTCACTCAGGAAAACCTCACACTGATGTCAGAAACTTAAAAGTGAGGCCCAGGGTGAAGATGAGATCCTCCAAATTGAGATCCCGAGGAGGCAGAGTGCCTTCATCCCTTCCCACCGAAATCCTGTGGCCTTTGCCGTGAGGAGGATCACCCCAGGTGCTGGGCAGCTCTTGGGATGCTGCCACTCATCCTGCAGGACCTGGATGGAGAACCATGGATTCGTGCAGGGTGATCCAAACCTCTGGTTTTTGGCCTTTGGCACCTGAACTCCACAACCTCGGAGGGCAAAGCAGCTGCCCACAGAAGTGATGGCACTGGGAGATTTTGCTGCAATTTTTAAAAGTCCAGGGGTCCTCTAAGCCCAGTTTTGTGGGTTTTAAGCCCAAACTGGCCTTTTACCAGCTCTGGATTTTGCAACAGCAGAACTGGAGGAGTATCACAAGAGCCATTATGGAAAATCTAGGAATAAAAAGGAATGTGGTGCCCAGAAGAGCTTTGGGCAGCAGAGTCTCCAATCCTCATCAGCCTTGCAGTGCCAAAATCAGCTCCTGCCTACTGCAGGCTTGGAGTTTGCACGTCTGTAGTGCTCCAAACCCCACAGCAGCCAAGAGGGATTTCCTGGGATACAGCCAGGGCAGGATGAGCACTAAATGCAGCAGAGAAATATCTGGGAACACGACTCAAGAGCGGAGCAAGACCAGCACAGCTATTCTTTATTTCTTCCTTAATTATGTCCTTTCTTTTAAAGAGATCCACAGTGATACAGGGGACAGATGGGCTGGGCGAGCTGAGACCATTCTCCACTCCCCCTCATCCTTGTCTGTACAAAGAGATGCTGCAGGGAAAGGCAAATATTTGATTGTTTAGGATGCTGAGGAAAGAGAAACGGGAACGTGAGCCAGCAAGCAGCTCCTCACTCAAGAAGAGCTTTCTGTGGCATGGATACAGCCCTCCAGAGGGGCTGGAGCAGGGGGTCCTGGGGGCAGGGGGAAGGCAGGATGGAGGAAGAACATCTGCATCCTTTATAAGACCTGTTCCCTTATCTCAGTCCCACGGGGGAGAGTATTTCAGGGGAAAAATGGTGCTGGAGGGTGATACAGCCTTGCACGTGTCCAGAATGGAATGAGACTCGTGAAGATGTACCAAGTCTCTGAGGCTGTCCTGCACTTTCAGGCTGGCTTAAAATAATTAGCGAGATGGCTCTTCAGTGCGTTTTATAAATGTTTTAATAAATGAAAAATAAGAAACATTACAGAAACAAATGAAAAAGCTGAGCACAGGTGCCCGAGAAGCCTCTGACACCTTGCTGAGACACCCTAAAAAGCCCTTGAGTTCCTTTGTGCTGTTTCTTTAGTACTCGATGGGCTAGGTGGGCCACCTGGCACCCTGCCCAATGAAATTGGCTACAGGCTTTGAGGTACCCTTCCAAAACCCAACCAATGCTCCTGTGCTGGCACTGAGCCAATACGAATGAAAAGGGCACAGGACTTTCTAGTTTGGTTTCCTTATGTGTTTAGGTAAGCTGAAACTTTTTCCCTTGTACAGAAACACCTGCTCGGTGTGGGAAATGCATTCCAACAGGAGGAGATGGGAGAGGAGGAAATCTCCCTGGGAGACAAGAGTGCGAAAGAATAGGCTTGGGATGCTGGTGTAAAGGGGGAAAAAGGAATTTGAGAATGAAATATCCATCCTCTGAGAGTGGCCCTTGAGGTGTTATTTCAGTTCCAGAGAGATTGTCCTTCACCTGCTGTCCCCAAGGACAGCCAGCACAGAGCTCCTCCCTCCAGCCTGCCTGTGCTGGCACAGCCTCACGGGAGCAGCAGGATTGTCCCCTGTCCCTGGGCATCCCCTGTGGCCACAGAGGCTCCATGGGGGTGGGGACAAGGTGGCTGAAAGTCACAGACACATCAGACAGCCCGTGGGGGACAAGTGCCCAGGGCTGGTGTGCAGCCCCACCCCAGAACGTGGACTAAAATCATAGACTCTTTGAATTGTTTAGGGTGGAAAAGACCTTTGAAATCATCAAGTCCAATAGTTGCCCCAGCACTACCAAACCCACCACTAACCCATGTCCCCAAATGTCACATCCCCATGGCTTTTGAACACATCCAGGGATGGTGACTCCACTCCTTCCCTGGGAAGTCTGTTCCAATACTTCTCACGGAATCTCCATACACGTCAACAGATGTCCCAAAAAGTGCTGCAGGGACAAAAGAAGGGTCACAGGCTATTGAGAAATCTGTGTGTTTTATATTTTTCAGGCTACTGAAAAGTTTGTCCATTTTATGTTTTTCACGTTATATGAATTTTAAGGATTTGTGGGTTTGTTTGTTGTTTGGGTGGTTTTTTTTTTTTTTTCATATATAAATCCATGTCTGAGAGACTGCAAACATGAAAAGACACTCTGAAGAGGAGCAATATTGGAAATAATTTATATTGAAAAAGAACTTTAAAATCCTTGAGTCCAACCATTCCCCCAGCACTGCCAAGCCCACCACTAACCCATGTCCCCGAGAGCCACATCCATCTTTTAAATCCCTCCAGGGCTGGGGATATCAGCACTGCCCTGGCAGCCTTTTTCAATGTCTGACCATCATTTCAGTGAAGAAATTGTTCCTAATATTCACTATAAACCTCCTCTAGTTCACATTCAGCTCCAGAGCCTCGCTCTGCCCCTCTGGCCTGTTCAAGGAAACATCCTGAAAATGAAAATGAGATGTTGTGGGGAGCCCCAGGCACAGTGCCAGCCCCCACAGAGGGGCTCAGTGAAGCACACACGGCTTTCCACACCCATGTGCATACTTATAGGAAGGCTTTGGAGGCTTATCTGGGCTCTGGAGATGTCCCACGGCTCACACAGGCACCCCAAAATCCTGCCCCTGCCCTCCTCTCCTGTAAATTTCCCCTTTCCAGCACCCACACCCCAAACGTGGCTCGATCCGGGCAGCCCTGCAGGAGAGCACGGCCAGGTCCGAGGACGTAATTTCCCAAAATATCCTGTACCGGCGGATTTTAGCCCTTTGCTCTGGCACATCCGCTGGGCAGATGGTCGCAGGGCACGGCTCAGGTAGGGAAGCAGCTCCCGCACGCTCCAAATCTTCCCTTCTCCCTCTGCTTCCCGGCAAGAAAGGGGCTGATTAGCACAAAAATCCATGGCAACCCGGCCAGCAGCCTCGGAGCCGGCTCCTCGCTCCCTCCCCTGCTCGGAAAGCCTTTGTCTGCTGCTGGCACACCCCTCAAGCCCTCGCTTTTTGCCCTCCTGGATTTTGGAAGGAGCAGCTTCGCTCTTCTCTTCCCCTCCGGGCAGAGCTGGCTGGGGAACAGAAGATTCAGGTTTCCCCCTTACCTGTAAGGGACATTTGACTCCTTTTCCCTTTTCTAGGGAATTTCTGAAGAAGCCAGGCAAGGGATATGCCCTCAGGGTTGAGGCTCGTCCTAGAGATGGGTAAATACCCTGGACTGATGCCCCTAAGGAGATGATTTCCACCTGCAAACAGCAGAGGGGGAAAAAATCAGGCTGTGACTGCAAAAATCTTTTCAACAGCCACCTGGCAATTACAGATCAGGGTGTTCCCCTGAGGAAAGACCCTGTAATAACAGCCAGGCGTGGCCTCCTTTGGGGTTAAGGGTGTTCCTGGGGCAGTGAAGCAGCATTTTTTCCCTCTGGGACTCACAGAGCATCCTGGCTAAAACCAGCCTGGAGTGCAGTCCGTGCCTTGCCTGAAATCTGAACGTGCAGCCTGCTGAGCACGAATCAATAGGAAAAGGGGAATTTTCCTTTCCAAGCAAAGCCAGGCTAGAGGGAATCCCCCAGACCCTCTCTGATCCCTCTCACCGAGCCCACTCCACACATGAAATCCATTTTAAAGGCAGCCTTTGAATCCACCAATTTCCTTCCCTGAGGGAACCAGCCCTGCAGTGCACGGAACCCTCCGGGTGCCTGGAGGGGCCGAATTGAATTTTACATCCCCCATTGGCACACATTCCTGCCATTCCCCCTGCTCCCCTTAGCAAACACTCCAGCAGACCGGGGTGAGCCCCCGAGGAATCCCGAGCTGGCTAAAACTTCCCAAATCCTGGCCAAGCAGCCCAACATCCCCTGGCTGGTGCCAGTGAGGGGTGGCAGATGCCCACAGCAGCATCGGCCCCTCAGCATCTTCGGGTGAAAACACGGAAAAAACGGGAAATTCTTGGCAGCGGGGGCTGGGATAAGGAATATTTTGATTGCTGCAGGAGGACCTCGGATGCCTGGCACGATCCACTCAGCGTTCGAGTGGTCCTGCTGAAGCCTGTAAAGCTGGCTCTGCCTGAAGATAAGGCTGAGCCCGCAGCCCGGGCTGGCTGGAGCCCAGGCCGGCACAAAGAGGGCTTTGTGCGAGAGGGATGCTCCAGGGGATGGAGCATTCCCGGGGGATATTGAGGGCCCGGAGACAAAACGGGGAGAAGCTCAAAAGGGACATTTCTTTCTTTGCTGTCTGGGAGATGGAAAGGAGCCGCACATCGGGATTAAAAAGCCGCAGGTGATCAAAACACCCGCGGCCGCGGAGCGGTGAAAGGGGAACAAAGAGGCGCAGGGAGGGAGAGGGGATGGCAGAGTAAACACTCCACGGGGATCTGATGGGAAAGAAAGGAGCTGGGAGGCCGAGCCGCCACGGCACCTCGTGGATCTGCCAGGCTCGAAGCCATTTAAAGCCGTGTTTCCTCCGGGCGGCGATGCCAGGCTTGAGAGGATGAAGGGCGAGGCGGGAGGAAGGCAGGGTGACACCAGGGAAAAGCATGTCCCTGTGCCCTTGGCAGGCTGGGATGGGCACCAGCACAGGGTGATCTGTGTGTGCAGAGGGGCCATCTGAGAGTCCCCCATGCCTCGAGATCCAGCTGAAGGATTGCAGCCCAGCTCCTGGCGAGTCCACAGAGTCACGGGATGGTTTAGGTTGGGAGGGACACTGGAGGTCACCTAGCCCGAGGTTCCCCTAGAGCAGCTTACTCAGGCTTGTGTCCAGATGGCTTTTGAATATCTCCAGAGAAGAATAAACCCGGAACCACAGAATGGTTTGGGTTGGAAGGGACCTTAAATGGACTCATCCCATTCCACCCCCTGCCATGGGCAGGGACACCTTCCACTATCTCTTGGTCCTCCAACCCCCATCCAGCCTGGCCTTGGACACTTCCAGGAACCCAGGAGCAGCCATGGCTTCTCTGGGAAACCTGTGCCAGGGCCTCTCCACCCTCACAGGGAAGAATTTCTTCCTAATGTCTAATCCAAATATCCACTTTTCTAGTTTAAAACTGTTCTCTTTGTCCTGTTATCGTCTGCCCATGTAGAAAGCTGTTCATCCTCTTTTTTATGAGCCCCTTTGGGCTCTGGAAGGGGATCTGAGCTCTCCCCGGATCCTTCTCTTCTCCAGGTGAGCACCCCCAGCTCTCCCAGCCTGGCTCCAGAGCAGAGGGGCTCCAGCCCTTGGAGCATCTCTGTGGCCTCCTCTGGTCCTACTCCAGTAATTCCATGTCCTTATGCTGAGATTCCAGAGGTGGATTCAGTACTCCAGGCTGGACATCACAAGGGCAGAGTACAGGGAGGGAGCCCTTGGTCAATTCCTGTCCACCAGAGTGACCTGTTGGTCATAAAGGAGGAGGAGCAGAGGAGAATTGGGGTCAGGGGTGGCAGGTGGAGCTCTCAGAGCTGTGAAATAACTGGACTTGCACCCCTGGAGAGAGGCTTGAGAAGCTCCAGGCTGAGGGCTTAGGGTTTCAGGAGAGTTGACTTCAGCTTTTTGGGGAACTCTGAGGTTGTTATGAAGGGGAGAAAATGTCCAAGACAGCTGGCTGATTTATTTTTAAAGAAAACTCATTCAGAGCTTGGGAACAAACCCTGCCTTTGCTAGTGAAAATCAGGAATCTCAGCACAAAAGCCTCCTCGGCTAATTAAGACACTTCTTAGTGAGCTGAGCTGTTAAAAGGGAGCATACAAAAAATGGAAATAAGGAGGGGAAATGAAAGAAAGAGTGCCAATGCAAGGCTGGGGTACTTAGGGATGAAAGCTGGAGGGCTGAGGAGCAGCTGGAGCACAGAGTGGCCAGGGTTGCTGAGAGTGACAAAAAGAGGGGCTGCAAGTGTTTTAACAGCACACTCCAGGGAAAATGTGTGTGGGTTGTTGGATGGGAGGACAGCCTAACAAAGGGTGATTCTGGCAAAGGTTGAATGCCCTTCTTTGCCTCAGTTCCTACAGCTCAGGCTTGCTCCAAGCTCCGGCACATAACAGCAGTGTTTGGGAAGGAGAATAACCAGCAGCTGGGGAAATAAAATTTTAGGGGCTGTTTAGTGAAATTAGATGTATTTATGTCCATGAGACTGGATGAGAGTGCTCTAATGGAATTCTGGTGGAATTGTGGGACTGCTGCCTGTCAGCTGCAAAAAGCTCCTGGTGTCTGATCTCTGCCCGCCCTCAGGTGTCTCCAAGATTTATACACATCCTTTAAAAAGGGAAAAAAGGAGGATTTGGAGAGCTCTGGAGGTCAGCTCCACCTTATACCCTAGAAAAATCATGGAGCAGGTCCTCTGGGAATTAATTTCTGGACATGAGGAGACCAGAGCTCACAGACTCCAGGTTTAGTTCTCTGGATGCTGGTGCATAAGGTGCTCTGCAGAAATGGAATTCCAGGTGAGAGAAAGCTCACAAAGCAATCAGCCTTTCTTCTTCTGTGGCAATAGCTCTGAACTGGGCCCAGAAGGAAGGCTGGCATTTTGAGGATGTGAAGGAACCCCTTAGGAATCAAGTCCTGGTGCTAAATCCTTTCCTTCCCTGCCAGAACTGGGAAGAAATCACAAACAACGAGGCAAATTTCACCTCTCACCCTCTGGCCCATCGCAGATCTTGAGGTTTGCACCAGGATCAGTCCCTGCCCTTGCCCATCCTGAAGCTTGGAAGGGAAAATGGTGAAAAACTCCAAAAAGGGCTTTTCCCAGGAAATTTGGCCAGGTGTATACAGACAGCGCCTGGCTTGAAGTGCTCCTTTTAGCTCAGGGCAGGGGCTCAGCCTGGCTCTTTGTGACATCCTGGTTTTTTCCCGCACAGGGGACACACAGAGGATGTTTTGGTGGCTGTTTTTTGCCCAAAGGAAGGATTTTCAGGAGCACCACCACCTGTCATCCTTCACAGGGGTGCTGGAGACTGCAGCTCCTCCCAGCAGAGCCCCTGGGACATCCTTCCTCTGCCATCCTCTCCTCCTGCATGGCAAGGAACTCTCTGATAAATAATTCCCTTTTTATCTGGCTGTTACTAGGAAGCCTCCTGGCATCCCTGGGACTGTAGCTCAGAGCAGGCTGGCAGCTAATGCAGATAATTAAGATTTTATAGCCACCTTTCTAAACGAGCTGGCCAACCCTCCCTGTGGGGGTCTCAGAGAGCTGGGGTCCTCTGTCTGTGCTCAGTGAGCTTGGAAGGGACCCAGGGAAGGAAAAATAACTTCTTCAGAGCATTGCTGGTGTCAGTGTTGGGGCTGTGTTGGGGCTGGGAGCAAACCAAAAAGCTGAGGAGCTTTTCCAGGTGCTGGATTTCAATGGTCATCACAGTCCCTGGCACGGGTTAGGCACGAGACAACAACTCCCAAGCAAAGTTTAGGAGCTTTCATGGGTCAGGGACATTCCTAAGGTGTAGTTTGGTGTGGCTGCTGTTTTGTAATTCATAATATGGACATGATCAGATTGGGCACTTGCCCTTAGGCCAGAGGATGGGTCCTGGTTGCTGGTGAAGACACAGCTCCTGCTGTTCCCATCCAAATCAGTGATTCCACTACTGGGGGAGAGGTTTGTGTGTCACAAGTCAAGAAAACTTTGTCCCTGCAGCCTGGGCTTAAAAATGCACTGGAGAATTGTTGCTTTGCAAGATTTCTGAGTCCTCAGTGATTGCTCTCTGTCAGAAAGGATTATTGCACTCTGTCCTGGTTGAGTTTCCTCAGCTCTGTGGGTGAATTGCACAGCACCAGGGTTCCTCCTGTGCCCTGGATTCCAGCTGGTGCAGCCCAGACAGGTTTATATGGCTAAATCCTCGTGCCCCCAAAGAGGTAGCAGCACCCAGGCTGGCAGTTTGGGATGACCCATGGCTCCCACAACTCCTGAACCCAGCCTGCTGGGTTGTTGGAGTCAGTGCTGGTTGGGCTGGACCCACACCAAGCCAGGAACCTTGTGGAGCAGGCAGAGCCCACCCTTGGGAAGCCACACACCAAAGGCACCGAAGCTTTGGCTGGAATTGGCAGCCTGGGAGGGAGACAGCACGCTCTGAAAGGCTCCTGCCTTCACAGGATGAGTTTGAGAGCATTAAGAACTTGATCCCTCTGATCTGGTTAGAAGCCTTGCAACAGGCTTTCAGTTTTGATTCACCTGCAGGACGAGATTTTCTCTAAAATCCCAATCCCAGCAGCTTCCAGGGTGGTGAGGGACGTGCTGAGCCTGCCAAGGTGTTCACAGCTGGGAGAGCAGGAGGGGCTCAGCTGCATCTCTGAGCATTTCCCCACAGTGTGGGCCATCCCACCTCTCATCTCCCACCTTCTAATCACAGGATAATCTCTCCAATCATCTTCCTGGAGTGGCAGGAAGGAGCTGACCTTTGCAGATCTCCACAGGGCACTGTCAGCAGCATTCCTGCTTCCCACTGAGCTGCCTCCTTGGCTACCCAGGCTGAGAGCTGAAGCAGGGGAGGGCAAATCCCTCTGCCCCCCTGAGCAATCCCCTATCCAAGAGAGATCCCCTCGTACCACATGGCATCTCTGGAGCAGCTCCTTGCTACCCCCATTGTTCCTGGGAAAGGCAGACAATGATCCGAGAATGCAAAACCCCTGAAACCCCTCCAAAAAAGACGAAATTTATGAGCAGCCTGTTCCAGCTGGCAGAGGGAAACTGTCAGTGGAACAAAAACATTGTGTAATAACCTCCTTCCTCCCCCTCAGCCCCCTCTGGGGGGAGCTGAGACAGCCACAGGGGAGAGGGGGAGTCGAGAAAGGAGCGGTGGTGAAGCACTGAGCATCCTCAAGGAATCACAGAATGGATTGGGCTGGAAGGGAAAATAAAGATGATCTCACTCCAACCTCCACATTCCACCAGTCCAGGGTGCTCCAAGCCCTGTCCAGCCTGGCCTTGGACACTTCCAGGGATGGGACAGCCACAGCTTTGGCTCTGCAGACCCCTCTCAGTGGCTGCCCCAGAGTGTTTTAAAGCACATTTTGGTGCTGAGGGCAACAGTGACCAGAATTCTTTGCCTGACCACAAGGACTCTGTAATTCCACCTTTTGCAAGCATGGAGCCACCCCAGGCCTTGGCTGCTCTGAATGGTGGGTGAATGAAGATGGTTTATTGGTCCTTCTTCATAAAATAGTTTGAAAAGATAAGAGAAGAAAGGCTGGAATCAGGAGTTTCCCCCATATTTGATCGTTTACCTTAAATTCCACATTTGCATTTCACCTTAACTTCCCAACCATCGGAACCTGGGGTTCCCAGGAATGAGTGTGATCATCCAGGACTCGGGAGTTCCTGGAGAGAGGACGGCAGTGCTGGTGCCAACCATCTTCCCAGATTGCCCAGGTCACACAGAGATGGGTGAGGGTTTCAAGAGTGGTTTGCACATCTCTGGGTGCTGCTCCTCCTTGGAGCTCCTCTGGCCAGCATCTGGTTTATAAGTGACGCCAGAGGGGTGGTTTCTCCTGGATTTTTGGGATGTCTCACTCCCATGCGTGCATCCCCTCAGACACAACTCTTGGTTGTAAAATGTGCAGCGGGGGAAGCGAGTCTGGCTCCGGTTCTGGTGTGGAGCCTGCCACCTCCTCCTTGCAATCCCTTGTTTTTCCCTTCCTCCCCCTCCTGTCTGCCTTGATCTGAATGAAAACCCACTCAGCAGACAGCGCCAGGCTGTGAAATAAACCCACGAGGTGCTGGGAATGCTCCAGCTGAGATTTTTTTTCCCATATATATCCATATCTAAATCATCTATAACTATATAAAAGGTTAAACTGTGATGGTTGAAATCCCGTGTAGCAGAGTCCATCTGAAAATTCAGTCTTTAAATCCTTAAATGTGTCATTCCTTGGCTTTCCTGGTGCAAGGAGACCCAGCGTGGCATTTCTGTGACCGTGTCTCCGCCGAATTTAATTAAGGTTTTATGGGGGTGGTTGTGGGAGACCTCGAATCACTCAGTGATTATGGGATAGCACTTCCCAGTGCCAAAAGTGTGAGGAATGAGACACTTTCCCGGGAACAATGAGCCTTTTCATCATTTCTGCTTTGGGGCTGTGACAGAGGAGCAAGGTCCTGTCCATTACTGGGTCGTGGCAGCCCGTGCCAGGAAGAGCAGCCAGTTGATGGTGAAGTAAAATGTGCAAAAATTGCTTTGTGTTTCCTCTTAATTAACCCAAAGGAAGCAAAAAGAAAAAAAAAGAAATCTGGGCCAATTAATTTTTGACTGATTTTTTTTCATGGTAAAAAATACAGAGCTTTGGGCTGACTAAAACTTCAGGGATTGGGTCTAGCAGAAAAAGAGAAAGTGGAAAAGTTTTATTAAGGCTCCTTCAAGGAAAAAAATTTTAACAGTTAAGAGCAAAACAATGTTTGAATGAAAATGAAGTGTTAATGTCTCAGCTGTAATTTAAAATTTTTAGACCTATTTTTGCAGAATCCCAGAATGGTTTAGGTTGGAAGGCACCTTAAAAATTATCCATTTCCAACACCTAGCCATGAATAGGGACACCTTCCACCATCCCAGGTTGATCCAAGCCCCATCCAACCTGGCCTTGGACACTTCCAGGGATCCAGGGGCAGCCACAGCTTCTTTGGGCACCCTGTGCCAGGGCCTCACCACCCTCACAGGGAAGAATTTCTTCCTAAGTAAACAATTTTAAGCAAAGTTTAAGTTGTGAGTAAAAGCAAAATTTATCCAATTAAAATACTAGACTGATCTTCCCTGCCCCACCTCCCCCCAGCTTTAAAATTTGTGTTGAGCTTTTGGGGGCAAGGAAAAATAATCTGAAATTTTGTCTTCCAGTCAGTCTGGAAAAATCCACGGTGCTCCAACCTTGGCCACCTAAATTAAAAATGCAGTTAATTATTCCCATGGATTAGTCTCAAACTGGCTCTTCCATTTAATGAGGAACGTGTCTCACTGCTGGGTGGCTGAGGACAGCACTGGAATCAGTGCCCAGAAGATCCCTGCTTCCAAGAGATGGAGCAGCAGCCACTGGTGCTCCAGATGGAGATGCAGCTTTGATTTTTTGGCCCACAAAGAAGCATTTTTAGGATTAACTTCAGCAGGACCAACCTCGATTTCACCAGTTTTCTCTCCAGGCATCTGGGAAAGGGAATGTGGCTCTAAACCAGAGGAGAGGAACCACCACTGGAGGGTTTGAATCATCTCACTGTGGACAGCTGAGACCTGCAGGCTCCTCTCTGGGAATTTCATGGTGGGAGCGATGAGCTGTCCTCATGTTTCTCGAATCTGACCCAACATTTGGGTGACTTTTTATTTCAAACAAGATTCAGCAAAATCAGATCTATTTCTATTTATTTTTTCCTCCCTAACCTGATATATTTGAAGTGCCTGGACCCACTTTTCACTCAGTGACTAACTAACATAAAACATCAAAATATTTTTTTTAATTTTTGTTGCTTTCTTTCCCACATGTTTTTGTGCAAATACACCATAAGTGCTCCAACCTTATTTTCCTCCCATCTCTCCTGGACTTCCAGGTGGACCTGATGGGTGTGAGTGGATGCCAAAACCTGCCAGGAAAAAAACCTGGCACACCTGTAATCCTGGAACCCGCCATCCTACTGCTTCCCCAACACAGTGAGAGACCAGAGGCAGAAATCAATACAGACAGAGTTTTTATAATTAAAAAATTGTGCATTTCGACAAACAGCTGGCAGTTACACCCATCCCTCATCCCCCTTAATGCAGAAAATACATGTCTGGAGCCCAGACCTCTGATTTTCCAATGCCACGTGTAATGACCCATCGAGACTGTGCTTGAATTAACCTCTGCTTTTGGCCACCAGACAAGAGCCCAAGGGCAGGCCCACTCTCTACTCGACTCCACTTGACCCTAGAGAAAACCAATCCCCCTTTCCAAGGCATTATTTTAACGGAAAAACCATAATTTCTATGTTCTGATTGAAAACGCCTCTGAAAAATCAACACGTGGGACACAAACGGATTTATTTTTATGAAAAAAGTAAACAAAGAAGAATTTTAATGAGGTGGGGAGGGGCGGTTTTCTTCCAAGATGTCCATGGGGATATAAGGCTGTTCCTAGTAAACTGAAGGGCACTGTGGCTGGTTGTCTTGTCCAGAGGCCAAGTGACAGTCTGGTCACAGCCCAAAATAAACTTTCCTCACCTGGGGAGCACAGGATTCAGCACCCAGGCGTGGTGCTGATGGTGTAGATAAAGCTCTGGCGCCTAAAATTCCTCCTTCCTTAGCAGAAAGAAAAGATACTCAGGGAGCTTTGGAGTTGGTTTGGGGAGGCATCACCCGGGGGCTGTGGGGGTGGAGGGCTGGTCTCATCTCAGAGCCCCCAGCCCCACACGTCTGTGAACCCTTTCATTTGTCCCTACCATGCAGACCTGTGGAGGCACAGGAATTATTTGTCTTCTCTGCACCAACCTCACGCTCCCTGTGGGACCCCAGGCCTGGAATCCTCCTTGCACCTTCCCAGGCACGTCGGGGTCCCACCGGATCCCGGTTCCCGTCGCGTTTCGGGGCAAAGGCGCGAACCCATCCCGGAGCCTCCCGTGGGTCAGATGCACACACACAGCGACTGACACACACACACACACACAGAGCTCACAGACAGCTACAGGCACATCGACACAGCCACAGCTTCCAGAGCAGTGGGATTGCTCCTCCTGCTCCTTCCCAGGCGCTGGGGACACAGCCAGGTCTGCTCAGCCGAGAGCTGCTCCTGCTTGGTGAGGAGCAGAGTTGGGCTGAGGTCATGGAATGGTTTGGGTTGGACAGGACCGTAAAGATTGTCTGGTTCCAACCCTCCTGCCATGGGCAGGGGCACCATGAGCAGGGTTGTTCCACTCCGACAGGGTCAGGAGTGGTGTGGGCACAGGAGGGAGAGCCTGAAGGCATCCACGCTTGATCTTGGGTGCCAGGTGTCCCAAAATTGCCATGGCAAGAGCCCTGGACTCCCTTGCCGGGCAGCACCCAAAGTCTCTGCCCCCGTGCCAGGTACAGGCAGCAGTGTGCACTGAAAGGCAAGAAAATACAGCATCCATCTCACATTCTGCTGGGCAGGGAGGGAACCCCCCTGTGTTTCTGCAGGTCCAAAGCTCATCACAGCAATTTCTCCATTTAATTTTAAGTCCCATTTTGAGCTCGTTACCCAAAAATCCCCTTTCTCCTCTTGAAGTTCCTCTCTCTGATGGATGTGTGTTGCTACAGAGGATCCAGGGTTTGCTGGTGCTGCTGTTGGGGGGGTGTCAGCCTGGGGATTTCTCTGACAGGAGATGTCTTATGTACAACACTTCCTTGTTTGCAGGGTGACCCACAGGGTGTCTTGTGGCTGACAACAGGATCCAACAGGATCAGAAATGTGTATTGCTCTGGGTATGACTTCCGGGGCACACAGGAGGCTTCTGGTCAGCTGGAATCTCTGAATGTGCCCATGGGGAACCCATAATCTATACTACAGGCAAAATGAAGCTGTAGTGCCCTGGAGTCTATGGAGCAATCCAAACATATCTTCCCACCACTTCTTGGGGCTGGTACCAGTTAACCCACAGTGCTCTGCTTGCAGGAAGGGCTCCTTCCCACTGGAAATCAACTTCCCACCCGAAACAGCCCCATGGATCCCACACTTGGAGCAGCACAGGCTGAGAGTTGGTGCCCAAGGGGACATCCATGGAGGTTGTTGCCACAGCCCGGGAGGAGGGGAAGGAGAAGGGAAGAGGGATTTCGCTTTGTGGCTGATTTTTCACCCCTCCTTTGATTTTTGAGCACAACCACCCACACCGAGCTGCATCCTGCGGGAGGAAGAGGAGGAGAAGGGACTTGGCAAAGGAGCTGAGTGTGTGTGTTGGGGTCTGGATGCTCCCCAGGCTTCTTCCATGCAGGTCCTGCCTTCCCCACGAGCACCCCCAGGCCGTTCCAGCGCCCACCTCCACGCTGCCACCAAGACCAGCTGCGGGCTCCCCGTTTGCTCCCTCTGCTCCTCGTTGGCCTCTCCTC
>VZSR01003806.1:19774179-19790346 GCA_013398615.1 Brachypodius melanocephalos | reverse complement strand
TCACAGGGAACAATTCCTTCCCAATTTCCCATCTATCCCATTGCCCCTTGTCCTGTCCCTTCAGGGTCTTGTCCAAAGTCCCTCTCCGTCTTTCTTGTAGCTCCTTCAGGAACTGGAAGACCACAATTAGGTCATCCCAAAGCCTTCTCCAGGCTGAACGATCCCAACCATCTCAGCCTCTCCTCACAGCAGAGCTGCTCCATCCCTCTGATCATCCTGCTGCCTCCTCTGGACTCTTTCCAGCATCTCCAGCTCCTTCCTGTGCTGGGCCCCAGATCTGGAGGCAGCTCTGCAGGTGGGGCCTCACCTGAGAGGGGCAGAATCCCCCTCCCCTGCTGCTCACACTGGAGAATCAGCCCAGGATCTGTTTGGTTTCTGGGCTTCATCCTCCTACGGAACCTTCCTGATGGTTTTGCTACCACAACATGGGGAAAAGAGAGGAAAAACCTTGTTTGTCTTGTGATGTTTGGAAGTTTGTTCCATTGTTTGACAAGAAACTGGATTTCACCCTTGAAATGTAATGTGAAATGCACCTTTTGGTTCCAGCACCGTGTGATGGCATGGCCTGGCTCTGCTCCCTCTGTCTGCTGGCAGCTCTTAGCCACACTCGTGCCTCCAGCACAGCTATTTCACCCTGTGGTCAGTCAAAAAATTGCTCTCTCTTTTTGGGGAAATTGTTCTAAATTACCAGTCATGTCCAGATCCAGCAAAGACTGGTATAATTAAACGGCTGGAAAATGGAAAGTGAGGAACAATTAGGGTTTGCTTGGCCTTTTCTCATCTTTAATTTAAACTTTCAGGTTTTGACAGATGGTGGTTTAGATACCACACCCCAGTCTAAGGGGTAGAATCAGACTCTGGGACAATTTGTACTTCCATCATGGGAAGAGATTGAAAGAAAACCCCAAATCTTTTAAAATCCAGGGTTCTGAGAAGGAAAATCTGCTTCTTACTCTCTTTGATCATCTTGAGATTTGGCGTTTACATCAAGTATGAATTTAAGATTGCAGCCAGATTCAGGTCACAGATCTGGAGCTGAGGTTCCACAGAGCACTGAGGGGTTGTGGGGGATCATCTCAAAGCTGTTCCTAATAGTCCTGAATTCCTGAAAGCCACAATCCTGAGAAACCAAGTCACCAAAGAGCAAATACCCAGAACGACCTCTGTAAATAAATCCTCAGGGGACCGGTGGAGTTGGGTGAATGCAGCAACAGAAAGTTGAAAAATCAACATTATCCAAAGCTAAAGTCACAAAGAAACCTTTAAAACCGTTACTCAGTTTTTCTCAAAGATTTCAGTGCTTCTCAAAAACAAAGTGCCTGCACAGGAACATTTTCACAAGTGTTGGCCACAAGTGATGTCCCAGCCCCTGCTGTGAATATTCCTGCTGGGACTCACAGGCAAAATTCCAACTGGGCAACAGAAACAAAGCCACGTGTCCTGAGTCACTTCCAGTGATTTGGGCCAAATAATAAAGAATTTTCATGGCAGTGAGGAGAAGGGAAGGATCACTGGGAAGTGTGCTTTTGGTGTCTGATTGCTTCTACTCTTGTGAAGAGCACCTGAACTCAGTCTCCAGCTCTGACTTCAGCTGCCCTGGCAGGGACAGATCCATCCTATCAACCTCCAGAAAATCACAGAATATCCTGAGTTGGAAGGCACCCACAGGGATCATTGAATCCAACTCCTGGCCCTGCACAGGACAACCCCAAAATCGCTCAACTTGCCTGAGAGGGTTTCCAAACATTTCTTGAACTCTGTCAGGCTTGGTGTATCCTCCTGAGATTATTTAATTAATTATTTAATTAGCCTGGGATTAATTATCCCCAGGCTGTGCTGATTCCTAAGCTCAGCTGGGAGCTGGGTCAGGCCCCAGGATAAATTTGTGCCAAAGATGACAGCAAAGTGAGAGAGAAAAGGTGAATTCCAACCCTGTGCCCTGGCTCTCTGGATTTTCCTAGCACAGGTTCCTAGAAAAGAAAAAGCATTTTTGTCTTCTCTATCTATGTGAAATGTCCAGCACATAACCACCAGAAATAAACAGATGTGTGAGACAGGGCCTAAAGCTGGGATGGGAGGATGACTGAAATGTGGACTGGATTTGAAAATAAAGAAAAAGGCAACAGAGGATGGACCTGGAAGAGCCAGGTGTGGAAAATGCAATGATGGAAAACACAAGGAGTGATGGAAAACACAATGACTGATTGTTGCCTTTCCACCTGGGGCTGAAGGCAGGTAGGAACAAGGAGCTTCCCCACTCTTTCATTTTTATCCCTCTCGAAGATTTGTGCTAACAGGGACAGGCAATCACTCACCAGCTCCTTCCTGAGCCACGTCAGAGCTTCGTCGATGCTCTCAAAGCCACCAATTCTCCCTGAGGTGACAGTCCCCTTGTCCTGGGCAGGGCTCCCATTGAGGTGCAGCTGCACCTTCCTCATGGGGACAGTCTCCCCTGGGGTCTTTTTGGCCTTGGTGGCCTCGTCCTCCCCGTCTCCCTCAGGCTGGGGGCTCTTCCATGCCTGCTCCTCCAGCTTTGCCTTCCATTCCAAGTAGGAAGGGCGCCTGGTCTCCAGTCTCAGCTTCTCTGTCAATGCCTTGAGGGTCCTCAGGTGATCATCTGGAGGAGGAGCCCCCCCAGAGCCAGCATCTGTGCTGTCCAGAGCCTCTTCTATTTGGATCTGGGGCACAGACATCCTCTCTGGGAGTCCAGAGGCATAGAGGTGGGCTGGAAAGGAGCAAGGACGGAGATGAGAACCCTCAAGGTTTGGCCAGATGTCACGAGGTGCTCAACACAGCTCCCTGGAGGACAGCTGAGGTGTGGGCCCCTGCTCAAGCACCAAACCAACCTTGGATGAACACCTAGAAGAAAAAAAATTAAAAATGATTGATTTTGAGAAGGAAAAAGGAGTGAGGGAAGAGAGACAGCTCTTGCTGGAGCAGGGGAGTGAGGGTTTTGGGAGAGGCTCAGTGCCAAGCTGCTGCTGGGGAGGGTGACCTCACCTCAGTTATCTGAGTGCTGTGGGGCAGGAACAGACAGGCTCTGGCTTTTAGCAAAGCTCTGGTTACCTACACCTCCAATCTTAACTCAAGGGGCCATGGAAGGGTTGCCATGAAGGCCAGGACACATTCACAGACCCCAAAGTCCTCTGGAGACAGCAGTGGCTGCTGCTGGATGTTGAGCTGTCTGGTTTCACTGATTTTCTGCCTGGCAAACCCATATTTCCCCATTTGGGCAAATCCGGTCCAGGTGAAATAGGAAAACCTGAAAGAGGGGAAGTTTAGATTAAATATTAGGGAGAAATTCTTCCCTGTGGGGGTGGTGAGGCCCTGGCACAGGTTTCCCAGAGAAGCTGTGGCTGTCCCTGGGTCCCTGCAAGTGTCCAAGGCCAGGCTGGATGGGGCTTGGAGTAACTTGGGATAGTGGAAGCTGTCCATAGTGAGGGTGTAATGCAATGAGCTTCAAGGTCCCTTCCAACCCAAAATAATCTGTGAACCCAAACTTGTCCCAAGAGTTTGAGTCAAAAGGAGAACTGGAGAAAGGGACTTTTTCTTCCCCACAACACATCCCCCTCCAGTTTCACAGGTCTGGGTTTAGTTCTGGGTTTGCTAAAGCTGCAGCCTGAGGATTCAGCTCCCTCCTGACCCTCTGGCTCCAGTTAAGAACATGGTCCCAGCCATGTGAGGAACTAACTGGGGTGCTGGCATGGTTTGGGTTCAGACAGCCAGGACTTGTGGTTTCCATCACTGACCACATCCAGTTTGTCTGGTGGGAATGGTCCCTTGCAAACACCCCTTAGGAGCAGTAGCACAGAGAAGCCAGCAGCGTCCTCCCCGCTTCTCCTCCTGTCAGCACTCATGAAAGCTGTGCCCAAAGCTGGTCTGACAAACCCTGGCACCCAGAGGGACAGAGGACTCAACTCTTCAAGAGTTAAGGTCAGGCAGCTTCTGTGTTCATTTGCTGGCAGGATCGGGTAAGAGACATTCTCAAGGTCGTGTGCTCATCTATAGCTGAGCTAGGAATAGATCCAGAGCTCTCCTCTGAACGTCAGGCACAAAACAAAATACTTTTCTGCCTGCCTGATGGGATGCCTGGAAAACCAGGCAGGATGTGTGCAGCTTCCTAGAGTTACTCAGCCATTCTTCTCCCTGCCATTTCCACAAAGGCATGTGCAGCTCTGAAATCCAGACCATAATTACGCCTCTCCAACCTTTTCAGTAAGAAGATTCAATTTAAAATAAACACCGAGTGAGAGCAAGACTTATCCCAACAATTGTGTGGGGGCACATGAGCTGAAGGAGGAGTTGATAGTGTACACACAGACAGTGTGGGGGTGGAGAATTAGTCATCTCGTGGTCTCCTTCCTGCTCTTATTTATGTTAATGAGAGTTTTACGGGGAGAGGGAGCACTCACAGGCACTCTGTCAGGTTGAAGCCAACAGCTCTCATGCCTGGAACAGCAATGATTTTCCTTCTTCTGTTGAAAAAGGGAGGGAGGGGAAAGCCATGGGCTGCCCTGTTGGAGTGGTGCTCTGAAGGGCTCGGGACATGTCAATGAACTTACCTTCCCTCCCACTCCAGCTTCCCCAAACCAATAAAAGAAAACAAGTAATGCCTTTAAAAACCCCGTTTCTGAGGTTTTTTTTTTCTGTCCTATGAGACCTCTGTGGAGATTGTTAAAGGTGGCCCAAACCCAGCAGCCCAAGAGTCTGCTGCAGTTCCACTCTGGGCTGCTGGATTTGCCAATCCCCAGCAAAGATCGTATTTTTGTCATTTTCTGAATGCCACAGCTACAAAGCAGAGCCCCGCACAAACTCTTTTGTGCTGTTCTTCAGCGTGTGTGGAATCCTCAGGGTGGGAATGGCCCCTGGTATTTGAGCACTGGGGACAGCTCAGTTAACATTTGGAGCATTGGACCATGAAAACAGGACAGCAGCTTGGAGCATCCCCTTTGTCACAACCCTGCTGTCATCTCCCCCTCCCTGTCATCACAACTCCCAGCAGCTTTGGAGGAGATTTGGTTTTTCTACCCTAACAGCAGCATTGATTCAGCCCATTCTTCACTTTCTCTCTGGTGTAACATGAAACATCTCATTTGCTCTGCAGGGACACCCCCTAAACTGGCAGCTCTCTTCCCCAGCCTGTCCAAACTCCGAAGTGACAGAAGGGAGCCACCTCTAATTTCCTATCAATATCTTGGACTTGGATCAAAGACCTGCTGTGGAGAAAGAGATCTGAAGGTTGTAAGTGTGTGAAAAATGCCCTTGTGCTGTAACACAAACCCTTTGGTGCCTGAGAGTTACCCAATTCCCAGGAACAAACCTGCCTCTGGCTCAAATCCACATCCTCCCAGTCTCCCTGCCCCAGGCTAGGCTCCCCCCGGGCTGGCCTGTGTGAGGGGATTTAAGTGATTAATCCCTGATTTGTCTCATTATCACACTTGCCACAGGGAGTTCCCGCCACCCCTAATTAGGGGTAACGAGTTCAGCCCCAAAACAGGGAGAGGGTTTGCTCACATGTCACTAAGAATGTCTGCTCAGGGGTTCACCCCTCCCCTTAGATGAATCCTGAAAGCACAGGACACAAGAGGTCACTGAGACAATGACAATAAAACCCTTTAATTTCTTTTTTCTTCGGTTAGGTTTCCAATGGAGAAGTCAACTGACCTACCCCAAGGGATCAGCAGAAGCCCAAATCTGGGATGGAGAAATAATAGGAATGTTAAACTGGGAGTTATTAGTCAAGGTGGAGGTGTGGGCAGCAAATTATTCTTCTTCTTTCACTATTCCTGGTGGACTGTGGATTCCTGTACCACCATTTCTTGTTGCAGGGGAGCAGCAGTGACTGCAGGAGTCTGTGTTAGAGGAATTCTGCTCCTCTGGAGACTGGGAAGATAAAAAAGCCTCGATATGAGACAAAACCTCAGCTGACAGAAGCCCTCTTACCCACACAAACCACGGATGACATTTCTGGCATGGAGCAAACAGGGCAGAGGCAGTGGTTCAGCCTGTGCACGACCTTCAAAAAGCACCTCAGCCCCTTTGTGCCTCAGTTTCCCTCTCACTGAGAAGTCAGTCCATGCAGCTGGCCTTCAGGGAAAAAGCTCTGAGGATTTTCAGAGATGTACAGAATTCACCTCTGGCATCCCCAGGTCCCACCTGGGTGCCCAGTCAGTGTATGGACACCCTCTATGATCCATGGAGTTTGGCATGTTGTTCCCCTGATCATTTGCTCTGAATTTTTGCACGGGGCTGTGCAGATACCCCCTGATCCCACAGAGGAAACCCCTGGAGTAAATCCAACCTGCCAACATCACCATCCAGCTCTGCAGCTCCCAGCAGCAGAGGAGGACCCTGAGCCTGGAAAGGTGGGATGGAGGAACACCCAGGTGGAGTGAGGGGTGAGGGACAGAGCAGGGAGAGCAGTGTTTGCCTCCCTCCTTGCACAGCCATGGCACAGGGATGGGGTGGGGGTGGCTGACCCCCCTGGAGGTCTCTGTCCCCCTCTGGGTGTCTGCTGCAGGTCGGGAGAGGAGCAGAGAGGAGATGCCTGTGAGAAGGGGTTGCCATAGCAATGGAGTAAGGGAGGACTCCAGCTGCTCATGGAGGTGGAGGGATGTTCCGCAGCATCCTCAGGGCAGCACAGACTCAGAGGCCTCAGGAATGGGGTGAGGGAAGGAGAGAGCCATCAGGATCAACACTGCAGCTCCCTGGGGCTGGTGGCTCCCTTTCAGGGTGGTTGCACATCACTCATTCCTTTCCCCATGCCAGAATGAGCTCTGTCAGGAGAGGAGCTGCTGTGCTGTGTGAGCTGGGGGCTTCCTCACCTTGCCAGAGCCCCTCAATCCTGCTGCTCTGCACAAGGCTCCTGCAGAGCTGGAGAAGAAATCCCCAGCCATCCCACCGACTCCAAGGAGAGCTGTTTTCCCTGGATTTTATTATTCAGTGTTTACCCACCCAATCCTTTTCTGTAGCAGCTGAAATCCTCTCCTGCAGAAAACCAGCCTGGTCCCAAAGTGACCTTCAGCTTCCCTCCCTTCAAAAGGACAAAATTCCAGCACCATGAAGAGCTGTCTGATCCCAAAGCCAGGATGTGCTCCAGGGCTGGAATTGGTGCTGTCAGGATCAGATGCTCTCTGCCTGCTCAGGATGGTCGGGACAGGATGGAAAGGGCTCTACCCATGCTGGAGGAGTCATGGCAGAGCCCTCAGTGACACTGAACACGGTGCCCATGGAGAGCTTCCAGCCACACTCCTGTCTGTGAGATTGCTCCTTTCTCCATGGAAAAATGACAGCACTGGTCAGACCAAAATGGGCATTACCAGCGTAGATATGGACATGGCATTCACAGAAAAACAGGGAAAAAGGAAAAAGAAGAGCTTTCCGTTCATACATGACCTGGAGCAAGATGAGGGTTTGCTCTGGCACATCCTTCTGCCCAAATGGCCTCCAGAAAGAGCCCTGAACACTGCAAGGGAGGAAGGGAGAGTTGGGAGGGGCTGCAGAAAATCCATCAGAGGAGTGGAGGGATGCAGAGATGGCTGCCCCAGCCCTGGAAGTGTCCAAGGCTGGGCTGGACAGGGCTTGGAGCAACCTGGGAGGGTAGAAGGTGTCCCTGCCCATGGCAGGGGGTGGATAAGCTTTATGGAAGGGACCTCCCTTCCAGCCCAAGCCATTTTGTGATTCTGTGAGATTAGAGGGGACCAGTTTGCACTCCCTGCCTCAAGGCACTCCTCCCTGGCTGATTTCCAGCATCAGCAGAGTCAGAACCTGTTTCAATAAACACAACTGCATCTTCCTGTCCGACTACACCTCGTCCCTCCTGCGTCCCCCAAACAGCTCCTGGCAGGCTCTTGCTGAGGGAGCAGGGCTGAGGCTGGTGCCTGCTTCAGACAGACCCTTGCAGCCCCATTTTCAGGCCAGTTAGGCTCCCCTCGACCAGCAGATTTCCAGGCTTTTTGTGGAAATCCTGCATGAAGAAGTGTTTGGCATTCCAGCAAACCAGTCTTCCAGTCAGCTGGAAGTAGCTGCAAACTGGGGAGCTGAACGGGGTCAGTGCTTCAAACCCATCAGCCCGAACCAGGTAGGATTCCTCTCGGGAGGAAAAGGATTAAGGAGCAGAAGCAAAGGCAATTTCTCAGGGTTTTGGTGAAGTCACCGTGTCCACCCTTGGTGTGTTCTCCTGAGATCTGTGGAGCCATGGACTGCGGGCAAGGGTTTCTTCTCCACTCACTGCCCCAGGCTCCCAGCAGGTTTTGGAGCTAATCTCAGAGGTGGCACAGCTAACCTGTTCCCAGAGATGCCCCCAAAGGACTCGTGGATTGGCACAGCCGCTTGTTCCCCTTTCTTCCCTGCTGCCACTCCAGGCACGGCCGCGTTTCAGCAAGGAGAGGCGGGGACCTCTGTGTCCGTGTGCCCAGGGTAATGAAAAGGGCTGGGATTCCTTGGGAATGAGCCAGGGCAGGCTGAGAAATGCTCTCTTACCAGGAGAATAGCACGGGGAGTTATTTTTTCCCCAAATGCAGCATGAAAGGGTGTGTTTTCAGAAAGAAAGGAAAAAAAAACCCAACAAAACCTAACCTTTTTCTTTTTGTTTTGTTGAGCTCCAATCTGCCCAGCAGTGAGCTCAGCCCCTGCAGGGACAACGCCAGGGCCAGCTCCCACTGGAGACCCCCAGGCTCCAAGTTAACACGATCAGCGGAGTGGGGTCAGCCCCTCGGTGACCCCCTAATCCCCTTTACATGCCCCCTGTCCCATCCAATTATCCAAGCCATGATCGTCCAACCTCTGTCCTCAGACCTGTCTTCCCCCAGTACTGAGCTGCACTGTGGGATTTAACATCATTTAAAATCAGCTGGTTGCAAACAGACCCTCCTCTCCCTCCCCCGAGAAGGGCTACGCTGCTCTGAGGCTGATTATTTTTATTTTTTTCTTTTTCCCTGCAGCGTCTCTGCTACATTTTGCAAACACCTAATGGCTGCAGGGCTGTTGCAAGCCCAGAGGCCGGCAGAAGCCGGATTCCTCCCGCTCTGCTGAATTTTTGTGGTGCACAGACCGCCCCCCATGAAGGATGGGGGGGATTCTAATGGGCATTTGAAAGCAGGGAAGAGCTGGGATGCAAAAACCAGCAGCAGCTCCCGTGTGCTGAAATGATGGCTGGCACAGAGCAAACCCACAGCAGCCAAAACAGCCTCGTTCCCGCTGGAAAGTGGGGAGTTCCTCGGATACCGGGGATGAGCAGACAAAGCCAGAGGAATCAGCCGGACACAGCTCCTCGCTGGAAGCCAGGAACTTGGTTTTCATCCATTCCTCCCTCTTTTCATCATCCCCCCCTTTCCCCTCCGCTGAGCTCCCCGATGTGGAAAAGCTCCGGAGGGTGCAGGATTGTGGAATAACAGAGGGAGCATCGCAGGGAAAGAGGGAGGGGTGTCCATAGAGAGGTGCCTGTGGTACAGGGAGAGGTGCCAGCCCGTCCGGAGCCGAGCGGGGCCGGGCTGGAGGATGGGGATGGTACCCTGGTGTGCAGCACCCCGGGGCGTTCGGGCTGGGCTTGCACAAACACTCGTGCTGGGAGGGGTGTGGGCTGGCGCTATTATTTTAACAATTAGCCCCAAGCTGTTATAAAGGGATCTGAAGAAGTTCTGTCTGTTTTTTTGATTTTTTTGGGGTTTGTTTTTTTTTCTTTTTCCCTCCTCGGTGTAAACGTGAGCCGCGAGGGCCAGACCTGAGCAGGTGGAAACCTGCTCTGCTCAGCACAAGGTGCTTGATTCAAAAGCCCGAGGTAGCAACGCCCTGCGAGGCCACCACGCTCATCCCACCATGTCTGCACTGCACAACCCCACAAACCCTTCCAGGGCTCCTGCTCAGCTCGGGCTGGGGGCTGAGGGAGCAACAGGTGATTGTCCCGAAACCCGGCCGGCCTCTTCCCCGCTACACCTCACCCAGTGCGGAAAAATCCAGGAGAAAAAAAAAAAAAAAATAGAGAAGCCCCACGCTGCTCCCAGCTGAAAGCAAAATCCACAAGCGTCGTCAGAAAGGAGCATTCAGGCATTCCCAGTCAATGGGAAGCCGGCCATCTCCAGGGAATGTCGGCAGGAGATTGCGGCTGGGGGGACACTTCGCAAACCCCAGCACAGCAGAACCAGCAGGGCAGAGCCCAGTGCTGAGCTGGTGCTCGGTGGGGTCCCCATCACCCCTTACTGCCGCTCCCCAGGACACGCTCCTTGCCCGGGGATCCCCTCCAGCCGCCGGCAGCTCTCCGACATCTCCCTTGCCGGGTGTCCCCGGGGTGGCTCTGTCCCCCCAAGCCACCACGAGCACCGAACTTACCGGGGCTGAAGTCAGAGAGGGGATTGCACGGACATCTTGGCTCCCTCCTTCCACCTCGGGTCCCCAACTTGGTGTTTGCAGAGCGGTGTCACCAGTGCCTCCCGGAGTCTGTCTCATCCTCTGTGTCTCGCTTCAGAAATCTCTGTGTGTGTGGTGGTTGGTTTGTTGTTTTTCTTTTCTCTCTCTCTCTTTTTTTTTTTTTTTTTTTTTTTTTTTTTTTTTTTTTTTTTTTTTTTTTTTTTTTTTTTTTTCATTTAAGGGACTTTTTTATTTTTTTTTTCCTTTCCCCAGCGGTTGCGTCAGGGCTGTTGCCTGGAGACAGGCGAGCTATTCCAGTTTGAGCTTTTCAGTGCCGATTTCCTCTCTCTCTTTCATTCATACCACCAAGCCCTGAACCTACCTCCCACCAAGCAATAACCCTGGAGAGACCTGAAAGGGAGGAGCTGCACAGCCCGGGTCCTAAACATCCTCCGGCACGCAGGAGAGGGAGGAACATCAGCGATGCTTTCGGCGTGGAGAGCAGGGATGGAGCGGTCCAGGGGAGGGCTGGTACCCTCCAGGCTTGCGGGAGATGCCCGGAGAGCTGCTGCGCTCCCGGAGGAATCTGTGGCTCTTCCCGACACCAACCTGCTGGTGTCTTCATGCTGATCGTGTTCCTTACCGTGGATATCAGCCCCTCTAAAGGAGTTTGGGGTCGTCTGGCCCTCGGGAGAGCTTCGGGGTAGCGTTTTCCAGGTGCCACAGCTCGCCCACTGCGTGTGCCATGGGGAATTTTGCAAGGATGCATCAGCATTTCTGGGAAGCCCCAGGGTGGCCCCGTTCCTGGGCAGAAACCAGCTTAGGAATCAGCCTGTGCCTGAATTTTGTACTGGGGATGCTCCCGTTGCTCCCACAGCTGCCCCAGCGAGGCTGGAAACCATTTTAGCAGCTCCCGAAGAGGGACTGAGAGAGGCAGCGCCCCGGCTGCCGGCTGAGTGGGGTCCGGGATCAAAGACAGGGGACAGAGGGGGTTTTCTTCCTTCCTTCCTTCACCAGAAGTTGGAGGTTAACCCCTCAAAGCCTGGGGACCGCTCTCCAAAGCATCCCACACATCACACATCCGGGGGCTCAGAGCCAGTCCCTGCATTTGCAAAGCTGGGGCTGCGAAGGGTTAAACCCTGGCCAGCGACCCCCAACCATCCAGGCCCCTTCCCCCATTTCCACATTCAGCTTTTGTGAGAAAAACCCCTTCATAGCCTTTTTTTTTTTTTTTTTTTTTTTTTTTTTTTTTTTTTTTTTTAAAAAAAACCCTTCCCTTCTCTTGCCTGAACCATCCCTCCTCCTCCTCCGCGGGCAAGAGGGAGAGATTTACAGTCCCTTCCTGAGCTCCAGCATGGAAGGGCTGGAATTTCCCACCTGCCTTTGAATGCCAGGGATACCCAAGACCCCCACAGCAGTTTAGAGGCTGTGCCTGCACAGGGTTTAGAAGTTTGGAGTGCAGAGAAGGGGGAAGCCCTGGATGCAGCAATGCAGACTCAGAATTACAGCAGTAATTTCACATTTCTGATGAAAATGCAATTTTAAATTTTTAATTTTTTTTTTCTTTGCCAGCATCCATTTTCTGTCAGATATCAGACCTGCATATGCAAACAGCCTGCTGATCAGCTCTTCCTGTGCTGCAGGGAGGCACCTGAAGGCTGATGATGATGGAGAGGCACCAAGGGAGATGGAAGAGCTCTTGGCTGCGTGTTAAAACTGTCTGACCAAAACCTACAGGAGCTTTCAGCAGCAAAAAGGAATCCCAGAATCCCAAGATGGGCCAGGTTGGAAGGGATCACAGTGGGTCAACTGGTCCCACCTCCCTGCTCCAGCAGGGCCATCCCAGAGCACAGGGCACAGGATTGTGTCCAGATAATTCTGGAATATCCCCAGTGAGGGAAACTCCTCTCCCTCTCTGGACAATCTGTTCAGTGCTTGGTCACCGCACAGGGAAGTTCATCCTCATGTCCAGGTGGAACTTCCTGCCCATTCCTGTTATCCTATTGCTGGGTTCCACAGAGCAGAGCCTGGTCCATCAAGCACGTGGACATTCAACATTTTCGGCAAAATCTCATCCAAATCAAAACTGGGTCTGTGCCCTTGAACCAAGCAGCACCAGGGAACAGACAGGCACAGGGTGAAACAGCCCCTGGCCTGGTTTTGGTGTGGGATGAGCAATCCCAGCACATGTCTTGGGAATGACAAAGACTGGGGCCCCTTCCTGACAAACAAGGTGGATTCAGCCACTCAGATTTGACAGCCAGGAGCGTTGAATCACAGGGACGTGGCCAGACAGGGTCAGGTGGCCTCAGAGCCCAGGTTTAGCAGCATGAGTTTACAGCAAAGGTGCTGCTCCCAAGGCTGGATGTCTGTCTGCCTGTCTGTCTGTCTCCTCACAGGAACAGACCACACACTGTCACCCGCTCTCTCTTCTGTAAATGTTTATTTTTAATTCGGTTGTGTAATGGATTTCAAATGAGCTGCCATAAGATAGCAGTGAAAGGCTGCAGCCACATCCCTCTGAAGCCGATCCATTGGGTTTGAATGTTTTTTGGCCTGGATTTATCTTGGGTAAATTGTCTTCATACAAAAAAAACCCCAAAACCAAAAAACAAACAAACAAACAAACAAACAAAAAACCAAAAAAAAAAAACCCCAAAAAAACCCCAACCCAACTGGTGGGGAGCTGCTGAAGAAGAGTGGTGCTCCCACTGGTGATGCTCTGCAGTGGACACCTGAAATCAGGTGTGATCAGTCAAAATAAACCTGTGTAACACCAGCACTGTCCATACCTATGGGTCGGTATTTTTTTTCTTTCCCTCAGACACAACAAATACCTTTTTGTTGCCCACAGAGCTCCAGAGACTGCCAGTTCCCACAGCATCTCTGGGCACAGGACCTTTTCCAGAGAACTGCTGAATTCTTGGGAACACCTGGATCCAAGCCTGAGTTTTTGCTGGGGTGAGGTTTTGCAAAGCCCGAGCTGGAAATTGCTTGCTGTAGTGGTAGTTTGTAGAATCATGAAAGGGTTTGGGTTGGAAGGGACCTTAAAGCTCATCCAGTTCCTTCCCCTGCCATGGGCAGGGACCCCTTCCACTATCCCAAGTTGATCCAAGCTCTGTCCAACCTGGCCTTGAACATTTCCAGGGGTGGGGCAGCTGGACATCCTCGGGATCCCCCGTGCTGCTCTGAACACCATAAACACTGTGAGGTGCCTTAGAGCCCCCTAAATCTTACCTGGACCTTCTGAGCTGCCTCTTACCACCCAAAATGGCTAAAAAAGACCATTCCTTTATCACAACAGCAGCAGCTCAACTCAGTTTGGATCTGAACCTTCTGCTTCTTTCCCTTTCTCCTGGATTTGGGTGATTTCTGCAGGTATCCTGCTAACAAAGCATGGAGGAGCTGGATCTCCTGGTAGGGTTGTGTGACCATTCTGTGAGACCAGTGCTGGAATCTTGCAGGAGCATCAATGATTTCTTCTCAGCTGGCCCCCAAATAAATGCTTTTCTCCTAAAGCAAAGTCCCTCTAAAGAAAAGTTCCTGAAGTACCTGGAGGGAACATATAGGAAAGCTGGACCAAGAACATGGAGTGACAGGACAAAGGGGAAAGGGTTCAAGTTGAAAGAGAGTGTCTTTAGATGAGATATTATGAAGAATTTCTTCCGTGTGAGGGTGGTGAGGCCCTGGCACAGGTTGCCCAGAGACGCTGTGGCTGCCCCTGGATCCCTGGAAGTGTCCAAGGCCAGGCTGGACAGGGCTTGGAGCAGTCTGGGACAGTGGAAGGTGTCCTTGCCCTTGGCAGGGGGTGGAACAGGATGGTCTTTGAGATCTCTTCCAACCCAAACCATTCTGTGATCCTATTGTTCCCTGGGGCTCAGCCTTCCAAGGATGGGAAGAGGAGGCTGTGGTGCTCCCAACCATCATCATCCCATCCCAGCCAGGAGCAGCCTCCACGCCCTCCACAGGGACTTGTACCAGGAAAATCCTCTGGCATGGCTGGAGGATCACCTGGGGGCAAATCAACCTGGGAACGTGGCAGAGGCACCTCCAGAGGGCAGCAGGTCCCCAGGTGATGCTGTCCCCTGGTGTCCCCAGGGGCTGCAGAGGTCCATTGTGGTCTCCTGGCTGCTCATCTCCATTGGTCATTGAAGGACCTGGCACTGGCCTGTTTCAGTCTTCACAGAATCCTTGAATGGTTTGGGTTGGAAGGGACCTTAAAGATCATCTAATTCCAGTCCCTTGCCATGGGAAGGGACACCTTCCACTAGATCAGGTTCCTTCCTTGTAGTATCTACTTTATTTTCTCTATGGGTTTCTCTCAGGTGTTTCAAACATCAAAGACTAAACAAAGGACAATTGTGTCTGAAATCCTACCACAGACATGGAGGGAATTTTTAGCCCATTTGTTTTTATTTCAAAGGTTAAAGTAGATCCTTTTGGTGATTCCATAACCAACTTTGTAAGTGTGTGTATTGAGTTAATTATTCTTCTCTCAACTCAAAAAAAATTTCCCAAGATCTGAAGAACTAGGAACCATTTCCAAATAAAATCAAGACCCTTTCCAAGGATTTTGACTGATTTGTAATGGTTTTCCTTTGATAAACCTACCAACCCAATTCGTTGCAGCAATCCATAAAAATAAAAAGCATTTAAAATCTCAGGACTGATATGTGTTTTTTCCACCTCTCTTCTTTGCTGGGAAAAAGGGACTTTAGTTCCACTTTCACTCAAAATATTTGTTGTTAATTAATCCCAGAAGCGCTAGTGAATAAAAATTCCTCCTCCAGTCTTACCTGTCCACCCAGTAAGGCTTCATCACCAAAACCCACAGGACTGGAGGGGTCTTTAAAAATTCTGTAATTGCCCTGAATTAATTTCCTGGGCTTTGTGAGGAAGGGAAAGGTAAGAAAAGCCCATCTCAGACTCTTGCTTTAGGTTGGGGTGAATGAAGGGTGGAGTCCAAGCTGCAGCTTCCCTCCTTTGTCACCCCAGAATCACCTACTGCTCACTCCTACAGCAAGAGCTGGGTGCAATTCCTTGGATTTGTAACTTGTCAGGGATTGTCAGGAAACACCATTCTACTTCTGCAGTTGATGGCTTGACAAACTGAATCTGGACAATCTCCTCAACCCAGGACAATAAAATGAAAGAATCCAAATGTAAGATGGATTTTTACGTTTTTTTTTCTTTCACCCCAGCTGTTGGAATTTTTTTCTATTTCTAAACCAAACTGACTCCTTTGGGGATATTAAAATGCTAACAGCACTTGAAATGTGTTTGCTTGTTAGATTCCTCTGTTTTGCTTTTTGTTCAGACTGATGAATGAGCCATAAAATCAATGCTAGCAACACTCCCAGTGTCCACTATTCCAGAGAGATCCATACTTTGGAATTTGCCTGCAGACAACTTCCCCTGCAGAAACCCATCAGAAGAAGGGTGTTATCTCAGCCAGTAGTGATTCTTGAAACTGTGGGACCAAGAGTGAAGATCCAACCTTCTCTTAAATAATATTTTCATCCCTCATCTCAAAAATAAGCTGATGAGCATCCCATTGCTCGGCCAGTCTCAGACAGGATCCCTGTTGTCCTGTTTGATGAGGGTCTGGCTGGTTTTCCTTTCTCCTTGTCTCAACATGCAGTGGCTTTAGCCAGAATCCAGCAGGATCAGGAGGTGACACTCATCAGCTTCCTGGCCTTCTGATGAGTTGGTTGGTCTGGAACCCTGCAGGCCAGGGTGAAAATGAGGATGATGGAGCTCCACAGCATTCCACAGCAAAAATAGGAAGGACCTGGAGCTTCTGGGGTGATTCCAGAGGAGGCC
>VZSR01003806.1:19759499-19774079 GCA_013398615.1 Brachypodius melanocephalos | reverse complement strand
TTATTTTCCCTTCCCATCCAAACCATTCTGTGATTCTCTGGTGCCCAAAGACTCTTTGGAATGGAAGGCACTGAAATCCCCCAGTACAGTGAGATTTGAGCTGGTCCTCTCCCACAGCAGCTCCAGATGGGCTCTGGGTGCTCAGCACAGGCAGAGCTTTGTGCAGCACCACGAGCAGTTAATCATACAAAACAGGGGCAAGGCAGATCTCACAAAATCTCACGCACAATTGATAAAGAGATACCAGGATGTGCTGCCAGCTCTCTCCTGGGCTCTTCCCCCTATGCCCTAAATGGCATCAGCTGTCTTGCACTTGTTGAAGAAAGGAGGAAGAACATGACCAGTCTCTTGAGGTGAGGTCTGAAGCGGAAACAGAACCTCAAATGGAAAGTGAGTGAAGTTACAGCCCGGTAACCCAGCTGATTACAAAAAAAGAAACTTCTCAGACTCGAACCTGACTGGTGATAAGCTCTCTGAAAGTCAAGTGCATGCAATAAATAACCCCACCCCTTCTATTGGCCCAGGCTGCTCTGAGCTGTGAATGGGCCAATTTAGATAACTCCAGACCCATATTTCTCCTCCCATTTTCAGACCAGCCTTATACCCTGAGGCTCCAGGGGATGACTTTCAGCTCAGCCCGGCCTCAATGAGGGCAATCTGGGGCCCTGTTTGCAGCAGGACCGGACTTCTCACAGCCTGAGGAACCTTTGTGGGTTCTTCTAAGGTAGACCCCGTTCTAATATTAGTAGAGTGTGAGAAGTGTGGTCACACTGCCGGCCCTCCACTGCTATAAGTGTAACAACCCAGCTCCATTTGTCATTCAGCTGTTGGCAACAGGAAACCACCAACAGCAACTCAACACACACACGACGACAAGAAGAATTAGGGTTTTCTCTTTCTGCGTGCTCCAAGGACTGGAAATCATCAAAAGGAGCTGATGGTCCCAAGCTGATGATCTGCAAGGGGTTTTTCAACTGTGGTGGACAGCTAAGATTGAGTGGGATATGATTTAATCTGAACACAGGACTCTCAAGGTAAGTGCAAATGATTTTCCAGCAGTCTTCCTTCCTTCCTGCTGCCTGTTTGTTGTCTGGTGCTCCACTGGGTGTATTCCCTTAGGGTATTTAAAGATTTGGCCCATCTATGGACCAGTGATTATTAAAGCCTTTAGGGTGGCATGTCCAACGAGCCAAACTGCTGCTGTGGACTAGGATAGGGGGTGTGTCTGTCTTTCCTTCTGGCAGCTTCCCAGTGCTGGAATTGGGAATGCTCCGAGGTGGGACTGATGCTCCATGATGATGCTCACCCAGTGGGTTCTCTCTCAGGTGCAAGTCAACGTTTTCTCTCTTAAAAACAGTAAAAGTAGATGATAGCCAGGAGTGAATGAGCTTCATCCAACTGAATTTCTTGGAAATGAGAGTGACAAAAGAAAGGACAAATCAGGGACCCAGTTCTGAAGTTGAGGGGAGGTGGAAGTTTAGGTGCTCAGCTTCCAACACAGCCTTTGGGTGCTGTAGACAGTGCGGGTAAAGGTCGACTCTTTAATTCCCCATTTGTAGAGATGCACATTTGGGATTTTTGAGAGTTTTTACTTTCTTCCGCCCCACAGGTGGTTTAAATGGTCTCACTGGATGCAATATTTTGTTTTCACCAGCTCCTCCACTGAAGCTGGTAAAACTACTGCAAAGTTAACGCTGGTTGTAGACAAAGCTTCTGGCAAAGTTGGAAATATCTAACAGAGTTGTAGGAAGAGTGGACTTGCTTCTTCTACCCTGGTCACTTCCCAGGATCTGCACTAAGTCTGTAACTTTCATTCCTGATTAAAATTTAGGTCAGGCTCAAAATTCCAGAGCTCCAAGTTGGAGCATGGATATTTCAGGATATCAGTGCTTGCTGTGGCACTTTTGGGAGAGAATAGCACTTGCTGCGTTGTGGGGTATTTGCATCTCAGACCTCCTCAGGTGTTTTCTTGGGGCTTTGTGGCCCATTATGCCTCACTGAATGCTCTTCAGTGCGCTTTAATTAACCCACTCATGATTTGGGGCTATTTCTTGCCTCTCATGACAGGCTGCTCTGATATTTAATAGATTATGGATCTTTAACAGTGCAAAACCAGGACACTGCCAGCAGTGATGGTTCCTGCTGCATGCAGAGCACACGCACACGGTCCCAGCTCGGGTACGTGCTGGAGATGGAGAAGGCAGATGGAAATGAGGAATAAAAAAAGGACAGCTGCAGGGCAGCCCAGGCACCCTCATTAATATGCTCGGTCGGTCATTCTGTCAAGGTTTAGGTCATTTTTATCAGAAGATTTGGGGGCTGCAGAGCTTGTGATTTCTTGTTCATATTCTGATTTCTTCTCCCAGACCTCCTGCAGTGTTTTCGTTATACTAGTACCTAAAAGTCAGTGAAAAAACCCTTCTGGCCCATTCTTGTTTTGTTCTGCCAATACAGGGCTATTGCTGCCCCATGAGCATTGCAAAGTCAAAACCTAAATTTTCTGGTGGAGGAGGAAAGACTCAAGGCATATTTAAGTGAAAATTTTGCAAACATGATGCTGATTATTCTTCATCTTCTTTTCCAGTGAATTCCCATGTTCAGTTTAATCAGTGTGGGGTTTTCTAGGATGCTGTAATATCCTGGGCTTTCAGCCAAGATGGTGTGCTCCCAACTCCTCTTAACTAAACCCACAATATCCCAGGACGGGCATGTGTGTCCCTTTCAAACACGGCTATCAGCTCCTTTATTTCTGCTTTGTGACTTTCCTCCTGACTGATCTTTCAACCTTTAATTCTCTGTGGTGCCTTGACGGGCACATCAGCATCCGAAAAGGCCTTGAGGACATTTTTAGAAACAGCCCAGAGGTTTTTTGTCATCTCAGGCAGGTGTGGAAAGGGGGGGATTCACTTGGATGCATTTCAGGGGGATCATAGGGATGTGCTGAGCAGAGTAGGAGCTCCTGGGCACACTGTTACTTCATCATTATTTGCCGTCCTCCCTTCCCCTCATTCTTTCCATTCCATCTGTGTAAAAACAGGAGTTTCCTCACTGCTCCTCCACAGTTCATCAGCCTCTGGAGGCAACCAAGCGTTGCCTCCATGTGGGTGAGCTCCCTTGTAGCCAATCATTTCCTGCAGGGTTTCTATCATGGGCAAAAAAATCTTTCAGGACACCCGGGGCTAAATCCTACTGGAATCTTTGCCACCCCCAACGTTTCCATCGTGTCTTAATTCCATGTGGTGTAAGTCAGCTTTTTTCATTCGGCTGACACCGCATTGCAAGATCAGAAGTAGCTGAGGGGGGCAAAAAAGGATGAAATTTCCCCTTGCAGAGGTCTTGGCAACAAATTACAGCCCTGGGGTCCTGATGCTGCTTGTGGAAGGAGCAGTTGCACCACTGGGCATCACTGGACAAAACAGGCTATGCAGGGTCATGGTTCTTGCTTAAAAATAAATAGGAATGTAAACCATAATTCCAATGTTTCATGCTGGACAAGACGTTTTCTTCTCACAGGTCAGACTGTTTTCCGTATCAGGTTTAAATCCCTCACAATGTCCAGCCAAAAACTCCACCCCACCACCAAAACCCAAGCTCAAACCACAGCAGTGCCATGTTTAGAAGTTTTTAAAAAAAGGGGGTTTAATTACAATTTTTTCCAAGAAAAATTTGCAGCTGAGCAGGAGAACAATGTTCTGTGGTTTTACAGAGCAATTTTGTCTTTGTTAATACTGGTCATTTTTAATTTCAAAACCATTGTGGCCTTGCCTATTCAAACTTCCAAACCCAGTGATAAATGCCTGAAGGGGAGGGACACGGTTGAGCAAAGGTGTGGGAAGTGTGAACTGTGTGGAATTACTGTAAGGAATGCTGTTGCTTCATTTGCTGGAGACACAGCAATGAGGGAGGGAATAAACTTGCTGTCCGCCGTGGAATCATGGAAGGGTTTGTGTTGGAAGGGACCTTAAGGATCAGCTCATTCCAACTTCCTGCCATGGGAAGGCAAACATTCTACCATCCCAGGTTTTTCCAAGCTCTGTCCAACCTAGTCTTAAACAATTCCAGGGATGGGACATCCACCATGGGCAGGACGGGCAGTCATGAGCCTTTCAGTGAAGGAAATTAGTGGTGGTTGTTAGGAAGTAATTTTAAGGCTGTGGGATTTGGAGGGCTGGGATAGACTGATGGGAAGCAGTGGGAATTTCCATCACTGAAAGCTTTGAAGTACAAGTTAAGGGGTCTCTGAGATCAATGACCTTCGTGGTGCCACTCCTATGTTTCTGCTGCCCTGCAAAATACACGTGGCTTCTGAACCGAAATGTGCTTTTCAAAATCATCCCCCTGCACTTCTCCCTCTTTATTTATTTACTTCCATACTTATAAAACAGTTTTCCAGATCTGACCCAATCTCACTGACGATTTCTGCTCCTCTGGAAGCCGTGGAATGTGTTACTGATCAAAAAGCAGCGAGCAGCACCCCTGGGGTCCTGTGTGTCAGGCACGTAGGACACAGAGCAGAAATAATAAACACATGGCTCACAAATGAATTCTTTGCTACTTAACGAGCAGAGAAGAATGAAAAAATCACTCAGTGTCCAGGATGTCTGGTCTGCCTCGGTGATGGCAAAATTGGAAGTGATTTTGGTGGGTGAAGGTTGGATGAAAAACTCTTTGTCCCTTGATAAAGAGACCTTACAGCCAAGAGGCAGAAGAGGTGCTTGGCCCCATGCCCAGGTCCCCATGGTCCCAAATTACTACAGGATGGTGGTTTTTTGTACATGGAAGGTCTCTCTTCTCCATGAAACCCGGGGTGGGAAAGAAAAACCATAACAAAATGCCTGGTGCAGAGGAACAGCCAGACTTCTTTCAGCCCAGACAATTCCTTACCCAACAACTGAGCCATGGTTATGTGAATGACTTGGAACCACGAAATTCGGGGCAGAACATCTCAAAATGCGTCTGTGGGAGGATGATGCTTGGGAAGTGGGCTTTGAGCAGAGGTTGTGGAAAAATCAAGGTGTCACCTGCAATACGCGATTGAAAGAGGGAGAAGTGAAGTTGTGCTAAGCAAACAGAGAAATTGATAGAAAAGCTTTAAACTGACTTTTATCTCAACATTTTTTCCTGGCTGTCTCCTGTGTATTTGGCCCTGACCATTTTAGAAGCAGAGGAAGAAGAGCACAGCTGCTTGAGGCATTAAGGCAGCAAACTTGCACAATTATTATTATTTTTTTCCAGTGAAAGGTGCCAATATTCATGGTGTTCCTGTGACAGAAACTTTTGAAAGGTGGTGATTTCCCATGGAATGCTTTTTTTTTTCCCCTAAAAATTGTGGTGAAGAAGTTGGAAAAAGCATTCTAAAAGTCACTGAGTGGTCTGCAAGGAATAATAACTGTGAGTGGAAGGGAATTGTGAATGTGGGACTCTGTACAAGACTGGTCCTAACCAGGTGAGAAAAATCCTGGTTGTTTCAGTGCAATACTGCTGATGCCAGGCAGAGGATAGACATTGGCAAAGAAACTTTAGGAAATAAGATTTGTCCTGGCTCTGAAGCAATAAATTCAGTCCAGATCAAATGTGATGTTACCTGAGAGTGAATCAGCCCCATCACTTCAGTGCCATAAATAATGACTTTCTGTAACAAACCTGGTTGTGAGGTTTGGCTTTGCTCTGCCACATTCCTGTCTCCTTTGAGCACCATAAGGATATTTTGATATTATTTTAATTCTGAAAAGCGAGTTAATCTAATTTTGTATAAGGGATTAAAAAGTAATGGGTTCCTTCTTTCTTTACCAGCATCAGAAAGGAAATACTACTGAGACAAGGTCTTGGCTGCTGCAAGTAGCCAAGAATAGTCATGTTTTGAGTGTGGGACAAGCCTGGCAGGGAGAACTGCTCTGGGTAGGAGTCACTTTCTCTGTTTAAAAAGGCTTTTCCTCACAGGATCCAGACAAAATCTCTTTGTGGCAATTACTAGCAGAATATCTCCCAGTTGCCATCAAGCAAAACTTGCTTTTTCATCCCAGTCCCTGGAGATATCCCTGCAAAACCAATGGGATTTAACAACAAATAATGGTAGTGAAACAAGAGGGATCCCATCCTCACCCTGCACTCGGGGTGATCTGGTGCCTGTGTCTGAATGTCATCCCAAACAGGGATGGGATCAGGGAAAATCTGTTTTCCTTCAAACCAGGGGAAAAGGGATAGCCTGCCTCTTGGAAAGTAGAGATCCAACAGAAGGGCTGGTGGAATCAGGATAGATTTTAAATAAATGTAATGAACATACATGGATAAATATAATCCAGAATCTTCTGAGGACCACCAGCAGTTTGGATGCAGCTACCAAATATTTAAGAGTGGGAAAGGAACACCAATATTGCCTGTTTCAGTAGTTGAGATGCTGCCTCAGCGTTCAAAAAGTCCTCGGAGAGCTCCAAAAATGGCCTCTCGAAATGGAGTCTCGTGGGTTGGTTATAACACATCAGCATCTTCCAGAGCAGCAGGACACTGTCAACAAGCTTTTAATCTGCTGGAGGAGCGGGAACAGGGAGGTTCTGACGGTAAAGGAGACTACTCATTCCTAAAAGGGAAGAGAAAAGCTTGGCCAGCCCATGAAAACAATGTCTGGAGGAAAGGAGCTGCCCAGCTTTTGCAGCAGCAGCAGCATGGGGGAGCAGTCCTGGGGGCCAGCTGGGAAAGCTGAGGTACCTTCACCCTTCTTGGAGGGTTTGGGGCAAAGCTGGAGTCACCTCTGCAGCAGAAATCCCGCCAGGAATGCCTTTGGATCAGTGTGAAATGGATAAAATGCCATGGGATGGGCATTGCTGCAGAAGGAGGCTGTGCAGGAGGTGGCTGTGGGGTCATCCTGGTGGGTGTGGGGTCACCTGGAGGGAGACTTTCCCAGGAATGGCTTCAAACTGACAGAGAGCAGGTTTAGATTGGATTTAGGAAGAATTTCTTCCCTGTAAGGGTGGGGATAGCCTGGCACAGGGTGCCCAGAGAAGCTGTGGGTGCCCCTGGATCACTGGAAGTGTCCAAGGCCAGGCTGGAGGGAGCTTGGAGCAGCCTGGGACAGTGGAAGGTGTCCCTGCCCATGGCAGGGGGTGGCACTGGATGAGCTCTAAGGTCCCTTCCAACCCAAACTATTTCATGATTCTGTGATTCCGTGATTTCACACTCGTGTAGGGGCCTGCAAAGACACTGGAGAACACCTGGGGGCTGATGTATGAAAACAGGGTGGGTGAAGCCACCACCAGAAAGACCCTGCTCGGCTGAGTGAGATCACAGGGACAGACGGAGCCCATCTGGAGTGACTGGGAGCTGCAAATGAGAGACTTTCTCCCTTCTTAGTGCCCTTTTCCACAAGCTTTCTCAGGGTTCCTCCTCCAGCTGCTTTCAGAGGACATCCCTGGGCTGAGGAGGAGAATTGTCTGGGCTTCTGGGCTCCAGAAACTTCATCTTGTGGTTGCGAGATCCCTAGGCTGGGGGAAACAGAGGAGGCCTCGGGATGAAGGGATGTGCCCCAGGTGACACACAGGCTACCTTAGATTCCACAAAGACCTTCCTGAGATGCAGAAGACCAACCATGCCCACACCACATCCAAACCTTTTTATTTTTAATTCTTGCTTTTGAGCGGCTCGAACTGCGGCCGTCACTGGGACGGCCTTTGCAGCAGGCGGCTGCATCTGCTGGGTTTCCCCGCTGCCAGCGGAGAGAATGTGTCTCAAATCAGAAGCAGGTTTCTGTCTGGAGCTGCCATGCTGTCTCCCTGCTCCCAGGATGACTTGGCAGACCCTGCTTCAGTGCTCAGCCTTTGCTGCACCTCGTGGTAGCTCCTCCTTCCCACCTCGGCGGTGGATGACAGCAGCTTTCTAAAAGAGCAACTTCCCTTTTCATAGGGATAGGAAGTGAAGCTCATTTAGCAAAGAGAGGTCGCCCACCAAGTGGTGGGGACCCGTCCTAAATCTCAAAGCACTCCACCTAACCTGACACTGTCCTCTCCTTCCCCAGCCTCAAACCTGAGCAGCTCCACCTCCATCCCCTGCCCTCAGCAGGAGGAGAATTGGGAAAGGAAATGCAAATTGGCAAGGGGGGAGTTCAGCAAATCTGCAAGGGCTTCCTCATTTCTGTGTCTCTAAGAGCAGGCACACCTGGCTGAGGCCTGTTCTGATTGTCTTCAGTGTCACCCAGGCCTGGAGAGTGTCAGAGGACGGTGCCAGGCTCTTTTTAGTGGTGCCCAGGATGAGTAGAAATGGACATAAAATAAACCACAAGATGTTTTACCTCAACCACGATGAAGAAATTCCTTATGTTGAGAGTGTCAAAGCACTGAAACAGCTGCCCAGGGAGTTTCTTCTCTGGAGACATTCCAAACACACCTGGTTGTGTTCTTGTGTCACCTGTTACAGGTGATCCTGCTTTAGCAAGAGGGTTGGACTGGGTGATCTCCAGAGGCTCCTTCCAATCCCAAACTATTCTGGGATTCTGGGGTTCTGGGATTCTGGGATTTAGAGATTGTGAGATTCTGTGCTGACCCTCCAGGGTGATGGAGTCAGTGTGACCCCGAAGGACTTGCAGGCCCCCATGTATGGCCCAGACAGCCTTGCAGCCTTCCATGGGATTAACTTCCTTTATCAGGAGCACGGCTGCAGAGCCAAGGCTGCTTCCCATCCCATGTCCCCAGAGGGGGCACCAGCCACGTGCACCCTGGAGCAGCCGCCCCCACCTCACGCATCATCGTGTCCTCAGCCACCCTCTTGTTGTCCTCATGTCCTGTGGCTGGTTAAGGTCTTCTGCCATGACCTCAGCTCAGATCTGCCCCGTGAAGCTTTTCCCTCCTGTAAACAACACCGCCAGCGTGGGGTGACCTTCAGCTTGTGCATCACAGCCGGCAGATGTTGGCTCATGTTTGTCCTGCTCAGTGGGGGCAGCTGAAGTGTAAACGATGTGAGGCCATCCCAGCCTCGAGCTGGCTGAGACCGAGCGCCCTTTTCCCTCCTGCTGCCGCTTACAACGCAAAGATGACGCCATGCAGCTACCCACAGAGGTGACCGTGGTGGTTTTTTGGGGGCCTCGTGTTTGTAACAGCTTAAGAAAATACACTGAAAACACCCCAGGAGGAGCCAGCTCGTTACGCACCCGCCATGGGAAGCCTCTGTAGAAACAAATCCTGCTTCTTATACAGCGTTTATCTCCCAGGACAGAGTTTCAGCCTCTCAATTGAACATGCTGAGGCAAAGTGAGAAAGTCACTTCCTCAGAGCCACCCACAAGTCCCTGACCAGGTTTTAATTTGTTAGACCACGCTGCTATGGTTGAGTAGGTTCATAGAGGGATGGGTCTGGCTGGAATAAGATGTGTTTCATCAGTAAAATGTCTTTTTTTAGTCACAGAAGGGAAAGATCATTGCAAAGCCAGTCTGTTGGGTTGTTTCCTAAAATTTGGTGGTTTGCATAGCAGAAGCACAATCCATTCACAGCCATTTTCACTGTTTTTAATGACAGCTGTTAATAGCCTGTGGCATTTGCTGGGGTTTGTGTCTGGATTCACTTCGCATTTCTCACCTTCCTAATTGTTATTTTCATTGGCCAGGTTGTCTGGGAAGCGCAACTCCCACCCCCACCCAGGGGAAGATTTTTATAATCAAAATAGAGCAAGGAATCCTTTGGGGGGGAGAAAAGAGTCAGTTCTGACACAAAGACCTGATTAAAAAAAGAAATCCCATTAAAAGCGTTTGCAAAACCAGGCTGCTCCTGCGATCCGGGGGTGTAAAGCTGTTGGTCTCATGGATGGTGTGGATGTGGTGGAAGCCAGAGGCCTCTGAAAGAAAAATTTGGGAAGGGCCTTCAGCCCCATGGAGCATCTGTCATGGGTCCGACCAGTGGCTCGTGCGTCCTCGGATCGTGTCCCCCGGAGCAGCAGCGTGGGAAGCAGGCAAGTCGGGGACATCCCACCCCTATCCACGTTCCCCTGAGGGTGGGGAGAAGCCCAGCAGGTTTTTCTCTGTCTTCATCCACTCTCTCATGCCTCCTTGTCCTATTTCTTCTCCCCACAATCTGAGTGTTAGAGAGATGATGGAGGCAATTCCCAGCGCCTGCTGGATCAGGCACCGAGGGATGGTTTGCAGGGATGCTTTTCCCTCGGTCTGCTGCAAAAGGAGGGGAGGACAAAGAAGTGCCAGGTGTGCACATCCTGGCACTCCCATCCTCCCCATTCTCCCAGAGACTGGAGGAGAAGAGAGGGTTTACATGTGGGGAAGGCTGACAGGACCTGGACACAGCTGTGATGAGTAGGGAAGTGCTCTGGCATCCCACTGCTATTCTTGGCATGCACTTGCAGCTGTTCAGGTGAGGAATTGGAGATGTACATCCCTCCCCATAGCCCTTTGCCTCAGCTGAGTGTGGTGGGAGGGATCATCTTTCCCTCTGAGACCTGACCCAAGGAACTGAATTCCTGAGCACCAGTCTGCCACCAGGTTCATTTCTCCTCTGGGTCCTATAAAATGCTGTCCTCTTCCTAGGAAAAGTCATCCTCTGGGATACAGGGCCTCCAAGAAGGTCCTTTCCCAGGGCAGAAGTTTGGGTGGCCGTATATAGAGGAGTGGAGTTCATCCATCTCCGCATGTTCTCAGGGCTGGGAGGGCCAGGACCCCCCCACATCCCTACAGATTCCTGTGATGTGTCCTCCAAGTGCTGTAGAACGGAGCATCAGGGAATTCTGGCCAAGGGACCATGGCCCGTGCCATTTCCATAGGGTTTGGATGTCGGATAGGGGTGGCCTGCAGAGAGAATTTCTGCCTGCTGTGCCCCAACTCACCCAGGATCCATTCACAATTTGGCCCACGCCAACACTGGTCAGAGAGCGGTTTGAGTTGAAATTTGGGTTGAAATTCCAGGCTCTGCAGGAAGTGCTTTTGGGCAGTGCAGTTTTGTCACAAAACCTGTCCCACCTGAAGAACCCAGAGTGGCTGCAGGTACCCAGAGAGATGTGCCTCGGTCTCCTGGACTCATCCTCCTCCTTGCCCACTCCAGTGCAACCCACTGCCCCCTCTAGTCCTGCAGAGACATTCCCAGCAGACATCCCACCCTGCTGCCTGGGCTGAGCTCTTGAGGGAAGCATGAAGGGAGGTGGGATAAGCAGTCTACCCTCCTGCTTTTCCCCTTTCCAAGACCCTGATCCCTGGCTCTGTTTCCTGGCCTGCAGCCTCCTGCAGCCCAGCCGAGCATCCGTCGGCTTCCAGCGGGATCCAAAGCTCAATGTAAGCAGCCATTTTTCCTCCAGACAGATGTTTTGATTAAGGAATGACAACCCTGGCAACAAGAGGCTGTTTTCTTCTTCTGGAACGAGCAAGAAGCTTTTATTATCTTCTTCTCTTTATTTTTTTTTTTTTTATTGCTGTCAAAAAACTTTCTGTGTCTGCTTAAACTCAAGGTCCTGGAAATCTGTGCACTCCCACACCCACCCCAGCCTCACACAGCCTTCCCCCCTAGATTGTCCCAGCTCTTCTGAAAGGCCTGGAACAGATGGATTTTCTGCTTGGTTTGCTTGCTTGGGCCAGGTTCACCTGCAAATCATGGCCTAAGAAAAATGGTAGATTTATGGCAGATATAAATTGTCATAGAAATTGAAAGCTGGCTTAGATTGTAGCAGAAGGTCCTAAAATAAGCCAGTGGGCTTCAGGCTCTTTCTTGAAATGTGTACCCCTCATTTAGTACACAAAGCTCCTGGATTTGTTGTCCATCTGCCCTAGGCTGCCAGGGAACAGATATTTCCAAGAAAATTTGGCCACACTGGCTGTGCTCAAGACTGGGACCTGGACAGAGTCCAAGCCAGGGAGGAGGGATGCACTGGAAAGGGGAAAGAGGAGGATGGGGCCAAGAGAAAGAGGTAGCTACAGCTGCTTTGGGGTTCTTCGGATGTGAGAGGTTTTATGATGGATCAGCCCCAACATCAGCAGCTCACCTCAGCAGGAGAGCCCAGCTGCTCCTGGGGGTCCTTCATCTTCCCTTCAAGGACCTTTGGCATGGACCAGAGTGTTTGACAGAGTCCTCACTGAACAATTACAACCTGGTATCCATCAAAGATCAGGGCTGGAATGGGGTCTGAACACTGCCAGCAGGATATTCCCAGTTCTCCAATGAGGATGCAACATGGAAACCCAACATCTGCTTCACTCCCCAGCAAGAACCACGATGCTTCTTGCTCTGGGCTCTCCAGCTCTTCACGGGGATGTCCTGATGTGCTGGAATCAGGGAATCACAGAATAGTTTGGTTTTGATTGGGAGGGACCTTAAAGCCGTGGGCAGGGACACCTTCCACTATCCCAAGGCTCATCCACCCTGGCCTTGAACATTTCCAGGGATGGGTCAGCCAGATTTTGGCCACCATGTCACAGGGGATGGCTGTAGCCTCTACCTTCTGCCTCTTAGAAAGACCTTGCTCATGGTTTCAGGGCTCTTTATAGCACAGCGCATTGGTTTGGACTTGTCTTCTTACCTCCTCTTAGCACCGAAGCCGCAAATTATTCCAAAATATGAGCTAAAAAGGACTTGACCGAAACCCAGCAGAAGTAGAAAACGGTCACGGCAAAAATCGCTTCAGTAGTAAATCTTCCTTCTTATTCAAGGAGCTGATCCACCAAGATCTTCAGTAATTCTTCCGTTTTGTGTCTTGCAAAGCAATCCGAGGGTGCCAGGTCAGGAAATGTTCTGAAGAACTATTTTATTGAGAGGAAAGAGAATTGAATGCATCTGTGATGTGCTGAGAACATAGGAGGAAAATTTTTTTACTGAACTTTTTCACTCCTCGCTCATGCAAAAATGCAAATCTGGAATACTTAAATTATCGCATCTGAAGTGAATTGATTTCAGCAATTCTTTCAGGACAGGGGAGGACTTGCAAAGAGAAATTCAGCATTTAAAACCCTTCATAATAGGTTAGATCTGCGTTTTCAAAGTAACTTTTTTAGGGGTTTTGAATCTATTTCCTTTTAAAAATGTGTTCTTAAAAAAAGGAGACATTTTTAAGTTTTAAAATGAATTAAAATATCTGATCTTGGTGAACCGTTAAAACACTTTGTTGCACCCACCACAGAATCTGCATGGAAAGGGGGCTCATTCTGTGATTTCAGTAGGCTTAGGGGGTTTTTTGGAGCTGCCCTCAGAGTGAAACTCTATTGGCTTACTTGGGTATTAACCTCTTTTTCCATGGCAGCTTCGTGGGGCTGAGGCAAACGGTGAGCCAAGACTTCTGCTTTTCTGCTCGATTTGGTCTTGTTTCCTTTCCTGTACCCGCCCATGCAATCCCAAGGCTGCCTGTCACTGTCCTCCACATCCCTTTTGCAGAAAGTGCTGGATTCTCATCAGAAATTACTTTAGATCTCTTTTGCCCTGGCAGAGGAAAAGCAGCCAACAGCAGTAGGTGGTGCAGGGCTGCTCACCGTAAAAGTGAGATGGGTAAAGCTTTGAAGTGACAGAACCTGAGGCAATGGTGTGAAACTGAGTCCAGGGAGGTTTAGGTTGGAAGGAAAGGCTCTTCCCCCAGAGGGTGGTCAGGCACTGAACAGGATCCCCAGGGAATGGTCACAGCCCCAAGGCTGCCAGACCTCCAGGAGAGTTTGGACAATGCTCTCAGGGATGCACAGAGTGGGATTGTTGGGGTGTCTTGGGCAGGGCCGGGAGCTGGATCAATGATCCTTGTGGGTTCCTTCCAACTTAGGATATTCTATGATTCCATGATCTTTGGAAGAGCTCCTTTTGACTCATTCCTGCAGAAACACCTGAACCTGCATTCACCACTCTGTAGCCAAAATGCCAGCCCAACCCCTGTGAAGGCTGCTAAAATTGCATTTTATCATTACCCAACATGGGTGTCCAGCCCGTTTTAGAGGTTCTACCCATACATCCAGTGTTCCTGTGACCCGCAAATCAGTCCCACAAATTCAGGGCTGGCTGCACCATTGGTGTCTGTTGGCTTCTTCAGCTTGGCTCTTCCAGGAATATCTGTACATCAAGTATTTTTTACTCATGACCTAGCAGCATCTAAGCTGGACTCACAAAATTGTAGAATATCCTGAGTTGTAAGGCGTCCATAAAGATCGTCGAGTTCAGCTCCTGGACCTGCACAGGACCACCCCAAGAATTCCATAATTTTGTTTCTAAAGCTGTTTTTTTGCTAAATTTTTTTATGCGTGTAGAATCATAAAATCCCAGAATGGTTTGGATTGGGAGGGACCTTAAAGCTCATCCCATTCCATCCCCTACCATGGGCAGGGACACCTCCCACTGTCCCAGACTGCTCCAAGCTCTGTCCAATCTGGCCTTGGAGACAGCCAGGGATCCAGGGGCAGCCACAGCTTCTCTGGGCAGCCTGTGCCAGGCCCTCCCCACCCTCACAGGGAACAATTTCTTCTGTATATCAGATCTAAATTTCCCCTTTTTCAGTTTAAACCCATTACTCCTTGTCCTATCAGTGAATTCCCTGATGAAGAGGGATATGGAAAAAACTTTGTGTTGCCTTAAAACTTTTTCTTTCTGCTTGTTCTGCTGTGATTTTTGGTCACTTTTAAAAGAACTTGTTTTATTA
>VZSR01003806.1:19749108-19759399 GCA_013398615.1 Brachypodius melanocephalos | reverse complement strand
AAAACATGAAAGCTAAAACTTAAGGCATCAAAACACTGCCAGAGGAGCTGGGATGGCCCCAAACCCCCCATGGGACTTCCTGAGGTTGATGTTCCTCCAGGCCTTTCCCACCAGTGCCATCACCAAAATAAGATTCTCGTCCAGAATTAGGACACAGTGATGATATGGATGATTATGATTAGCTTTATAGCTAATACAATAAATATTGCCAATGAATATCTAAATAACAACTCCACCATCTATTGCAATGCTTATGGTATCACCAGGTCATTGTTTCTCCTGTTGAGTCATGAGACCTCCTGGCTTTCTAAACTGCTCAAAGAAATCTAAATACGGCTCATTCCACGTAGTCTCAGATTTGGTCAACAGCCTATGACTAAAGCATTACAATGTCAGCAAATTCAGCTAGAAATGTACAGATTTTCAGTCTTTTGCCCTGCAGAATTCACAGTTGCAAAGCACCTATGAAGCTACTTTTGGGTTTATCTCTGTATTTGACCAGAACTGAGAGCTTTTACTCACCCACCCAAAAATGAGTGTTCCCCATCTTTGGGCTGGATGTCCTGCAGGTGTCCCTGACAGGGTGAAGACCCATCTAGAAGCTGCCTTCCAGCTTGGAAGATCAGTTGCTCCAGTGGGTCCAATCTCCCAACAGCATTTTATACCCTTTTGCAGGCCCTAAAATCATTGCAAACATACCATCATCATCATCATCATCATCATTATCATCATCATCATCATCATCATCATCTTTATTTATTATTTATTTCAATAATTATGTGAGCACTTGGTGTTCTTACAACTGGATGAATTAATTGCCCGACACGGAGAGGAAGTGGAGAGGGAGGATATGTGTGGGAGGATATATTTGGTGGCCCAAATATCTTTCGTTGCCATCACGAATTGAGAGCAACTGCAAACCCCAAAAATAAGGATCTGTGATCCTCTAGATGGTCTGTCAATCCTCTCATAAGACCATCCTTGTGACAAGACTGGCAGTCAAAGCAAATTGCTGACTCGTGCTGTATCTCACGTTCCCTAAATCTGCCGAAAATGTGGCAGTTGCATGAATTATCTCTCATTTGGGAGCAGAGTATATCAAAGATCCCAGGATTTTCCAGTGAGACCATAGCAAGGACAACAAATCAATGCCAAACCTGTAGGTGGATTTTCTGTCTTTCACAGTTGGTAATGAGTGATGGCTAAAACTTATCCATCATCCAGACTTGACTTAAAATGATATCTTACTGTTCCCTGCATGAAAAGACAAATTTAGCCACTGTTGTGGCAAAAAATGCATGATCTAAAATCTAAATCCTGGCACAAAATTGTGAGTGGAGGAGCAAGAAAATACCCCTAATAAATTATAATTTATATATTATTTTATATAGATATAATTTATATATTATTTTATATTACTTATAAAATATATACAAATAGAAAATCTATGTAAATATAAAAATATAAAATATAAATATATATATAATAATTTATATATATTATAATTAAAATAATCTGATGGTGTCATTGCACCACCAGATCTGCTAAGCAGATGGGTGCAACCTGGAGGCTGCAAAATGAAAATGAAATTGCTGCAGGAACTGCTCTGGTTAATTTAATAGGTGAAACTTCCCCCCAGCCATGCTGTCAGTGCCTGGAGCAGAGTTGCAGCCTGGGGAAAGATGGATGGGGCATCTGTAAAGCCAGGTCAAAGGAAATCTCAGAGATGAAAAAAAATTGGATGGGGGGAAAGTGTGTATCAGGCTATCCTGAAATATTCCACCAATTCCTTTTATTTTGCTTGCCTCATCAGTGATAATAAAAATAAAGCAGAAGGAGGAAGACATTAAAACAAACAAACAAAAAAACCACGTTAAAATACTGTGGCGGCTCCATTAGAAACTTCATTTCAGAGTCCCAGATTTTGAAATATTAGATCCGTGCTAGAAAGCAAGAAAGAGTTGCTTTTATTGGAATATTTTTCCCTGTGAGTCTGGCTTGCTGGGAGCTTTTCTGAGCACATTGGTTGGAGGCTGACTACCAAGACACAGTGCCAGACTGACATTTGGGGGTGTCCCTGGACCTGAGGTCCCTGATCCTTCATGATCACTGCAGACCTTGAGCTTTTTGGCAAGAATAGGAGTCAGTGTGTCTCTGCACAGCTATGAGTATTCAGGGTTTGAGTTTTGGGGTTTTTTGGGGATGTAGCCCACACCTTCCAAATCCTTTGGTTCAAAGCAAGGGTGGGGCAAACTTCGGCACAGGATATTGTACTTCAGCAATGCTGGCTTCATCTGCTCCCTCATTTTTGAGGCTCCAAGCAGAGTTTGGCCATTTTGGCTACTCAGACCCATTATTATCCTCGAATTCCTGACTGGAGCTGAAATTACACTTCTAGGATGAAAGTCAAACAGTCCTCAAGCCCAAGTTTGGAAACCTTAATGCAGACCAGATGATGATCCATGGAAAGGCTTTGATCCATTTGTGTCTAGTGACCCTTGGGGTGTTCAGGAGGTCTGAGATATCCATGGGTTATAGGGAAACCGAATCCATGATTTCTGGGAGAACCCCACTTTGTGAGGACCCAGAGCACATAAAAAAGTACCAGAGTACTGCAGCTGGATAAGACAAGCCCCCAGCCCACATTTTACAGGCAGGATGGATGCAAGCTGCACCACATTCCTTGAACTCCCCACAGTATTCCAAAGGGCCAAAGAGGTCCTGTGGCTTCCTGGACAAACCGAGGGTGAGTCTGTGCTGCTGAAACGTGAGGAACGGCGGGACAGGTTCCGTGCGGGGCGCGGCCACATCCGCACACTGCCCTTGCTGCGTGGGAGGGACACGAGCTGCAGAAAGCTCTGAGCAGCCTGAGGTGACTCGTCCTTGGGCCAAGGCCGGTGTGACCCTCCTGAAGCCCTGGTGCAGCTGAACAGCTCAGCACAGGGCTGTTGATAAATCCATCTTCATCCCTCCAGCATCACCCGGCTCTGAAGCAAGTTCAGTATCAGGTAGGGATCTCTGAGTTGGAGAGGGGATATGTCCAAAGCAGTCATTGGAGCCTCTTATTTTTGGTTTTTTTCTGGTGACTTATAGTGTCTGTCTGAACGTCATTTGCAAAGTGTGAAACACCAGAGTCATGTGAGAACAGAAACCATGAGGCTCACAAGGTCCAAGGTAGCAGAAGTGTAGACAGGATGGGTTTTGACTCCTCTCTTCACTGTCCCATCGTCCTGCATTCTGATCTTCTCCATGTTCCTCATGAATGCAAAGACTGTTTCGTCCCTCAGTCCCTGTACCTTTCCCCAGGAGCAGTCTCATTAAAAACAACTTCTGCTCTTCCTTCCAGGATGGGGCTGTTTGGCAGCAAAAATCAGCTGATGCCCAATGAGAAACACACTTCTGGAGGGAACCCAAAAACCAAGGGCAAACCTCCTCCTCCTGCCCCACCCAAGGTAAGCCTGCAGTTTTGTGTCCTTTTGGGGTCCCCCCATAGCTCACTTGGTATCTGGACAGATGCAGGCAATATTTAGAATCACAGAATTATCTGGATTGGAAAGCACCTGAAAGCCCATCCAGTTCCACCCCCTGCCATGGGCAGGGACACCTTCCACTATCCCAGGTTGCTCCAATCCCCGTCCAACCTGGCCTTGGACACATCCAGGGATGAGGCAGCCAGAGCTTATCTGGGAATCCTGGTCCTCCCAGCGCATCCCTTTTGGACAGGGATGGGAAGTGGTCCAAGGAGCCTCTGTGTATTTTAAACCCTTAAAATACTGTGTATTGGTACTTTGAAATATCTTCTCATCAGCACTTTGAAACCCCAGCTGATGCTGCTGACTTGCAAGATGGGTCAGATTAAGGCTAAGATTCAAAGTTGCAAACCACAGTGGAAACTTCACCACTGTGAGTCCTCCATGGGTTCAGTAAAGAGGGTCTGCAGCCAATCTGTGTGTGGGGTGAGCTGAAAATCAGAAATGCTGGGCATCTGCTGCTGCCTTTGCATTCCCTCAGCCTCTGCTGGCATGGCCGCAGAGCAGGAAGGAACTGGGGAAGGATTTAGGAGACCTCAAATGACAGACTTCTTGTTTAAACTTTGTAAGTCACTTCACCTCTGTTGCTGTCCAAAGGACATGAAGTTGTTTTGTCTTTCCTTGCCCCTGCCAGCACTGCAGCCAGCACAAGAGAAACTCGAGGTGCAACTCTCATGTGAGGGGAGGAATTGCCAGTCATTGCTTTTCATGACAGCTGGAGATGTTTTTCACTCCTTTGCTTTCATTTCTGAGTTCTCTCATGGCTATTCTGTTCGGTTTTCATGACAGCAGATGTCAGATTGACCAAGAAGATGTTACTTTCCTAAATTTCATTCTCTCCAGCTCACTGGAGAGGAGCCACTATCACTATAAACACAGCATCACTGACCACCTTCTGCCATTCGTTGTTTTTTGCCACAGGCACTCAGCTCTCACTTGTCATGGGAAATCCAAATTTCTCCCACTTAAATGAGAAATGGCAGTGGATGAGCAACTCTCCCATGCCACACTGCTGCTAAGCTGGGGTCAAAGGGTGGTGCAGGCAGAAAACGAGAGGTGTTTTTAGTTCTGTCTGTATTTCACTACTTTTTGCACTTGTATTTAAATACCTGGTGTGGTCCAACACCCACCATAGGCACTGTAAGGTGGATGAAGGCCAGTTTCAAATTGTTATCCCCCAAAACAAGGTGGTACCACCTCAGCTCTTTTGGAACCATCTATGGACAATTTGGCAGTTCCAGCAGCAGGGCCAAACCAGGGACAAAACTAACATTTTAAAATTGTGCCCAGATGAGCTGCAGTAACTCGTTGCTATTTAATTTAACAGTCTACAATTTCCCCCTGAGGGGCAGTGGAGGGGCAGCTGCAATCTCTGCTCCCTGTGGCCAGTGCCAGGACCCAAGGGAAGAGCTGGAGCTGTGTCAGAGGAGATTTATCCAGATATGGATATTGGGAAAAGATTCTTTTCCCAGAGGTGTCAGGCACTGGAACAACTCCCCAGGGAATGGTCACAGCCCCAAGCCTGCCAGAGCTCCAGGAGTGTTTGGACAACACTCCCAGGCACAGGGTGGGATTTTTGGGATCTCTGTGCAGGGCCTGGAGCTGGATCAATGATCCTTGTGGGCCCCTTTCATCTCAGGAATCACAGAATCATTGAGTCACAGAATATCCTGAGTGGATATCCACAAGGACCATTGAATAATCTATGATTTCTGCAGTTTTCTGATTAATTTGCAGTTACAGTCACTGTCTCTGTTTTTTTGAATGCAATCTTGAGCAAAGGATATCAAACACCCATGATCTTTGGGACAACCACAGCAGACAATATCTCTGGTTTTCTGCTTCAAACAGTTCTGCAGTTGCCATTTCTCAATTGGACCATTCATATCTCATCCTTCACTGATCACAAATCTGGCATCAGTGAACTGAATCTGGCATCAGGGGCTGGATAGAGCAGGCTCCAAATGAGTGGGCAGCAGATTTCTGCTTTAACTCAGAGGGAAGCCAAGGGTTATTCCAGCCTTCTGTGGAGGCAGCTATGAACACCTCATGGCAAAATGTGCTAAAGCCATCACAGAGTGTGGAGCCAGGCACAGGGGCTGCTGACTGTCTGCAGTGGTCTCTGGACCAGACTCCCACTCGTCTGTGAAGCTGAAATCAGTTCTTCCTGAAACACAGCAAAGAAATAAATATCTCCTTTTTCCTTTCTATTTCTGCCACAGGGGAGACAAGTTATCAACAGCCCTCATCTAAACCAAGCCTCCACACAAGGTAAGGTTCTGTTTTCTTTGCCTCCCCGTGGGGTTTTGCAGGGTGGTGGTCCCCAAATGTCAGGGTTTGAGGATGAGCCATCACGTCACAGGCCTGTGGTTTCTGTATTTGCAGCCGTGCCAGACAGGGAGTTTATCAGAGTGGCTCAGAAAACTCAGTTTACATCACCAAGACTTTGCAGCTGCCAATTTCCCCCTGCTCATCAAAGAACTGAGAGGGGAAAGCAGTCCCTCTCCTTTGGAACCAGGTGATCTTTAAGGTTTCCAATCCTGTGATTCCATGGTTGGTGGAGCAAAGGGAGATCTGAGAGTGGAGCTGTGTGAGGATGACAAGTCATGGATGCTTTATCCAGCCAGCTGAAAATTTCAGAGGAAATAGCAGGCATCAGAGAGCCCAGAGAGGCTACAAAGAGAAGGAGAAGAAAGGAAGGAGCATAAAATAAGGATACACAGAGCCCCTGCCTGGAGACGGGCTGTTGGCTGCATCCACCTCTGCAATTATCTGCGGGTCACAGATGGTGTTTGGAGATTATTGTCGTGTAGCAGGGAGCCCTCAGCTCCCTCTGCCCAGCCTCCAACAGCAGCTCATGTGCATTTCTGTCAAAGAAGTTCTGCAGATTAAGGACAGAGAGAGAGAGATAATTAGAAGAGGGGGAGAAAAATAGAGGAAGCTTGGAAGAGGGCAGTTAGCAACACATGGAAGTTGTTCACGTGGATGAAAGGGTAGGATTAGGGGAGATGGTGTGAGGGAAGAGAAGAGGGGGGTGGTGAATAAATGAGATGGGTGGAATGACGGTGTTAGGTCTTCTTAAGTCTTATGGATGGTGATGGAGGGTCTCTACCACGGGCTAAGCACAGGAATCCCTCTAACATCAAAATATTGCTGGAATTTGGCTTTTGTTATGGAGATCAAATTTGTGGGAGGTGAAGATCCTCAACCACGTGACGTGGGGTGTGTTTTCATGGAAACACCATTTTTTTCAGAAACTACATTTTCTTGTGCAGAATTGTTTTCATGGCACATTTCCAAGTGGTTTTGCTCTCCCACCCCCCCCAGCTGAGCAGGGATTGACAGTTTTTCACAGGATTTTTATCACAGAGTTTTTATCACAGAGTTTTTTTTAATCACAGGATTTTTATCACAGGGTTTTTTCCACTCTGGTCAGAGTCACAGCAGAAATTGTGATCAGGGAGACAGATTTTACTTCTCCTTCGTGCCCAAAGACAGAAGTGAAAAGATGTTAAAAAATGGATTAAGTACGATATTAGCCATTTTCAACTCTCAAAATTAAGTTTGTTCATTAGATTCAGTTCCAGTTCTGGAGGAATATTCACACTGACAGTCTGGAAGACTTCCTATTTTTCTCTGCCAGTGTCTGAATTTTCTGAAACGATGGCACATCTGACTGTGCCTGTGTGACAAAACAGGCTGATAAGAACCATGCAAGATATTTGAGACACCAGAGATCTTCTCCTAAGTGACAGCAGTTCAAGCGAATAGAAAGAGAAAGCACAAAATCCAGGCAATCACATCATATAAAAAAATAAATTCAGTGAGATGAATTAAATCCTGTGGGAGCACTTTAAATTCAATAAGGCAAAATTATTGGCTGTGGAAGCGTGTCATGTAATGTAAAATCAACCATTTCTTTTCCTTGTTTTTAATCTTTGTGGGTTTTTTTTTTTCCTCTCTCCTTGCATTTTGAATGCTTTTTCTTTGTTTTTTTTTTCCTGATCTCAAGTAGTTGGGATTGTCTCACACTTTCCAGCTTTCACACCCCTGTCTCAGAAATCATTTATTTATTTCTTTTTTGACAAAACTCTAATTCCTCCTGGCGTTATTTATCCTCATCAGGTAACACAAAGACAGGCAAGGGGTGCAGAACTCTGGATTTGATGTGGTGCATCACCAATCCTTTTTTCACTTGTGGTGGTTCTTCCATGGTGTGAGTCTCCCATTCATTTTAACACCGCTCCCCGAGCAATCACAAAGTTTTTAGGGCTGGTTTTGAGTCTCTGTGGAGTCAAAATTTTAATTCTGAACCCCCAAAGCCCTCGGCACTGCAAAGTCCTGGCCCATGGTGGGCCCCAACCCAAGAGTCCCATGGTGGAGCTGCTGTTTGCTTGCATTGGATGAATAAGACATAGAAAACAGGTGGAATAACCCCTGCCCTTGCCCTGCCAGCTGCTCACAGCTGGATTTAAATCCCACTGAGGGAAAGAACTGGTATTTTTGGGTGCTTGTCCTCAGACATTTTTAGTAACCTGTAACAGCACAAGAAGTTGAATTCTCTGCAAGGTCATTTCTTCTGGTGAGGAACCACAACTTCTCCCACCTCTCTGCTTGCTTCTTGCTGACCAAAATGTGAACAGGACTGGGTTTCAGGGTGTGGAAGCTTAGCAGGCTCTGGAACTTGAGGTCTTTTGCAGCATCTCAAGGTTAATGCCGACATTCTTGGTCGTTTTTATTGTTGTTGCTTGAAAGTGGGTTTGAGTTTGAAAGGAATGCTGTCAGAAATGTGAGTTTTGAGCTGAACGGTGGTTTCTAATGAAAAGGCTGAATTTTCAGTGCGAAATTGAAACTTCCCATCAAAAATGTTTAGCTCAATTTGGAGCACACCTGGGGAGAAGAGGCTGAGGGAGCTGGGAAAGGGGCTCAGCCTGGAGAAAAGGAGGCTCAGGGGGGATCTTCTGGCTCTGCACAACTCCCTGAAGACAGATTGTAGTCAGGGTTGGGCTCTTCTCCTTGGTAAAAAGTGAAAGGACAAGAAGACATGGCTTTAAGTTGCACCAGGGGAGGGTTAAATTGGAAATTAGGAAAAAAATTCACAAAAAGTATTACCAATCTTCAGATCAGTCTGCCCAGGCAATGGAATCACCATCCCTGGAGGGATTTAAAAGCCACAGGAATGTGGTACTTGGGAACGTGGTTTAGGGGTTTCCTTGGCAGTGCTGGGTTAATGGTTGGACTTGCTGACCTTAGAGGTCTTTTCCAGGTTTAGGGTTCAGTGATTCCCACCAGCCCATGCCAGGCTGAAACAGAAAGCTGGCCCCATTTCCAGCAGCACTAACCCACAGCTCAGCGCACCCAGCTGGCCAACGTGTCCTGCAAGTTGTCACTTACACCATGGCCATCCTAAAAGAGCTCCAAACCAATGGATGATCCTCTGGGACACCCTGGCACAGTCTCAGCCCAGCTTTGTGGCCATGAGGTGGTTGCAAAGGCCTTCCATTCAGGACAAGCCAAGGGTGGGAGGAGTGCTTGAATCATTCCCCTTGAGCCACCAAACTGGCACCCAGCCTCTGCAAACCCAGCTGGTATCAGGCTTTCCTGACAGCAGCTCTGAGCCAGGACGTGTTTGGCTCCCAATCAAAGTCCTGGGGCTGGCAGCTTTATCTGCAGAGCTCCTCGCAGTCCCCACGAGCCTCTCGTGGCCTGAGTGGATCAAACTGGCCAAGGCAGTGTTATCCATGTGCATCTCGTGGGGTGATGGATTCAGGGACAGGAAGAGCCCCTTTCACCATGAGATGGCCACTCTTGGCTGGCTTGGGCAGAGAGAGCTTTTCTTCTGGCTCATTTCAGTGTGCAGTGTTCTCAGCGCCTATTTGAGGATAAGAGGTGATAAAGCACTTTTTTTCAGCATACAAACCCTTTCTGTCCTTGCTGTATTCGCTCTTTTTCATTTCATTTATTTTCACTTGCGTCAGTCTCTTTGAGATCAAAACTCCATTTTCATTTTTCCGGAGTACACAGCCACCCTGGGCTTGAAGATATTTACACATTCGGTCCCATTTTTCCAAGCAGGAGTGTGATCACTGCATGATTTCCCTCTCAAGAGGACCAGGAGGGTGTGTGTGGATCTCAGGCTGGTTGAGGACACCTCGCAGGACTCACATGCCCCAAACCCTTTCATGTCAGAGCAGATGTGTGATAACAACTTTCTCAAGGAGGCAGACAGAATTTGGGTGCATTGCTAATTCGAGATGCCTCAAGGGGAAGCCCCCAACCGTGCCAGCTATTTTCAGACTTCAAAGCATTCTCCCGTGTGACTGAACCATCCTTTTCCCATCCTGGGAGAGAGGCTCTGCTGGAACCTCTCATGGATCTCCGGTTTCCTTCTCAAAAGCCCGAAGGGAGCTGCTCGGGGCTCCGCTTTCCAAAGCTGCCTTTCCTCCCACGCTGACCCTTTCTCCTCCCTAACAAATTGCCCTCGGAGCAGCAGCCAGCCTCGCACAGACACGAACCCCGAGCTGCCCCAGAGACACGGTTATCTTGCTGTGACAAAGGGCCAGTCTGGCTCTCTTGCTGGTGGCATTATTTGAAAAGGTCACCCAAAGACGGTGGCTTGACAGGCTGTTTTGAAAAATGCTAATAATAGGCTGGCCATCAGCCTCAGTGCATTAATTAGGCTGAGCATAAGCTGAAGTCTTGCTGTATCATAGCTCCCATTCTTTTTTTCTTTTTCTTTTTCTTTTTCTTTTTCTTTTTCT
>VZSR01003806.1:19734074-19749008 GCA_013398615.1 Brachypodius melanocephalos | reverse complement strand
TTTTTTTTTCTTTTCATTTTATTTTAATTTTTATTCTGGTTTTCTTTTTCTCCTTCTCCTTATTCTCAATGGTCTTCTCCTTATTCTCATTCGTCTTCTCCTTCTCCTTCTCCTTTTGTTTTCTTTTTCACCACGGTGTTTTGGTTTGATTTTTGTGATCCTGTGCATGTGCTGATTCTTTTTGTAAATTTTGATTTGCCCCAGAATAGCTGCTCTTTTCTGCTTCAGCAGCTCTGAGCATGCAGAGCACAGGGGAAGGGTTGCAGCGCTTCCCCGAGAGCAGCCTCAGCACCTGGGGGTTTGCAAACCAAGAGATTCAGCTCCAGCCCACAGGGATCAGCCCTGGGCTGTGTCAAAGCATTGTAGCACATGGACAAGGCTCACAAAAAGGAGAGAGAGGAACTTTCTATATGGGCAGATAGTGACAGGACAAGGGGCGGCAGTTTTAAATTGGCACAGTGCAGATCTGGGTTAGATGTGAGGAAGAAATTGCTCCCTGTGAGGGTGCTGACGCCCTGGCACAGGCTGTCCAGAGCAGCTGTGGCTGCCCCTGGATCCCTGGAAGTGTCCAAGGCCAGGCTGGACAGGGCTTGGAGCAACCTGGGATAGTGGAAGGTGTCCCTGCCCATGGCAGGGGGTGGAACTGGAACTTCAATGTCCCTTCCAACCCAAACCATTCTGTGATTCATTCTATGATCTACAAGGAAATGTGTTCAAGAGGGAGGGATGAAAAGATACTGGATGAGCCCAGAGCACAGGCCACAGACCATGAGCCCAGTGAGAGCTAAATCCTAGAAACAGCCTCAAATAACAGAAACTGCAACGACTTTATACTTTTTTTCAATCAAAAGCCCACATCATTTCAAGTCCAATTCCACAGCCACCCTATGAAATGTTGCAGTTTTAAGCAGCACTGTGTAAAACTCAGGCTGAACTCTGACAGGTTATTTATGACCCTTCTAATTCCACACAAACCCCTTTTTCTTGTTGACACTCCGAGTTTTGTGGATGGAGGGGGTTGGTTCTGCAGTGGTTTAAAAATACACACACAGGAAATGCTTTATTGAATCAGAGTTAATCCCTGAGCAGAGGTCGGGGTGAGCAGGAGAGGTGGGTTGGTGGAAAGGTTGGATTTGGGGGTGGGAGGGTGACAGAGCCCCACGTTTAGTGCCTGAAATGCCCCACCATACACCCAGGCGTGCATCAAGCCACTCAAGGAACAGTCTGGACTCAAAGGAGTTAATTCTTCTTCCAGATCACTTGTTTGTGGTTGCACTGTACGATTTTCCTGCCTCAAGTGACCGTGACCTGGAGCTGGTCAAGGGGGAGAAACTCCAGGTCCTCTCCAAGTAAGTGACCTGCTGCCAGGGAGGAAGTTCAAGGATGAGCATGAGGAGTGTGGGAAAGGGGAGACCTTGGGGTCAGCCACCACTTTGCAGCTGACCAGAGCTGAGCTTGTGCCTTGGCTTTTCTCCAGAGCGTGGCTGTGGGTACCCTCTTCTCTCTGCATGGTGACATTTCTGTGGGTCACAGGGACTCTGGGGCAGGGTATTGTCCCTGCCTGGGTGGTACTGGGACCCTCTTTGCTGTCAGTGCTTGTGGGTGCAGGAGCAGCATAAATAACAACAACAGAAAAAAAACCAGCTCCTGTCCTGTGTTTGTGCTGATTCTGCTTCTGCAAAGGATGTGGGTTGGGTGTAGTCAGAGGAAAGGACAGAACTGAGCCAGACACTCGTGAGGTTTCATTTCAACAACTTCTCAAACTGACAGCAGAAGAGGCCCAGTCCATAATGGGGCAGAGGTGGGCTTGGGGCCCCCAGACCCTGCAGGGCTGCTCCATCCTTGACTGCTCTGTGAAGTGGCCCCCGGAGGTGACATTTCTCACCCAGACACTGTGGGTTGGGACCTGTGGGACGGGGATGACTTTGTGTCGCAGCTGGTGGCTCAGTCAGCAGTGGGACAGCAAGGTGGGGTGCCTGGAAGACAATGGAAGGAGCAGAAAGGACCCCAAAGCCCTGTTCAAGAGACAAACCCTGTGACCCAGACGCCCCTCCTCTCACTCGAGGTGTGTAGCAAAGGTTTGGGTCTGTGTTTGCTCCACATTCATGGAAAGAGATGGTCACCTCCACAAGTCCCTGAAACACCAACAGCTTCCAACCTGGTTTTGGCCCTAGGGAATCCAGAGGGAACTACAGAGTGGATTATGGAGTCCTAGTCCATCTGCAGTGCTCAAACCCCCCAATCCATGCCCTCACAGCCTCAGCTTGTCACAAAACCTCCTCTGGGCACTCACACCTTTTCCTCTGCTCCCTTTGCAGCGAGGGGGACTGGTGGCTGGCAAAGTCCCTCAGCACTGGGAGGAAAGGATACATCCCCAGCAACTTCGTGGCACAAGTGGACAGTTTGGAAGAGGAAAAGTAAGTGGGAAAGCTTTTGAGAGGTCAACACAGATGCAGTGCCCTGGATCTCAACAAGATCCAGGGGGAGCTTTATTGGATAATTATTATATTTATTGTATTTATTTATTATGTGGCAGGAAGATGTCACTGATGGGCTGGATGGCAGGAGGTCTTTCCTCCTCCCAAACAGTGCTGCCCAAAAGCTCAGGACAAGTTTTTGAGCATCATAATGGTGTGGAAAGGATGAGGTTGTTATGGGGAAAGTGAGGAAAGGTTCTTGTCCTACTGATTGCACCCACTGTGGAAAACAAGGTTTTGGGGGAGACAACAGAAAGATAATGGTGGCAGTGCCAGGGAGCATCCTCTGGTCCCACTGGGACAGTCCACCCCCACAAAATGATGTTAAACCCTCTCACCTTCCTAGAGAGTATCCATATATCAACCTGGAATCTCTGGCTGGGGTGCACTGATCCAGGTCTCGGATCTGCCAGGGACCACACCAACAATTTAATGAGACAGAAAACGGAGTGCCAGTGCCCAGACCCACAGTGCTGGTTTTCAAATGGGCCCAGATGCAGCCTCCCTGCAAGAAGGATTGAATGAAAGTCTGGAGTCAAACGAGTTTATTTTGCCTATAATCCAAAGAGAAGGAAAATTTTCTTCCATGAGTTATCCTCCTCTATGGCATCCAGCTCTAAATGAACCCTCAGTTTCACAGTGTAATGATAAAAAAAAAAGAAGAAAAAAAAGACTTACTGGAAAGAATTCCATTTTTTAAAAAGAATTTTTCCTTTTCAAGCCATGATTTTGCCTTTTCTGTCTCCCAGGTGGTATTTTAGAACTCTGAGCAGAAAAGATGCTGAACGGCTGCTGTTGTCTTCTGGGAACAAAGTTGGCTCTTTCCTCGTCCGAGAGAGTGAAACCACCAAAGGTGAGATCTGTGGAGCAAAGGTAACTCCTCATTGTTGCCCAGGCTTGGAAAACCTTCAGCAGGGCTGTAGGAGTGAGCTGGGGGGTTTGGAGGGCAAAGATTTGCTCATGATGCCACGGAGATGTGCAGTTCTGGCTGTGGTGAGAGTGGTTCCTCCACCAGAGTTCATGGCAGAGACACAAATAAGCAGATTTTCCAAAACAGTTTAGGGGGTTTCTTTTCATTTTCTTCCCAAGGAAATGCATTTTTTTTTTTAAATTTTTTTTTTTATTTAAGATATTTCTATCCACTCTTGAAGGGGTATTTCTCCCATTTGCAGCAGAAATTTGCAGAATTTTGGGAAAAAAAGTCATTTTCCGCAGGGGAAACGTTTTTCCTGATTGTCTGTAGCAAGGGGAATTCACACAAAACAGAACTTTCGGAAGGAGAGTGTCTGGGGCAGGATAGATTGATTTCATCCAGTTTCTTTCCATATGAACATGTCTGCCTTTTGAAAAAATGATCCAGTGAGGATGGAAAGGCCAGAGCGTTGTGGCCACTCCTCTTGGGCAGTGGATATAATTATTAACCACAATATAAAACCACGTAATTTCAATTTCTTTATTCTGTGCTATTAATTCACAGAGTCTGGAAGTTAGTTGTGGTTGTCTCATGGGAATTTATTATTTATTATTTATTATTTATCATTTATCATTTATCATTTATCATTTATCATTTATTATTTATTATTTATTATTTCTTTCCTGCTTTTTTCTCCTTGCTTTCTTTGGGCCATCATGTGTGTTTACAGCACGGAGGAAATGATGCTCGTGGTGTTACCATGGTTCTGCTCTGAACCAGATCCATGGAGTAGTTCAGGAAAGTGTTTCAGTCTTGCTGTCATTTGGCTCCTTTCCTTTCAAATGGGTGCATGAGTCTTTCCTTAACACATGGGAAAAGGTGCTTTGTGTTTTCCCAGTCGAAGCAAGGAATTGTTTAGGTTGGAAAATCTCTAAGATCTTTGTGTCCAACTGTGACTTGTTCAGTAGAGAGTTGGAGCATCCATCTGAAATCACATGGAACCTTCTTTTCCTTGACTTGTTTCCCGAAGGCCAAACAGTAAGAGAGGGAACAGTCTGGCTCCTCCATCCTACAAATGGCTTCTGCCTCTTGTAGCATCTCCTTCTTCCTTTCTTGTCTCTTTTTTTTTTCTCCTATTCGCAAGAGAGGTCTCCAAGACAGCATCTGTTCCTTCCACCACGGATTTGTTCCTTTCACCCTTGCCAGAAAATTAAATAGTGCCAGGGTCTGGATGCAGCAGCTGGAATCTCATCCTCCTGTATCCGTGTCCCTCAGCCTCCAGGCAGTGGGGCTGTGTCAGGCTGTAGCATCCTAATTTGAATTTCCCCCTCTGCCCCGTGCCTGGACTCATCTTCACACATCCCTGCTGAGCTGATGCCAAGCAGGAGGGCTGCTGTCCATAAGGACTTGCAGCTTTCAAAACTTTTAGGAAACATTCAGTTCAGGAAACATTTAAGAGATTTTTTTTCCTAAGCATTTCACTTTGTAAGTCACTTTTTCTGCTGCACCTCAGTTTCCCTGCTGCCTTTGTGGTGCTTTTGCAGTGATCAGGCTTGGGCTTATCACCATGTGCTGCTCTTCTGTTTATCCCATTCCCGCTCTCCCTTTGTTTGCTGGGCTTTTTGGGGAACTGGTGTGGTTGTTCAGTGCACACAGGGAGCAAACACTCGTGTGCTGTGTCTGAAGCTCTGTCCACACATGATCCTGGTTTTTATGGCATCTCCAGGTGCCACACAGATCAGACCTTTCCCTACATTTGTTCAGGACAATTGTCCCCAGCTTCTGCTATTATCTGGGATGTGGGTGGGTCTTGGTCACACAGGGCTCGAGCAGGGCAGGTGGAGTCCTGAAATCCAAGGAGAAATCACCAGATCCTCAATGCCCTGTCTCTGCTGTCAAGGAGAATGAGGTGTGGGATATTCTGTTTTAGCAGATGTGAGTTACAGTCCGTGGAAGTCCCATGTGAGTCCCAAATGCTCAGCTGTGTCTCTGCCATGTGCCTTTTCTGGTATTTAGGATAGAGCATGGGTGTTATTCCTTCGAACACCTCATCCTCTGAATCACCCTGTGTGCCCAGCTGCTACCTGAGCATCCTGTGCTCTGGGCTGCCTGAATGACCTCATTTGATCCATCTGAGCCACAGCACCCTCCTCCCTAAAGAAAAAGGAAAAAGACAGAGCCAGACATCTCCAAATGTGCCCTGGAGCAGAATTCCCTGATGTAAAGCACTCTGTGGCCCACCAAGAGATGTCCAGAGCAATGCCATGGAATTAACCCTGCCCTTGCAGTTTTCCTTTCCCATGACATGTATTTTCATTCACTTGGCACATGACCAGCAAAATCTGACCATCAGAGACAAGCACTGGGCTGAGCTAAGCCCCATTAGTGGCTCAAACTGGGAGGTGGTTGCCTCATACTGGGATGTCTCAGGCACAGGGGGATGGGTTCTGCACCCTGATTAGGAGCAGCACCTATTCCCAGCCCATCCCGAGCAGAGTTTCATTGTCCTCATGGTTTGGGATGCAGAAACTTTACAAATCTTCAGAGCCAACATTTCTCAGAGTCCACAAAAGGCACATCCAGCACCCTGGGAAGAGGGGGACAGCGTGGGAAGCGGGCTGGCAGTGAAATCATCGGCGGAGCACTGTCCTTGCTGAAGCTGCTGCAGATAAACACAGTCCCCCTGAAATCATAATCATTCCCAAAGCTGCAGGAACACATTCCCCCAGCTGTGCTGTGCCACGGGCTCCTGACTCCCGGCAGGATTCCTGAGTCTCTGCTCCCAGCAGGAGGGACCTCACTGAGCTCAGCCCCTGCATCCAGCTGAGCTCCTCTGCTTCCCGTTGGGAAGGATTTAAGGAGCTGCTGAGAGCTTTAGGGGCAGGAAATGCACTAAACCATGTCCCCAGGTGCCATATCTATATGGCTTTTAAACCCTTTCAGGGATGGGGACTTTATCACTGCCTTAGGCAGCTGTGCCAAGGCTGGACAACTTTTTAATGAGGAAATTGTTCCATGAATTTTGTACTCTGGATTCTTTACCAGTCAAGGTCCATGCCAGGATTTGGTGCAGGAATTGCAGAATAGGTGAATGTCCCTTGTGGCTGAGGAGTGAGAATTCCTTTTGCCTATCCTGGATATCATCAGAGGGAATCAGGAGTCAATGATTCTCATTTCCTGCTGCCACTGGGAGCAGGGACCAGGTTGGACAGGGCTTGGAGCAACCTGGTTTAGTGAAAGTGTCCCTGTCTATGGCAGTGGGTGGAACAAGATGAATTTTAAGGACCCTTCCAATTCAAACCATTGAAGGAAGAACTGAATCTTTCCAGCTTCAGTGCATTGCACAGCAGCTCCCAAGGGAGGCCATGGAGAATGACAGGGAAGCTCCACCACGCTCCCTGCAGCAAATTGAACTGTGACTGGGGTTGAGATGCAGTCATTAGCTTAATGACAGGGTAAGAATTAACACTGCCAGCTGAGAGATTGGCCCTGTCTCCATTTGAAAAGTGCAGGAGAGTTTAAAGGGTTGGTGGGGGCTGGAAAGGAGATCCTGTGGGAGAAAATATTTTGGGTGCAACCACACTGGCAAACAGGGCAGGTCTCCTCTTCCCTGCTGACTCTCAGCCCCCAGACACCCCCTTGCAGAGGTGTTTGTCATCAGTTCCTGCATTTCCTTTTGCAGGATAGTTTGGTCTCAGTGCAGCTGCCTTCACACCACGTTGGGCTCCTTCCTTGAGTTGGCCTTACCCTCTAAAAACCCCACAAAAACCCTAAGCTGTGTCCCAGGCACACCAAGCTGGCAGTATTTCAATCTCTTTGAAATTAAAACAACATCATGACCCTCAACAGCAATAATGGAAAATAATAATAGTTAACAGTAGTAGTAATAATAATAATAATAATGATATATAGGTGGTGTTGTTGTCATATCTTCACAGAATCACAGAGTCATTTAGGTTGAAAAAGATCTCTCAAGATTATCAAGTCCATCCTTTGGCCTTGATGTTTATTGTCATTATTTTGGAACTTAGGGCCATGTGGGTACCACAGAAGAGACAGCAGAGCTATTTCTTTGCCTTTCCCTCGAGGTTTTTATCGCCCCATTGAAGATGTTTCAGGGCTGTTTCTCAGTTGTTCAGCTGCAGGACTGATCAAATCAAAAAGGCTTCTCGATTTGTCTTCTGCCTGACATTCATGGTGATGGAAAGAGAAGCAGAAGAGCTTCCTTTATTGAGGAGAACACCACGTCAAATTTGAGGTTCCCTGGCTCTGCATTTAAACCACCAGGTTTTTCCATGAATTTTACACCACCACATCTGGTCTCTGCAGGAAGGGAGTCCCCTCAAAATGATTAGGAAAACTTTAGGCTCTTCCAAACTCTGCTTGTAAAGATTTATGATCACTCCAGCAGAGCAATTATCCACAGAGATGAAGGGGTTTTTTTGCTGCTTTTTATAGATGCAAACAGTTTTCAGGCGCAGTGTAGGAAAAACTGCTGGTGCTGGGATGGAGAAACATCAACCAGTGAGGATTTTATGTTAAAAACCTTTGCCCTCACATGCAGGATTAGGGTTTCAGAGTTGCTGTGGATGGCTCTGCTTCTTTTTATGACCCTGCATGAACAGACACACACTTTTAAACATGTATAGCCTTGCCTTTTCTTTAAAAAACATCCAAAATGGGCAGTTTATCAGCCCAGGTGACATATTAGACTCAGAACAGCCCAGCAGGCTTGTGAGAACTCACTCCAGAAATATGATCCAGACAAAAGGGGAAAAACCCCTCTGCTAAATTGCATTGAATCTGACACAGGCTGGAAGAAGTTCAGCTCTGCAGCAACATCTAGTGATGCTTTTGTGCACTGAACTCCAACCTCTTGGTTTAGACTCTCATGAAGGGAATAGCAGGTTGGAGTGGGGGATGGCTGAGCAGCTCCCTTGAAGCCCAAAAGGGACAAGATTCCAAATGGGAATCTCTAGATCCTGTTTAGCCACGGTCACAAGTTTGTGGCTGAATAGGATAATTCTCCTGAATTTCCTCCTGTATCCCCCAGCTGAACCACTGACACACTGGCACAAGGTTTCATAATGTTTAATCCAGAAGGGAATGGCTTTAATTGGTTTTAAATGGCTTTAAATTGAAAGAGGGCAGGTTGGGATTGGATGCTACGAAGAAATTCTTCCCTGTGAGGGTGGAGAGATCCTGGCACAGGTTGCTCAGAGAAGCTGTGGCTGCCCCTGGATCTCTGGAAGTGTCCAAGGCCAGGTTGGACAGGGCTTGGAACAACCTGGGATAGTGGAAGGTGTCTCTGTCATGGCAGGGGATGGCTCTGGACGGGCTTTAAGGTCCTTTCCAACCCAAACCATTCTGATTTCGTGATGCTGAGGTTGGCAGAGCTCAGGTGGGAATATGGAGCTGTGGAAAGACCATCCTGACCTAGGGAACACCTGATTGCTCTGCCTGGAGAGGTGCTGCTGATCCCCACAGTGCTTCCATGGGGCTGCTGGCCACAGCTCAGGCAGATGTTACTCCAGGAAGCCTGGGCAGGACCAGTTAAGCTCTGATGAACTTTTATCCTGTGCCCTTTCCTTGGAGGGATGGAAGCGTGCAGCTGTAAATTCTGGGGGTCTTGTCCTGGAAAGGCATCAGCCAGGGCTGGTTTGCAGCTGTAGACAGCCAAGGAATGAGGAAAGGCCCTGGCTGGGGTGCAGTTTGTCCTCACAGCTCCTTCTGTCCTTCTCCAGATGCCTATTCCCTGTCCGTGAGAGACAGCAACTCCGCCCACGGGGACATCATCAAACACTACAGGATCCGCTCCCTGGATGGTGGGGGGTACTACATCTCCCCCAGGATCACCTTCTCCAGCCTGCCAGAGCTCATCCATCATTACAGCCGTGAGTGCTCTGCCTTCCCTCGTGGATTTGTGTCCTGGAAGAGAGTGGGGACAGAGGGAGGACAGGCTTGGGAGACACCACGGCTGCTCCACCTGCTCTGGTGGGCCAGGTGGGATCCTACAGCCAGAGCCCTGGTTTGCAGCCTGGGGAATTGCAAGGGTGAGCTCTGACCCCAGCCCTAAAGTCAGGGAGTGTCTCCCATTAGGGAAGGAAAGAGGTGAACGCTGTCAGGATATTCAACAGGGTTTGGAATAATTGGACAGGAAAATTTGCTCCTCTATGGCTCTCTTTGAGCTTTTCCCTTTGATTGGGATCATTCTGGGTGCCTTGATCTCTGCAGCTGAAAGTTTTCATGAAGTCATAGAATTATAAAGGTTGGAAAAGCCCCTCTAAGACCACTGAATCCAGCTGCTCCTCCTGAACTGCCAAGGCCACCACTAACACATGTCCCCAAGTGCCACATCCACATAGATTTTAAGTCCCTCCAGGGTTGGGGACTCCACCGCTTCCCCGTGTGGCTGTGGTGGTTTCCATGGGTTGATTTTTCCTGGCAGGTGTGGATGGAGGAAGGAGGAGGTTTTCTCTGCCATCCCACTGAACTGTCCTGTGCTTTGTCCTCATGCAGAGAAAGGGGATGGGCTGTGCCAGCGCCTCACAGCTCCCTGCACATCCCTGGTTCCCCAGAGACCCTGGGCCCAGGACGAGTGGGAGATCCCTCGGGAGGCCCTGAAGCTTGTGAAGAAGCTGGGCAGTGGGCAGTTTGGGGAAGTGTGGATGGGTAAGTGGAATTCCCTCCATTCCAGGAAAAAAAAAAAAAAGGACAGAAAGAGAGGAGATGGGAAATCCTTTTATTTCCCTGAAGCAAGACTATTCTGGGAGTGGGGATCCTTGAGGACGAACACATATTTTTGGGTACACACAGAGAAGTAGATGCAGATTCCTGGGAAGGACTGGACAGCTCCAGTGTTTGCACAGATCCGTGGTTGAGCAAGGGTTTCACAGAGGATGGGTGTTGAAGTCACTGTTTACTCATCTCTTGGGATATGCACTCATTCTTCCTGGGGATCCTAGCCACAACTGTAGTGATGAGAGTGATCATGTCACACCCAGTAGGGTGCCTGGGTGACATTTTCCCATTTTTCTACCTCCCTGTTACACTTTTTACCCCAGCTCTCCACCCCTGATGCCTTCCTGCCTACTGCTAATCAGCAGGAGAGGAAGTGGGGGCAGCTCAGCTTCCTTTGCCACGCTCTTTGTGGTTGCTGGTTGCCTTGGAAATCGAGGTTGTGGACAGGACCAGGCTGAATTCATGTGCTGACTGCACAGTCCTGCCTTTTTGGATGGTATTTGGATGATCTGAGAGTGCAGCTGGTGGGAGGCCTCAGAGATTTCACCCAGAAAGGGTCTGGGATGGTTGTGTGAGGATGGGCTCATTGCAGGGACAATCCCTGATGCAGCCTCATGGATTGACAGCTGTGACATGGGTATCCCTTCCCCTCTCACACCTGCTGGCACTGGGATTTACCACGTGAGAGATTCAAGCTGTTACTGTGGTCTTCTGCTCCATGAGCTCTTCTTCTCCTACACAACCCCACAGAGCCTGCAGAGAGCCCAAAAATTCCTCAAAACTTCATAATCTCTCTGCAGGCTACTACAAGAACAACGTCAAGGTGGCTGTGAAGACCATGAAGGAGGGCAGCATGGACCCTGATGCCTTCCTGGCAGAGGCAAACCTGATGAAGAAGCTGCAGCACAACAAACTGGTCCGGCTGTACGCCGTGGTCACCAAGCAGCCCATCTACATTGTGACAGAGTACATGGCCAATGGTAAAAAAAAAACCCTGGAGCTCTTTGCTGGGCTTCTGCAGAACCAGTTTGGTGATCTGGCCCCACGCAAAATGAGGGTGGGCAGGAGGGGTTGTACCAAATCTGCAAGGAAGTGACCCAAAAGTTCAATTCTAATGCAGAAAGAGACTTTGTGGGTGATGAATAAACCATGCTGATGCTCCATTTGAAGAGTATTTAAAGTTCTCCTCTCCGCTGTTCTCACAGGAAGTTTGTTTCAGGTTTTTACTCCCCTCATGGTGGAATTGTCCTTTCTTTTTCCCCCCTCTTGTTTATAACAGTTTAAACGACGAATGCCCAGCAGTTTGCAACAGATCTGTGCTGAACAGAGGGGAATTTGGGCTGTTTGGGAGCTTTCCTAGTGGAAGATGCTCCAGTGGACCTCCATTCTTGTTCCTCAGATTTTCCTTAGGGTGGAGGCAGATTTGTTGCATGTATTCTGAGAAGCACCAGGAAAAGCAAATTTATAGATGATTCAGAAGAGTCACAGCAGTCCCTCCTCTCCTGCAGGGTGTTTGCTGGATTACCTGAAGACAGAAGAAGGAAGCCAGCTGAATCTCCCCAAACTCATTGATATCTCTGCTCAGGTCAGTGAACTGTCACTGGGAAAATGATCCGAGGTTTGTTATTGCCTCAGTGGAATTCCTGCAAGTCTGATGTCAGTCAGAGCAAAGGTTTCCTGGAGAAAAACAGCTCCTCCTGGTGTGTTCTCTTAGGGATTCTCCTCATCCCTCTTGTGTCCATGTGAATATCAGTTCTGTCCTTAGGGCAGCCCTCTGATAGCTTAGTGCAGGGCTTAGAGGTCTGGAGTTTGGGGTTTTTTGGGGGGTGTGGATGAGTTTATTTTGATCTGATTTTATTTATTTTTATTTCCTGTTTTGCTCAGCAGGAAAAAAAAAAAAAGCAAACCTTTCTTTTTCTTTTTACCAAAAAAAAGAGGAAAAGCTCAACAAAGAGACTCCCAATGCAGGACCAGCAGTTCTGCCCTTCGGATGATGAGGCATAAAGGATGTTCTGACCCCCAGATCTGGGAATATTGCTCTTTAGGAAAACAAACTTTTAACTTTTAAGCATCCTCAGGCTGCAAATCTTAATAGTTGCAGCTGCACTGTAACATTTTAATCCAGAAGTGCCTCTAAACACAAATAGGGGAAAATAAAGGGAAACCACATGAAGAATGAGAATGGCAAATCACTGCACTTTGGTGCCAGCCAGCTGTTGACAGCATTTGGCTCATCCAGAGCAGAATTAGGCTAATTAGGAAATATTGGGAAAAAAAAAATCCTGAAGCACCAGGCTGAATAAATATCTGAGATTTATCCATAAAATCGCTGAGCTTCTCTTGTCAAAGTGGACTGGTTCCAGCCCACATATAGAGTTACTTTTTAATGAATTAACAACTGGGGAATCTTAATATTTGAGGAATTGTTTTATGATAGTGGAAGACTTTCCTTCTTGCTTTAACCAGGATGAAAAGATTTAAATTCTTTGAAGCAGTGCCACCTTGTGTCCTTTTTATTTTTAATTTTCCATAGCGGTGCAGAGAAACCTTTCTCTTTCTTCCCTCTCCACTATTGATAAATTCTTCATATCTGCAGCTTCATAAGTGTGGTCTGTGAAATGTTATGGGGACAAACTCACCCTCCCTGTTTAGGGTATTTGGCTTAATGACTTCCTTCCTTCTCTCCTCTCTTGAAATTCCCACTTCCCTCCATCTTTCATTGTTTCATTCCCTCTCTTGAAAATTATAGCCTGGGTTTGTGTTAAATCCCTGAGGATAAGGAAAATGATCCCAATTAATCCGTATTACAGAGCCTTTGGGTTTAGTGGGAGCATTTTCCAGAAACTGGCAAGATGCATTTCTGTGCAGGAGGAAATTGCTGAAGCCAGAGCAATCTCTGGGTGACTCAGAGCAAAGAGTTTGGTCATTGTTACAGAATTATGGAATCACAGAATGGTTTGGGTTGGAAAGACCTGAAAAATCATCACATTCCAACATCCCGCCATGGGCAGGGACAGCTTCCACTATCCCAGGCTACTCCAAGACCCATCCAGCCTGGCCTTGGACACTCCCAGGGATCCAGGGGCAGCCACAGCTTCTTTGGGCAACCTGCACCACACAGCAGGACCAGGAAAACTGAACACAGACCAAACCCCCACACCCCAACCATGCAAAACCCACAAAAGTCATCCTCAGATGGGGTAGGGAGGATTTTACCCATCCCTGAGCCATTGGCATCAACTGGAAGGACAACTTCCATCCTTCCCTCTCCCACCCCAGCTCCACCTCCCCAGGGCAGGAAGTTAAACATTCCCTGGGTATCTCTGGGAGGAGCAGCAGGAGGAAAGGGCAGTCTACTGAGCTGTTTTGCAATCTGTTTATCTGTGGTGTTGGGCTGACATCACAGCCCAACAGGCGCCCAACCCTCTCGAGCGCAGTTTCTGATCCGATGACATCCGTGGGAGTTAAAATTAGAACAGTCTGGGCCAATGCACTCGATCCTGTGGTCAGTCTTGAGGGTAAATGCTTGAAAACACTCTGGGCTGGAACGGGCCAAGCACCAGGTCCTATCTCATTAACATCAGGAAAGGAAATTACATCAATTCTTCCATTTTCCACAGCAGAAACCAGCCCTTGCACTAGAGAGGTGTTGACACAGGTTAGAAATGCAGCATTGGAAAGTGTGTGTGAGTATCCTGTTTGAAACCACATGTGAGTTCTGAGGCTCATGTGAATCTGCATGGAGTGGAAAATTGGTCTGCCCTCACCCACAGGCACTTAAAAGCTTTAATAGATGCTACCTCTTGCTGGCAGGAGCTGCAGACATCCTCTCACCTTCCCAATAAATCACCCAAATTCAAATCTGAGACTCAACCTGAGAACCTCTGTCTTCTATCAATCTCCCTTTTCAACCTGAGCACATATCAATGAAATATTGCTGCTGTCATTGATAGAGGCTCATCACACATCAGGTACCTCAGTTAGATTTTAGGAATAAATTCTTCCCTGTGAGGGTGGTGGAGCCCTGGCACAGGTTGCTCAGAGAAGCTGTGGTTGCCCCTGAATCCTTGGAAGTGTCCAAGGACAGGTTGGGCAGGATTTGGAGCAACCTGGGATAGTGAAAGGTGTCCCTGCCCATGGCAAGAGGTTGGACTGCGAGGATCTTTAAGGTCCTAAGGTCCCTTCCAACCATTCTATAATTCTATGATTTGCTAGTTTGATTTTTTGTGTTTTGGTTTGTTTTTTTTTTTTTTTTCCCTTTTCTTAATTCACAAATTTAACCTGGAATGTTTATGACTAAAGTCCCCACTGGAGAGGAGAGATCTGTGGCAGAAGCTGGGGATCCAGTGATGTGGTTTTAGCTTTCTCCGCAGACACGACTCAGGGCTGTGACTTCTGAGAAAAACAGAGAGTGCTGCTTCACTTGGCTGCTCAGGCTGGTAAAGCTGAATATCTGCACCTGTACAAGGGCAGTACCTAGGGCAGTATCTATTTATTTACCTGTCTGCTGGCCCACCTGTCCATCCACCCATCCATCCGTGGGGAACGCAGGCACATCCACGATCACGGAGAGATAACAGCAACCCAGCGAAAATGCTGTGCTTTGCAAAGGTGGCTGAAAACCAGCCAGGATAAATCAGGGAGGTGATGATGAAGGTGGGCTCTTCCTCCCCTCCCAGGTGGCAGAGGGCATGGCCTACATCGAGCGCATGAACTTCATCCACCGGGACCTGAGGGCCGCCAACATCCTCGTCTCGGAGTCGCTCTGCTGCAAAATCGCCGATTTCGGCCTGGCCAGGCTCA
>VZSR01003806.1:19682956-19733974 GCA_013398615.1 Brachypodius melanocephalos | reverse complement strand
TTTCCTGAGCTCCCAGGACAGCCAGAGAGATGCCCTGGGTTCCAACACGGTGTCCATCCCAGCACTGCCCTCATCTCCCACCCTCCTGCCCCCAGGAATGCCAGGAGACCGGGCTGGCAGCAGGCACAGGGCACCAGGCGAGAGGGAGAGTGTTATTGATGCCTTAATGAAAGGATGGGACCACTGGGAGGGCTAAAAACGATTTATTAACTCAGATAAACATCAGCCTCAAAGGCCCTGAGATTTTAGAGGAGCAAGAAGTTGGCCATAGCTCAAAACTAGTCACAAATTTCTTCATTACAAGGCAATCTATAACATTCTAATCCAATAGAAAGTTGTCATAGAGTTTATTTTGGGGTTTTTTTTTTTGACCTATCACCTTAGCTTAATTTTTCTTCACTGTGCATATTTTTATCCCATGGGCTACTACTACATGTACACACATATGCTTCTATCATAACATCTAAACTCTTAGCTTACTCTATAAAATTACATTACTACACTAGAAAATTCTTCACTATCTTATCTAGTGAAGTTTCTTACTTAAGGTGTATTCTTACTTACAACTATGGAAACATAAGTTTATCATTTTTCTGCTAATGTCTGTGTACTTTTATTTTTACATTAATCCAAGCTTCTCCCAAGGCTGCAAATCAAACCCTTCAGTAACTGTGGAAGTTTCTGTCTTTCCATTTCCTACAGCAGAGAAACAGAAACACCCAAAAAGCCAGTTCTGGGAGAGGCAGCAGTGCTTGGGGCCCATAAAACCAACTGAAAACTGCAGAGGGAAATGGGAAAAAAAATCTTTTGCTTCTGTTTGGGGTAGTCCTGCTGAACCTCCAGTCATCTGCTGGAGAAATTTGACCTCTGCTAATGAAAGCTGCTGCCTGTGGCCAGATTTTTGCAGGGATTCAGTCCAGAGGGAAGGAAATAACAGAGCTGAAGCCACAAATCTGGATCTGGCAGCAGCTTCCAGGTGTGCCAGGCAAACCAAGCCCTGACCACATCAGGTCCCTTCCACAGCAGAGGGGCTACACGGAAAACAATAAATCACAGCATCATTTCATTTGGAAAAGGCTTCTGAGATCATCCCTGTGCTGAGTTCTGACTCTGAGGTCAGGTATGAGATAAAATCATTCAGATTGCAAAGGGGGTCTACAGAGCAGCAGGGAAAGCTGCAGAATTGACTGAAATAAAACAATTAAGTCAGGCATAAGTGGCACTCACCAAAACATTTTCAAATTTTAGAAATCTGTCCTCCTCTAGAGTTGGGATGAGATAAAATTCCTCTTAAAATATACTCTGAGGAAAGGAAATTCTATGGTTTTTGTGGGCTTTTTAATAAGATAAGAAACATTTCTTTCAATTTCCTGTCCCCTAAATACTTTTTGGTACAAATTATAGCCATTTCAACATGCAAAACTATTTCAGAGTAGTAAAAGATCCCAAATGTAATTTGGAAACTGCCACGATGGGGAATTTTGACTTAGCTGCAAATTTTTAAGGCAGTTTTACCCTTAAGAGAAGCTTTGATGAAATCAGTATAATTCTGTTAATAAGCAAAGGAGCTGCTTTTCCAACTCCCATCAGCATTTTCCCAGCTAGCTTTGCTCTGGAATAACAGCTCCCCTCTATCTGCTCTGAACAATTCTCACTTTGTAGATTGCATTTCCCAGCCTTGTCACTCAGAGTGTGATGTGCAACAACTGAGGTGCTTATTTCACACCCTGCAGTTGGATTTCCAGTCCTGCAAGGATGTGTATAAATAAAAATGTGGTTTCCTCTGCAGTGTAACATGATCAGTTCCCACTTATCAAGGTGGTTTTGCTGTTGGTTGTTTTTTTATTTTTTTCTTGTCTTAGCTAAAATAAAATTGCAACCTTATGATCACTGCTGTCCACAGTGGGTTAAGCAAGAACTTGGTGGACAAAATAAAATGGGACTTATTTTGCTTTTAATTAAACTATGCAGCTTTAAGGACTGGGGAATCTATATTTGCTGTAATATTTATGAACTTTTGCTAAAAACAAGCCACTTCTAAAAGTGATTTCACAGAATCACAGAGTACCAAGTCGGAAGGAGACCTCAAGGATCATCTGATCCAATTTTTCTTGGCGAAAGCCAAAGAATTTTTTTACAGAATAAAATCCTGCTGTTGTTGTCCCATAATAAATCTGCCAAATTGGTTTTGAATATTCCATCCAGCTCTGGGATGGAGCAGGTCCAGAGGAGGACATGCAGATAATCAAAGGAGGCTGGAGCTCCTCCCCTAGGAAGAACCACAGAATCATAATCAACAGCCCAAAGGAACCAGGGATCAGTTTTGGGGAATTCTTGTGCCTGTGACAGGTGAAGGAGATGCTCTAGCTCCAGGAGTTATTTAATTTGTTTCCTTTGTGACAGGAGCCAAATTTCCCATCAAATGGACAGCTCCAGAGGCCATTAACTACGGGGTTTTCACCATCAAATCTGACGTGTGGTCTTTTGGGATTCTCCTGACAGAGATCATCACCTACGGCAGGATCCCTTATCCAGGTAAAGGATTCCTTATTTGGGTATAGGATTCCTCATCCAGGTACAGGATTCATTATCCAGGTACAGAATTCATTATTTGGCTATAGGATTCCTCATCCAGGTACAGGATTCCTTATCCAGGTACAGGATTCATTATTTGGCTATAGGATTCCTTATCCAGGTACAGGATCCCTTATCTGGGTACAGGATTCCTTATCCAGGGACAGGATCTCTTATCTGAGTACAGGATTCCTTATCCAGGGACAGGATCTCTTATCTGACTACAGGATTCCTTATCTGGGTGCAGGTTTCCTTATCCAGGTACAGGATTCTTTATCCAGGTGCAGGGTTCTTTATCCAGGTACAGGATTCCTTACCTTGGTACAGGATTCCATATCCAGGTACAGGATCCCTTATCCAGGTACAGGATTCCTTACCTTGGTACAGGATTCCATATCCAGGTACAGGATCTCTTATCTGGTACAGGATTCCTTATTGAAGTACAGGATCTCTTGTCTGGGTAGAGGATTCCTTATCCACGGAATTCTGGATCCCTTATCCAAATACATGTTATATAGGATGCATATCCAAACGCTTTTGCTGGGAATACAGGATGTGTGTCCAGGCCCTTCCAAGGATCCAGTGCTGCTCTAGGCTTGGAGGCACTCACTGCAGTGTACCCAGACACTCACAGACATCTCTTCCAATCACAGAATTGTTGAAGTTGCAAAAGGCCTCTAAACTGAATTAACCCAGCACTGCCAAGGCCACCACTGGTCCATGTCCCCAAGTGCCACACTTACACGTCTGGTAAATCTCTCCAGGGGTGGGGACTCCACCACTGCTCTGGGCAGCTGTGCCAGGGCTGGACAACCCTCTCCATGATGAAATTGTTTTTAATATCTGATCAAAATGTCCCCTGGTACAACTTGAGGCCATTTCCTCTTGTTACTTAGGAGTGGAGCCCGGCCCCCCTTGGCTGTCCCCTCCAGTCAGGGAGTTGTGCAGAGCCACAAGGTCCCCCCTGAGCCTCCTCTTCTCCAGGCTGAGCCCCTTTCCCAGCTCCCTCAGCTGCTCCTGGTGCTCCAGACCTTTCCCCAGCTCTGTTCCCTTCCCTGGACACCCTCCAGCCCCTCAGTGTCCCTCTTGTCCCAAGAGGTCCCTCAAGCTGGCTTTCCTTCCCTCAGTCCCACCTGTGCAAAGCCAAACTTAGAGAGGGGAATCAGGGAGAGGACAGAGGGATGGAGGGGAAGCACAACCCTGAGGAAAGGATGATTCCCAGATACAGGAAGCACTCAGCCCCTCCAGCCCTGCCTGCAAGCACTGACTCCTCTGGGTGCCGAATAACTCCTGCTGCACTGTGTTTTCCTCCAGGGATGACCAACCCCGAGGTGATCCGCAACCTGGAGCGGGGCTACCGCATGCCCTGCCCGGAGATGTGTCCCGGGGAGCTCTACAGCATAATCCTCAAATGCTGGCGCAGCAACCCCGAGGAGCGCCCCACCTTCGAGTACCTGCAGTCGGTGCTCGAGGACTTCTACACCTCCACGGAGAAGCAGTACGAGCCCGAGCCGCAGCAGTGAGCCACGGCCCCGCCAGCTCCCGGGGACAGCGCTGCGGGACAGCCACCACCCGGCGGTGGCTCGGTGCAGGAGATTCCTTTTCTCCCTTTTCATCGTGGAGATGGAGAATGTGAGATGTGGGACGTGAGAGACGAGGATGCTGCCGGCTCTGTGGTTGTCGCAGAGACTGAAGAGGTGGCTGAGAGGTGGCACAGCTCCTTCCCTGTCCGCCTCGGAGCGCTGTACCCACCTGGCAGGCATCACCTCCGGCACGAAGGACAGAAAACTCCTCCGTGACCCACTTGGACAGAGAAAAGCCCCTCAGCCCTGCAACTGCAGCTCTGGGAAGAGGGGGCCGTGGCCAGGGTGGTGCTGTGGAGATGAAGAATCTCTGCCCCACTCTGGTGGGGATACTACACCCCCTCCGTGCCCCGGGCAGGGGTGGGAGCCGGTCCTGTTCGCACCTCCTTGGGCCACACCAGCTCCGGAGCGCTCCTGGCAGGTGATGCCCTCGGTCTGCCTCAAGTCAGTAATAAAAAACTGGATAAGAGGATTTCCCATTGTTTATTGAGGCGTCAGGGTGTGAGTGAGCCCTTGTCCTCCCCGTGGCCACCGCCAGCCCCTGGAGAAGGGAGAGGCCGGGAGTGATGCTGGGGTGGTACCCGGGGAGGGAATGGAGGGGTGCCCGAGGAGCAGGAGAGGTGTTCGTGGTGTAGCCACAAGATGTCCCTCCTTCCCAGCGAATCTGGGCAGCTCTTGGGAAGTAAAAACTCATGTGAAAAAAAACCCCAAAAAACAAACAAACAAAAAACTTCAGAAATAAAACCCTTCCTCACTTGGCTGAGCTTTCGCAGCGCAAGCTCCCGGTGCAACAGCACGGCAGGTCCCGCTCCACACCCGGCACCGGGAGGGTTCAAATGACATTTCCCTGGTTTCTGGTGAACCTCCAACCCGGGGGAATGCCCACAAGAGGCTTCAGGCTGGTCTCCAGTCAGGAGTTTCACTGGGCTGAGTAGTGGAGGGCAAAGAAAAAGGGCCCAGATGGCATACAGGAGGAGTGTGAGGATCGCAGGAGTGAGCTCCAGGCTGCGGCACGGGGGAACACTCCAGAACCTTCTACCCAGGGTGTTTAATCTGCTGTTCTCTTCACCGTGGAGTAGATTTTGAGTCCAGCTGTAGAGGGTGCATTTCACAGTGGAAAAGGGATGTTATGGGAAAGAAACAGCAGAGGTGGAAAGAGAAATCTCTGGTAGACCTTAAAATATTCAAATAAGGTTTGCAAGAAAGATGGGGACAGACTTCTTATCAGGATCTGTTGTGATGGAACAAGAGGTGATTTTTAAACTAAAATAGGGTAGATTTAGACCAGATAGAAGGAAGATGGTTTTTTAGAATGAGGGTGTAAAACACTGGCACAGGGTGCCCGAAGAAGCTGTGGCTGCCCCTGGATCCCTGGAAGTGTCCAAGGTCAGGTTGGACGGGGCTTGGAGCAAGCTGGGATGGTGGAAATTGTCCCTGCCCATGGCACGGGGCTTAGAATGAGATGACCCTTACAATCCCTTCCAACCTAAACCATTCCATGATTCTATGTCATGTATATCAGAAAGAACACTCAACCAAGCTCAAGACATGACATAGAATTACCTGTTCATGCCACTGCTGCACAAGAGCCTGGGAGAAAAAGGAGCTGTCCCCCTGAGGGGGAAAGGAGGATTTAATAACAACAAATGATCTCCCAGACTGAGAAAGAAGGGAACTGGCTGAGATGATCCAGTCTCAGAAATGTTAGATCTGGTGCAGAAACCCTAATGTATCCGGGATTTTTCCATAAGGATAGAGGATGGAGATTTATGGGAGACCTGCACTCCTCTAGGACAACACTGGGGCTGGATGGGAAACCTTGGGCTGTGGAAAAGATCTCCATCCTCAGAACCTGAACCCAATGAACTCAAGGCTAGTAAGTCCTAGAAATAATTTAAGATTAATCAAGCTTGGTCCAGTTCCTTCGTGGTTCTCAAGGGACAAATTACATGTGCTATAATTACACAAAGCCCATTTTAAACCACAGGGAAGAAAAGCCATTTATTCAATAACTTCACTGGAGTTGAAGGAAAAGTCTTCCCACTTGCCTGAACTCCAGCTTGTTCTCTCCCAGATCCCAAGAACTCCATGCAGAACCAGCAGATTCCTGTTAATGAGATGACAGTCGGGAAAAAAATACAGATGAAAGCTATTTGACTCCATGGCTGTTAATATTTTATTGAAGTGAAAACTGTGGATTATTTGTGCTGGAGCAAAGCAGGAAGAAGGGCTGCAGGGTGTCTGCTGAGCACTTGTACATTGCATTATCGCCCAAGGCCAAAGTGTCAAGTGTTGTAGCTCAAATTAGAAAGGAAATGGATATTTTTATGGCCAGTTGCAGCACGTGGCCAAGCCCAGGGTGAACATAACAAGAGGCTGTGAGCTGAGCTTCCTCTGCACTGGACACCATGGTCCTTTTTGTTCCTGCTGAACAAACATGTTCAATTTGTTCCCTGGGGCAGATCTGGCTCCATGATCTCCTCCATGAAGCCACTGGAAACTCTTCCCTTCTTTGGGGAGTGGGCTGGGGATGTGCCACCAAGCTGAGCCTCTCCAGGGGATGGAGGGAGAGCATGAGCTCCATGAGCAGCTATGGTTTGCCAAACATCCACAGTTTTAGAAAAAACCCACCAAAACCGCTGAGAAATGGGCCCTGCAGCTCCTCCACCACAGCTGGAGAGAAAAGGACCTGCCCTCCTGAGCATGGACATCAGGGATTGCAGTCACAGTCCCAGGTGAGCAGTGGGGTGCTGTCCTCTGTGACCTCCAGCCCAGGATGTCTCCAACACCATCAGGAAGGTCTGCAAGAGCCCCTTTGTCCCCATACCAACCTGGCAGCCTGAGAGGTGTCTCTTCACACGGGTGAGCTCCAGCCAGAGGCACACAGGGGAGTCTTGGAGCAGGAGAAAGGTGATAAAAGTGATCCAGGCTCTCAAAGTCAACCTATCCAACAAGAACTTCCTGGGATGTGCAAAGGTATTTTACAAGATATGAGTCAATTCCTATCACAGACACAGCATGAACCCCTGAATGGCCCAGAGAAGGATTAAAAACATTATCAAGTGATGTGGATCCTGCATAATATCCAAGATAATCCTTTCCTTTCTTCCCTGGGTGCCACTGGAACCGTCTTTCCAATTCTCACACTGAAAGGTTCAGTCATCCATTATTGGTCTCTGCTTTCCCATGCAGCCCTGCTCCTGTCACTGCATCCCCATCTTCTGTCTGAAATTTCATCTCTGTGGTTAATATCTGGTGTTGTGCTGAGTTCGTTGTCATTAACACCCTGTTTACAAGTGGTTTGAGGCTTTGGAGAGAAGGCTTTTGTGGTATTTCTCAGTTCTTCACCTTGCAGATGTAGAAATAGCCCGTGGCTGCAGGGTAACACTTTCTCTGGGCAGGAGCTGTGCACTGTGACATCTTGGCAAAGTGGGAAGTGCATGTGGAAACTTGGAGTCAGGGCCAATAGGGGAGACAGGCCTGGAAAAATCAGCAGATGCTGAGGGGAGAGAGGTGGGAGAGGGAGGAAGAGCAAAGGAAAACCAGTGAGAGGGCAGGGCTGTGGGGAGCTGCAGCACTGGGCGGTTTTTCTGTTGTCTCTCTGGCAAGGTGTGAGCTCCAGCTTTCCCCAGAACCCAGGCACTGCCAGCAGTGTGGATTTTCTCACGTCTAACAAAAGATTCAGCACAGCACACACTCCATCTGCAGCTGGACCCTGGAGCTGTGGGATGGGCTTGGTCAGCTGGGGTAAAACAAGAGCAAAGCAGCATCAAAGTCATGTCACAGAGCCAGGGAATCACAGAATGCTTTGGGATAGAAGGAACATTAAAGTTAACCATGGGCAGAGAGACCTCCCACTATCCCAGGTTGCTCCAAGCCCTGTCCAACCTGGCCTCAGACACTTCCAGGGATGGGGCAGCCGCAACTTCTTCACAGTCAAAAATTTCTTCCTAATATCTAATCTAAATCTACCCTCCTTCAGCTTAAAGACATAGTCCCATATCCTGGGGAATGGGATTTTATTTCAGTGCCATCCCATGCTGGGCCCTCATTAGGAGCAGGAACAGCTCACCCACATGCACACTGCCACATTCCAGGAGCTCAGGATCATTCCCAAGGGGATAAAGGGAGGATCCAAGTGTCTCCACCTGCTCTGTGCAGGACAGGCTGCCTGGACCTCACCTTGCTGGCACTGCAAATCGAGGCTGCCTGGGAAGGGAGGTGAGGAGGAGCCCTCACCTTGCTCTGTTTTACCTCCACCCACACACAGCGGGGTAAATATTCCCTGGCAAACACTCCAGAGCAAACAAGGGCATCAATGTCCTGCCAGGCTGAGCTCTGGTCTCCACCAAAGGGAACAATGACCACTTTTTCCAGCAGGGCCCCCTCCCTGGCCAGGCTGCTCAGTAGCCCAGTGCCAAGAGAGAATTCAGCGAGCTCGCTTCTCTGAGGAATCTTGGTTCAGAGCATCCCCAAGGGTGGTGGCACTCCAGGCTGGCTCTGAAAAGCATTTGTGGCCACCCCTGAGCGCCCTGAACCGAGGAGAAGCTGGGTCTGTGTGTCACAGCCAGGCTGTGAGGGGGGCAGAGAGCACAGATGTGTTCCTGCTGGGAAGCAGAGACAGAACCTGCAACAAACCGGCCCAAGGGAAGCCCTCTCCATCCCCACTGGCTGCTCAGGGCAACATTCCATCTCTGCCAGCAGCCAGAAAAGCCCTACAGGGATAACAGGGCACAAGGGAAGCATTTTCCTTAGTCACCCAGGCTGCCCCAAAGAGGTTTGTGTTGGGTTGCAGGCAGAGGGCTGGGGCTGTTTCTGGAGCATTGCTCATCCCTCAGGGGGCTGAGCCAGGTGTTACAACATCACCCCTGGCTTGGAAAGTCTCTAAATCACTAATTTCCTTGTTCTGCTCTCCCAGGGCTTGTGCTGCACCCTTCCCCATGACATTTGGGATTGCCCACCCATGCTGTGACCTGCCATGGGTTCTCCTTTCCTAGGCTGCTTCCAGACCTCCTTTCTCCAGGGTTTCCTCCCCCCTCAATCTGTTCAAGGTCACTCCCAGCTAAAATTAGCAGTTTATTCAGCATTGGATGAGTAAAGGGATGCTCAGCTGCTCTGGCCTGCTCTCTATCCTGGGAGCTGGCAACAGGAGATCCAGCTCCGACTCCCACTGGAGATGAGGATGGCCTTGCCATCCTCGTGGTCACAAGAAAAGGATTTGTCCAGCTTATCCTCTCACCTTAAACCTGAGCTACAGGTCTCTGCCAGCAAAGCAGGCGAAAGGAACCTCTCCCTGGAGCCACCAATCCCTGCCACCCTCCTCTAAATGCCAGATGTCACCCTGATTGTACCAATGATTACTGGCCATCATTGTCTCTGTGATAGCAGGAGATCCCCCTCAGCCTTTCAAATAAATATTTAACCCATCCTCACCTGAACCTTCTTTCTGACCTCATCTTTCCTCTTTTCTTTCAAGGGTAGGCTGAAGCCACAGGGTGGAGACAGTGGAAAGGCAGCTGTGGCAGGGTGGTGGGAGTTTTCTGTGGTCAGCCCACTGCACCTGGGGGTGCTCAGGATCATGATCAGAAACGGGAGTTAAAACCATATTGACGTCTGGGAATGGGGGCACTGCTAGAAATAACAGCCTGACCAGGGCAGTGGCTGAATCACCATCCTTGGAGGGATGAAAAGACATGTGGATGTGGCACTTGGGGACATGAGTGAGTGGTGACCTTGACAGTGCTAAAGGATGGTTGGACTTGATGATCCCAGAGGGCTTTTCCAGACTAAATGATTCCATAACCACAGGGAGCCTCCAAGCCACAGGGATGAGCTGTGAGTGGGAATTGTGCTCTGGCAAGCTGGGGGATCTTCGGCTGCTCTGAACAGGTGAATGTGAGAGGATTTACCCCTGTTTTCCCATCCAGATGGGAAAGCTCCAGAACAACTGGCCTGTCTCATCCAAGAGATCAGAAGTTATTATCACACCTTGCCTCCCCCATCTTCATCTGACCAACTTTCATAAAATCATAGAATCACAGAATGGTTTGGGTTGAAAGACATCTTAAAGATCATCCAGTTCCAGACTCCCCCGATTGGGACAACTTCCACAGACTTTGTCACCTTCAAACAACCTCAGGGGCCTTCCTTTGGCAGGACAAACACTGCCAGGGCTGCTCTGTCTCTTGTTGACTCTCCAGTACCTTAAACTTTGGCACCTACTCAGTACAGCTGTGCTCGTAAATAAAAAAATCACCAGTTCTTTCCCCTGCTCCTGAGGCCAGTTGGTTTGCTCTGGCCATGTCCATGCTATTAAACTCTCTCAGCCTCCAAAACAGTGTGGACAGATCCAAAATATATTTTGGGAGTTGTTCTTGATGTGTGCTGTCTCCACTCTGATGCCCAGGGATTGTTTTGGATTTCTAACAGTTTCTGGGAGGAATAGGTAAAGAGTTTAGCAGTGCAGATGATCAGATTTCTCTCTGTGTTGAATTTAATACTACAGACGCATCCAATAAACTCAAATTTGCCTGAAATCACCAGTGTGGGTTTTCGTCTGGTGGACAGAGCCACCTCTCTCCATGGGCCAACACCACAGAGGATGTCAATCAACCCAACAGGACACACTGGAAAAAGTCACCTCTGCCATCCATGGACTGGCAAATGTTTATGCCAGGTGCTTAGATGCTCCCATAGGTTCCCAGCCCTGGCTCTATATGGGCCAGGAGCCCTCTGTATCTCCAGATCTCCTCCCCTTGGGCTGTGCAGCATCTCCCCACAGCTCCCCTGGCACTGTAGGTGGTCCTCCAGCCCCACCGCATGGTCGCTTCCCCCTGATAACTCCTGGGTCCCAGAGGTCACCCCAAGGGCAGCAGGGGGACATGTATCAACCAGCCCCGACACGCTGCACTCCAGGAGTAGCTGTGTTTAGAGCCAGCGACTCTCTGATCTTCAATAACCTGGCAGCAGCTTGTAAACAGTGCGTTTGACGTGATAGCATCCTCCGTGAGCAATTTACACCCTCCCCCCCACCAGCCCCCTGCTCTCTTCTCTCTCCCACTTTGGCTGCTCAGAGCCAAAATTGCTGGGAGAGGCTCAGCCTGTGGCTGAGTGTTGGATAAAGTGGGTTGGGGAGTCGGGGGAGGCTGCAGGGGTGGGAGCACTGGTGTGTGTGCTCTGTGTGCACAGTCTGAGTGTGTGGTGCTACAGAAGCGCTGATGGTATTTCTATAATATTGCCTTGCTTTGTCTCTTATGGATTTGATCTGAAAAGAGTGGGACAGTTGAACGCTGCAAGGCCTTTGGCACGGACCAACAGCATCCCAGCCCCAAGCTGTGACAGGAAAACGTAAAGCCATTTGTTGGGAACAAAGCAACGCCCACCTGCTACACTGGTGATCTAAATTCACCTCCAGTTCCACAGAATACTTCAATGCTTTGGGTTGGAAAAGACCGTAAAGATCAACTTGTTTCAGTATCCCAGGTTGCTCCAAGTTCTGTCCAGTCTGGCCATGGACACTTCCAGGGATCCAGGGGCAGCCACATCTTCTCTGGGAAACACGTGCCAGGGCCTCACCACCCTCACAGGGAACAATTCCTTCCCAATATCCCACCTATCCCTGCCCTCTGGCAGTGGGAAGCCATTCCCTGTGTCCTGTCACTCCATCTCTTGTTCCAAGCCCCTCTCCAGCTTCTCACCCTCATCTCTTTGTACACAAGTAAGGAAGGCCTGAGCCCTGGGGATGGACTGTGTTTTACTTGTTTTCTCTTGGCCTCATTCCACTTGGATCAGGATAATTCACTGCAGGGGAAATGCCCAACAAGTGTTCTCTCTGAAGCAGGAGAAGCTCAAAAAATGGATGGAGGGAAAGGGGATGACCCCATTGCTCTGTCTCTCCCAGAAACACGAAAAAGCCCCTTGAAATCTCCATCTCCCAACTCTCCATGCTGCTTAGTCTGGCACAGGTCTGGCTTGGCCTGGGTAGCACTGACCCAGGTGAGTCCTAGGCATAGTTTGGGGTTTTTTATGAGCCAGGCACCATTCCCAAATTCCCAATAATCACTGTGAGCCCGGCCATCCTTTTCTGAAGGTGAAGAGAGCTAACAGGATGGACTTAACCCATGCTGCAGGACCAGAGAGTCCTTCCATCTGGGGACAAAACAAAAACCTGAAAGCAGGAGAAACCAAAGAGCTCTGCAGCCACATCTCCCCTTTCCTTTCTCCCCTGGCAAAGCAGCAGGTGAAGGCCACGGGATGGAGCACAGCTGTGCCGGCTACTTCCAGCTCCATCTCCCACGAAATCCCTGCTGTCGGCTCCACTCCTCCTCCTCCTCCTCCTCTCGCCCGGAGCAGCACGGCACAACAACCCCGCCGTGTCCCCGCTGGCCGCGGAGCCGCTCAAGGTGACGGTCCGTGCGCATCTGTGCGCTGTCCCCTCGGGAATGTTCTGTCCCCGGCGGGAGCGTCACCGGGGGAGCCGCCTGCGTCAGGCTCCCCTGCCACCCAGACCTTGACTCCTGCCTGGGAACGGGAAGGACAGGGATGAGCCGCCAGACCAGCGTGGAATGACGGGGTTGGGGCGCAGGATGCTCCGGTCCAGGGTCCCCTCCCCGAGCTGGGGGATCCGGGGTGATGATTCAGCAGAAAGTGAATAGATACCCCCAGCTGCAAGATGAGAAGTTCCCATGGGATGTTTTTCAGATCCCGTTCTCCTCCTCCCCTCAGACACAGGCTCACCCCTGACAAAGCCCCCGTGCTCTTTTTAAAGTCTTGCTGGTATAAAATTGAGTTTTCTTCCTATCCATGTAAACACCCACACTGTTTTCACACAGATTACAAATCCACAATGATTTTGAGCCCATGGAACCAGGATTTTGCCAATCACTTGCTAGTGCTAGTGGCTGGGATCCAAATGAGGACAAGGAAATATCAAAGCCCTGGAACGCCTGGAGATGAGATGCAGAACTGCACTGGAACCTGCACTCACCATGCACAGGGACAATGTTTCAGCCTTTGCTGCAGTCCTGGTAGCCCACCAGTATGGATAGTAGGGGAGAAATTCTTTTTCATCTTAAAGAGAAATCTGTTGTTAGTCAGGGGTTTCTCCTTCTGTGGTCATCCACTAAGAATGGCCAGCCCAGAGGAGGTCAGGTCTCCTCCTCATACCTTTACTCCTTTAGCCTTTTCTCTGAGGAGCTGTATCTGCAAGGTCCAGAGTGTTCATCACTTCCTCCCTCCTCCCTATCTGAACAGGAGCATTGGAGCTACTGGAAGCTCAGCCATCCATGAGCAGAGCAGCCCCTTTGCCCCACATCTCTGAGGAGAAAACTCAGCACCAGGAAGTACCACAAGATCTCAAAGATAAGGTGATGTAATTTGTTTTTTACCTTTTTTTTTTCTTTTATATATTCTCTATATTCTTTACATATGCATTTTTTATGTGGCAGGACCTTGGTGGTCACAAAGACAAATCTGAGGCTCCCAAAACCCCTCGGTGCCCTGTGCATCCAGCAGAGGAAAGGTCCAAACCCACCTACAAACACACCACAACTGACAGTCTGCCCTCTAAGGCTCTTCACACAACACTCAGACCACACTCAGCAAGAAAACAACAGAATTTGGGTGAAGTACAAAGCCCAGTCTGCCCAGAAATTTTTTTTATCCAGCTCCTTCACCTCCTCCTGTTGTTTCAGGAGACATCTCCAAATCTGTCTGGTTTTTAGCTGCCTTTTCTCAGCACAAGCCAAGAGCAAGAGAGGTTGGCTGCCACTGATCTGCTGCTGCTGAGGAGATTTGGGTAGAAATCTGTTTGGCACCAGGGTTGACATGAACAGCTCAGGCTATTTTAAAAGGGTGATTTAATCAGCAGAGGCATTTCTGCCCAGCTCCCTGCACAGTACATTTGGCATTTTGCTGGAATCAGACCAAGGTGTTTTATCAGGAGCAGCGAGGAAGGGAAGGAAAGGGCAAAGCAGATGTGGGTGCAGATGAAGAAAAAAAGAGAGGCTTCCAAGGCTCTTCCATGAAGAAAAGCAAGGAAGAGAAAACAGAGTTAAAAATAATGTCATGGCATGTTCTGGGCAGAGATACCAGCATCCTAGGAAAAATATATGCCTTTATTTTTTGCCAAGAGGGAAATGAAAGGGAGGATGAGGGAGGATGCTGAGGCTGTTCTTTGATTTGAAAATTAAACAAGGCCAAAGAGTAGAGACAGTCACTGGCATTTTTCAACAGAATCTGCATTTTACTGCTAAAGCTAAAGCAAACTGGGCTTGAAACATGCCAAGAGCAGGAATTTGCTCAGAGGAAGAAGGGTCAGATCCACTCCTGTTCCACCAAATGTTGGTCTCACAGTCTTGTAGGGAAATCTGTGCAAATCCTTGGATGGGGTGAATGGAATTAATGTGAACTCTGCTTTTTGCTTTCAGTCTCATTTGGTTCAGTCCCTTCTGCTGTCAAGAACAGCCATCACCATCTAAGCATGAAGGGCCAAAGTCATCCAAGAATTAAGTAGTGACTCTCCATCATTTGAGAGGGAGTTAGGTACCTGCATTCCTTTAAGGAGCTAACCATAAAGGCCTGTCTGGAAAGACTTTTGCACCATTTTAACTTTATCTCTTCAAGACAGCTCTGGGTTCTGTCTCAGCTGGCTGAAATTTTTCATGACCATCATTAATTCACTCAAAAATGCAGGTTTTGGCAGATCAAGTCTCTTTGCAAGTTCAGGCCAAATTTGGCAAGTTCAGCCAAAAAAAAAAAAACAAAACCAAAAAAACCCCAAGAAACCAACCCAACAAAAAACCAAACCAACAAAAATGGATAAAACTTTGACACTTTTTGCCCTGAGTTTCAAAATGACTGAACAATGCCAATTATCTCAGCCTTTTTTCTAATGATTTTCATGGCTTCTCATTTCTTTCCCACTGCAATCATAGGATGAATCATTACAGCCAGGACAGCTAAACTTTTATCTCTATATCCCTCTGCCATGTAGACAACAGGGAACACCAGAGCCTTTCTCTCTCTGGTTGACACCTTTCCCACAAGCAGCTCTTTGGAAGAGGGGTCCCAGGTTCTGGTGCCTTTCCCAGACTGAACTTGCTCATTATGGCTTTGTAAACCAGGAGCAAGTGCAGGCATGGACTGAATAGCACAGCTTGGAGAAGCTGAAGGTCTCTGGAGATCTGGGAGAAATGAGCAGAGCAGGCACCCAAGGTCATTTCAGGTTTGGCCCAGAATAAGAAATAAAAGATGTGGCTGCACCACAACTAAAGACAACCTTTGAACATCTCTTCAGGAGGAGTTGTAACTCATATTTCTTTCCCTGGTGAATTGGATCACTCAGCTCAGATCTCTGATACAACATTGGCTCCCACTGTAAAATCCCAGGGTGGGAAATGCCAAGCCACTGGGGTCTGCAGTAATTACTGGTTGTCTTTCAAGAAAACCTGTGCACTTTGAGGTCCAAAATAGCCCCAGAGATTAGCAAAAAGCCATAAAATCTGGTTCCATAGGGATTCCTTATTCATTTCAGCCAACAATAGCAGTAATGGACACCCCACTTCTGCTCTTTGGTCCATGAATGTTGACTCTGGTCCATTTTCAGGCATCCTTTGCTGCTGAGACACAGAAGTTGCCCTGCCAGTTCATGGATCTACAGGAATTTTCAGAGAGCTCCTCCAAAGGATGATCAGGAGACAGGCTGGGTCACATGAATGGGCTTCGTTGGACAGCACAAATATCACTGCACATCTCCCCTTCCCAAATAAATGGCACCACTCAGCATCAGAGCCAAAGGATTCCAAGAAACGATCAAAGACGTTTTTAGGCATCTGAATTCATTGTAGCCACTGGGTTCCACAGTCAGTGGAGTTTAGAGAGCAATTCAGCTGGATGGAGGTCTCTGCTTTAACAGGAGCTGAATCCCTCCAGGGTCTGCTGAGTGTCTGGGTGACACCTCCAGTGACCATCACATTCGACAGCCACCACGAGCAAAAAGGAGCTGAAAAACTGATTTGCTGAGTTATTTTCCGTGCAAAAAGCAGTAAATGATTAAATCTCATCCTTTGCCTGGAGTCTGATCTGGAGGAGGTGTTGAGATGTGTAGGAGCTCTGAGATTTGAGAGGCTCCTTGCAGCACTGGGTTTCACTTGGAGGAAATGGAAAATCCTGGTGGCAGTTTCTGTGCTCATTACACGGTTGTGGCAGAGAACAACTTGTGACAACACAGGGACAAAAATCACTGCTGAAATCTTCACCTCCTGCTCCTTCCACCCAGCAAACTCCATTTCTAGTTGGCACAGGTGCTTTGGGAGAATTCCTTTGTTTGGGAGGGTTTCTGTGTTCCAAGAGGGTTAAAGGGATGATCAGCTCCTGGTTTGCACTGGAGGAACAACTGCAATCAACCCTCGGTCACAAGACACAGGAAGAGCAGTGAACGCTGGGGTAAACGAGGAGAATTTGGATGTTAAAAATGCAGAGGGACTGCCAGGAAACACTGGGAGGATATCTGAAAGGCAGCAGGGGAAATGAGATGGAAGCGAGGTCTAATTTAGGGATAAACTCTCCAATTTGCATTTATTATCTTCATCCCCCACCCTGCCTTCGCTTTGGCCATTTTTAGATCCAGAACCTTTTTTTAGGCTCACAGATATTCAGGATTGCTTTCATATTTAGTCCAGCCATGCAGAGGTAAATGATCCTGTGGGATTTGCTGCCTGTCCAGGCACCAGAGGTAAATGAAAACTGCACAACAGATACATACACAGCTCCATTGATTCCAAATCCATATCTAGGAACTTCCTCCAGCTTGAGGGAAGCTGACTTTCTCCAGACATTTCAGACCTTCTCCATGGACCAAATTACCAAAGGCAGGGGAGCTGGAAAACTCACAGTTGAGCACCAAAAATATTTTTTCAAGATGTTCCTACCAGTTAAGGTTTAGTAATCTCAATCACCTGGCAGAAATGGTGACAAAACTTTAGTAGGGCTTGTTATGACAAGGAATGATGATTTTAAACTGAAAGAGGATATATTTTGACTAGATATAAGCAAGAATTTTTTTACAGTGAGGGTGGTGAGGCCTTGGCATAGGTTGCCCAGGGAAGTTGTGGCTGCCCCTGGATCCCTGGAAGTGTCCAAGGTGGGCTGGATGGGACTTGGAGCAACCAGGGATAGTGGAAGGTGTCTCTGTTTACTGCAGGAAGAGTGGGCTGGCTGACTATTAAGTGTTCCTTCCAACCCAAACTATTCCATGACCCTTTGTGCAAATCCCAGACGATCACAAGAGAGAGAGTCTGTGTCTATAAATCAGACTCCAGCTCCATCCCCACCATGTCACTGCATCAAGGCAAGAGCAAAGACAGCACAGCCACCTGTGCAGGGGAGCAGCCTGAAGATGAAAGGCACAGCCTTCCCTCCCCTCTGTTACCTTCACGCTCTACAAGTCACTTATTTTTTGTTACAGACTCAGCCACCTTCAGCAAGAGGGCTGAAGGGAGGGTCATGGCTCCTTTCTGGGAACCAGATGATTTCAGTTTCATTTTCCTGAGCCCGAGAGGGGCTGTGAACTGAAATCTCTTCTTTTCTCCTGAACAGCTCAACCATGAGGCTGCCCTGCACCTTCCCTGCTGTGTCACAGAGAGGGTGTCCACAGTGGGACATGGTAGGGATGGGGACCCAAAACTCTCTCATTAGGAAATCCTTCAGTTGCCTTTCTAGAGGGAATGTGTCCATTTGCAACCAGACCATGAAGGATTTACATTTTTCAGCCATTCCTTCTGGTGACAGTCATTTCTACTGCAAAAGAAAGAATAAGAAGACACACTGCAAAAGAAAGAATAAGAAGACACACCACAAAAGAAGTATTAAGCAGAAAAGCATTAAGAAGAAAACTAAATTCTCAGTCCTGTATCCCCCTTTTCCCTTCCAAAAATGTTTCAAGGGAATAATTTCTGACTGTGGCCACTGCAGTGCCATGGGCAGAGTGAACTGAAGCAGCTGAGTCTGGCCAACTCAGTGCGTGCAGGATTCCAGCTGGGAAGAACCACTGGGCACTGGGTCACAGATCCCTGATCACTCATCAGCAGGCCCTGAAAAGACATTCAAGTCACTGCAAAGAGTCTCACTGATTTGGGGGCAGGGGATGGGGCCAAATCAGTGTTTTCTCATAAATCTGGACAACGTGTATATCACTCTAATTGATGTCAAACTTTCAGCCTGACATGCTTTATAAACCCTGGGCAGCTTTGATCTCCTTGTCTTTGCCTATAAATGCAAGGATTACAAAAACATTCCGAAAAAACGTCACCAAAAAATGTCTTTCACCGAGGTACTTTGCTCCAGCAGATAAGGCTAATAAGCAAAGAAACCTCAGGTATTAGGAAACGAGGCTTTTCAGGAACCCACTCCAGGGTGGAGAGAGAGGGGGGAGAAGCAGCTGAAGGATATTGATGCTTATGCTCCCCCTGTCATTATTTCAGGATATTGTTTATATCCCTGGGATGTGGATAAAGGTAGCTGTCACTTCTGGCACCGCACTCCCGCCGGGAGATTACAGCGAACTGTGGCTGACACTGCCCAACGTTGCTCTGACTGACAGCCCCCGTGGCATGGTTACTGTCAGAGCCCTCCCAGGGCTGGGGGTACCCGGCTCTGAGAGCCTTGGAAGAGGGAAGGGGGGTTTCCATGGAGGAATGGGCTCTGCTCAGCCTCCAGCACATCCCCAGGCAGGAGGAGACACATCCTCTCCAGGCAAAGCTCAGTGGTGTGAGGGGAGTTGAGGGAAGGGGTTTTACCATCCCTCTCCACTGTACAAGGCTCAAGTCCCAAGTGTTGGGGTCCCTCTAGGGTGTTTCAGTGCTCTGCTCCCAGGGGATGCTCAGGGATGGAGAGGGAAGGGGTCCTGCAGTGCCATCACCCAGCAGGGAAAAGGCAGCCTGTACATGGGGAAAAGTGATGGGAATGGAGAAAGGAGAGATGTGAAACAGCAAGAGAGGCTGTGAGACTTGTCATTCCAAGTCAGGACTCAGTTGTGCATTAAGACTAATAAATTTCCCTGGGTCAGTGTCTTTGGGTGATCTGGATGTCTAAATTCCCTTTATATTCCCTTTATTCCCTTTATACCCTAAGATACAATTCAGTTGGCCAAAACAGAGGCACTGGGAAAGCCTGAAAGCACCTGAGATGTCAACAAAAGGCCAAATAGCATCAGGACCTCAGACTCACATGACCTTAGACCTCTCTGTGGCAACCAAATCCCACCCCAGTATTGATGGAGCCACCACAGCTCCTCGTTCTCCTTGGCAGCAGAGCCCGAGGCTTGGCCAGGTGGATGTGGACACCAAAACGTGGCTGTCTCAGATCTGCCCTCCCCAGTCTCCTTTCATAATGGGAACTCCTCTTCCCAACCTCTGGGAAGCTGGAAAGTGTCTGAGGAATTGGGAAACTCTGTGGAGTTACGGCGCTATCTTTGAAGTCAGCTCTGGAGTTATCTCCTTGGTGCTGGGAAGGTCTCAGCTGGAGCACTGGGCCCCCCTCCAGGCTTCAAGGGAAAGAGGGGTCAGACTGGGGACAGCCCAAAAAAGTGCCAAGAGAATGACTAACCGAGCAGGAAAGTCAGATTAAGGAGGGAGCAGTGAAATTGCTTATTTCGCAGAGACACTTGAGGAGTGACATTCCTTCATGAGAGGTAAAAGAAGGGAGGGAAGCGACTTTTGGTGGCAAGGACAGGGAAGTGTGGGAAGGAGAAACTCAGCATTGTTCAGAACAGCCCTGGCAAGGGTAAGGAGGGCGGCACTTGACTGTTTTGGGGTAGGAGGAGGAGGGAGATGCCCTCAAGGAGCCCCTTCACTCCTGGGGTTCTCTGATCCTTGGCTGGGGCTGCGGCAGCTGCCACGGGATGAGACTCGCCCCAGGCATCTTGGGACTTTTGGAACAAGACCCATTTCTGAGGGCACCCACAGAAGTGTTTGGCTGCAGGGCCACCCCCTCTGTGCCTGCATCTGTCAAAGGAGCAGATTAAAACCTCGAGGAAAATCAAAATCCAGGGGCTGGGACTGATTTGTGATGGCATTGCTTGGGTCACATGGGGTGAACTCCAGGAGATTCCATCAATGAAAAAGGGAGCAGGGATTTCCAGCCCTGGCAAACACAGTCCTGGCTGTAGCATTCCAGTCTTGGCTATATTTCTCCAGGACATTTTTCCCTGTCTCACTTTGTAGGCTTTTGTTTGTACAAACAACCCGCCTACAAGGTAGATTTCCTTTCCATAAGGGTGAGGAATGCAACTAAACTGCCCACACGATGGGTTTGGATGGCAATATGGGGGTCTGGAAAAAAAAAAAAAAAAAAAAAAAGGGAATCAGGCATTTCTGTGAATTAAATTACATTGTTAATTAGCATGATTTAAGATGGCAGAATATGTAGAGTGCACATTAAGTCTCCTGCTTTGGGGTTGAAAGAAAGCTTCACTTTTTACAAGTCCAGATAGGGTCTTCTTTGAGAAATGGGAATTTGGCTCCTAAATCAATTAGGCCTGGCAGCTCTACAAAGGGAAATTTATAACAGGGCACAGAATTAACCCTTGGACCTTGCAAACTGTCAGTCAGAGCTGCTGGGCTCTGCCTCTCGCCTCTTCCTCTGCTGAAGTCACACGGTCCAAAGAGAGAAATTACTTTGCAGTAATGCTGTCAGAGACCAAAGCAAATCTGATGCTCCCAGACATGTGGAGGGCACAGGCCTTGACCTGGGACTGCAACCATCTGCAAAAAAAGGATCCACCCCTCTGAGCACTGGAGGAAGCCAAAGCGTGCGGCATCACCATTTTTCTGCGTCTTGGCTGGACCTCGGTTAGGTGTGTGAGGAGCCTTGGAAAAGTCCAGGCTTTTTCTAAGATCCACCAGCACTGTCCTAAAGTCAGCTCCATACACATAAAGTCATTGAATGGTTTGGGTTGGAAGGGACTTTAAAGCTCATCTTGCTCCAACCCCCTGCCATGGGCAGGGACACCTTCCACTATCCCAGGTTTCTCCAAGCCCCATGGACCAGCCTGGCCCACATCATCCATCTTCATGAAAGGTACAGTTGGGACCCTTCAAGGAAGTGAGTTTTACCACTTTGTCTGTCAGACATCATGACCACAAAGACTGATGAAGGTGGAGTTCATGCCTAAACAACCTTGTAAATACGCCTTTGAGTGTGTTTTAAGGGGTTCGGTGATCTCTCCTCTACAACAAACAGGTCACTCAACAGAAATCATGGATGGCCAGTCAATCTGATCCCAAGCCTGACTTTGGTGCCACTTCTTAACCTGCTCTTGTGGAAGGTGTCCCTGCTTACGCCAGGAATGGATGATTTTTAAGGTCCCTTCCAACCCAGATCATTCTATGATACCTTAACTCTTGACAACTGTGTACAAGGCATGCTCAGCTAAAGCCAGACATCCAGAGCTCAAGTCATCCACGGTGACTTCATCAGATTGGCCATTGACACCAAGTGCCATTTCAGATGCCCTCATCCTCCAGCTGCTCTCCAAGACCTGCACAGGCCTCCCAGCAAATTTGTTGTCACATCTGTGTGACACTGGATAAATGTAAACACCCTGAGAAAAAAACGCCTTGGAGTTGGAACTAGGTGGTTTTTAAGATCCCTTCCATCCCAGCCCATTCTGTGATTCCATTATTCCAACCCAAGCCATTCTATTCTCCCTTTCCAGTCACTCCAGGCCTGAATCATTTGACCTCTTTCAGATCCTGCCTTAGTCTGACTCAATTGCCCCTCAGAAAGTGCGTGTCTCTCTTCACTGGCTACAAAGTGAGCTCGGGGTGATTAGCTCAGCTCTGGATGTTTACAGTGCATACAGCAAAATTTGACCAGCAGACTCTCACCCTCAGGCCTTTGCTGTTCTGCATGTCCCAGTGTCCCTTCCAAAGCTGAGTTTCCACCAGAAAAAGGGAAGAAAGAAAGCCAAAGAGGCCCTCCCACTCTGACTCTGCTTACATCGTCCTTAGACTAAATGGAGAGGATCCTAATAGGATATTTAGAAGAGGTTAACTCTTCAGAAGCCTCTGGCCCTGCCCTACATCCTGGACGCCTGCCAGAGCAAAGCCAAGGATAACAAACCAGCTTTCGTTCAAGTATTCTGAGCCAATTAAAAAAGACAAATTAGTTTGGCCTTATCTCTGCCTCCTCCTCCCCCTTCCCACCCGAGAGACAAGAGGGGATTCGTGGAGGAATGTTTCTCCTCTGTGATGGCTCTGCCTCACTGAACTCTTCAAGGTCTGTGATGGATGAAAGCTCTCTCTTCCATTACGCTTCCGACAGCCCCTGGGTCCTAATGGGACGGGGGGCAGGGGCAGCGCTGGGGGGACCGGAGTGGCAAAGTGGGGGGAAAGCTTCACATGGAAAATCAAGGAGATGGAGCTAATGGACATCTCCTCCCCATCCAAGCTCAGCCTGAGGACCTCTGCAACCTTGCAAGCCCCAGTGCAAGATAAACAAGAACTGCCCTGTGCAATCTGTCCTTTTCTTCTGTAGTTCTTTATCCCTTGCATTTTTTTTTTACGTGCAACTGCTGCACTTTCCACGTGCTGCAAGCAGAAACTCTGGCATGACCTGAGTATGGCAGGAATGGAAAAAACAATTGGCAAAAGAGGCTTTTGAGAAGAGCTCTCTGGTTCAGCTCTGGGCTTTTTAAAGATATCCTGTGCTGGTTTGACCTCTGCCATGGTCTAAGCTCATCTGCATGAAAAGCAGGGCGAAAACATCTGAGCAGCCGCACGGAGTCAGAGCAGAGCCCTATCTGCTCATGGGCTCTTTCCCAACCCTGGCCACTTGCAAATGTTTATGTAAAGGGTCTAAGAAGCAGCACAAGAGGAGTGATGCATCAACTGGCTCAGCTGTGCTTGGCCACATCCTCCCTGCACCCACAGGGGGTTCATACAGGGCACCCCAAAAGACTGGATGTTCCATCAGGATTTTGTTTGGGTGAAGCAGCATCCCTGTGCAGTGCCCTGTGCAGATTTAGAGTGGCAGTAGCTGGCTGGGGCCAAAACTGTGCCAAGCACCGTGTCAACGACAGAGACAATCAAGTTCCAGCGTCTGTGTTTGGCACTGTTTTATTTATTAGTGGAGCTACGTCCTGTGACAGAAAAGATCATCTCATCCCCAAGATTAGAAACCCACTTGTTCTTGTTGTTACTGATAACAGGCAGCTCTCTTCATTCCACTCTTGCACTGCCTCTGTCTCACAGCTGGGGAGAAGCGTGATGTCAAGGAGGAGAGTTTAAATGCCACCTCACTTCCCAGACCAACACTCTACCCAGTGGATAACAAAACCTGTCCCACTTGGGAAACAACACACACTTTGGGCAACCCTAAAACACTCTGTCCCCCCTTCATGGACCTTGGGATGAGGGAAGCCAAAATATCCAAGCAATTCAGGAGAACCAGACTCTTCAATTTCCATCCAGTCTCAGTCTCCCAGAGTCTTCAGGGATTTTGCAACATCCTGCTTTTGCAATCGAAGAGAAACACTCCAGGATGACTTCACAGAAACGCTGTGTCCTTACAGAAGGAGCAGGAAGGACTTTATAGAAAGGCCAATCCCTCTCGTGAAGTATCTGTTGGGAAGGAGTTGCATTAATTTGAGTTTATTGTCCAATGATTGGGAATGTGGAGAAACAGTAGCAGGCTGGGATGCATGGGGACAACCAGAGAATGGGCTCCCAGAGACAGGAACAGAAGGGAAATCACAGGTCCTCCAGAATGGAAGTCACAGGTCCACAGAGAGAAGATGGTGTTTATTTGTGCTTTGACATTTCCATGTGATTTAGGCTGAAAGTTGGGTTCAAAAGGCTGGGAAAGCAGCATGAGGTGATGCCCTTCCTTCTCCCTGTTTAATCCTCCTGATCAGACATTGCTGTCCGCTACCAGGATACTGAAAAGGCCCAGATTTCCCACAGCACAAGCACTTCCCAGACACCAAAAGCACAGGATTCTCTTCTCACCCCACCTCTTGCCTCTTCCCCACCAGCACTACTGCCCTGGCAGGACATCACTGCAGGGAGGGAGGCTCTGGATCTGCATCCCAACATCTGCCCTGGCATGGGCAAAACCTCTGCTGAGGAAAAAGACTCCTGGATTCTCTAGGAAGTGGTAGGAATAGAGCTCCTGGAAACAGGAGGTGTGCACAGCTGGGCAGTTCAGACTGTAGAGAATCACAGAACCATTCAGGTTGGACTCTAAGACTGAGTCCAACCACGAACCCAGCACTGCCAAGCCTGGCACTAAACCATGTCTCTAAGCCATAAGGTGAATTTTTTAAGGATCTGGTCTCTGAATAGCGTCTGCAGCAGCAGGGACTTTGCAGAGACGCAGGCCAGCACCAGCACAGCCCTCCCAGGGCAGAGCTGTGGCTGTACCCCGTGGGCAAAGTGCCAGGAGGGTTTTCTAGGAACCACTTAAAGGACCTGCAGGGCTTGAGGTCAACGCTGAAGCACTTTCACACCAGTCCTGGGGACAGAGGGTATAAAAGAGGCACAAGAGCAGCCCCTCAGAGGGGCTCTGGCCAGGCTATAAAAGGAGCTGGTCTCTCCTGAATTCCACAGGGAGGGAACGTGCTGTAATTATGCTGGTGCTGTCTCGATCGACAGTGGCACAAACCAGAACCTTCCAGTTCCGCGGCGAACAACAGCCGAAAAAACGCCGGGTGCCCTTGAGAGAGGCAGCGTGCAAATTTAAAGTTTAGTCTGAAGCTTCACTCCTCTGCAAGCTCAGCCCTGGCCTTGGGAAGGGGGTGTGCATGTGGGCTGCTGGGAGAGAGAAACAGTGGGAGAAAAAGCAGGAAAAGGAGAGGTGGAGGGGGGAAACACGAAAAGGAGAAAAGAAAGATTTAGGATAAACATATCCCGGCTGATAAGCAATCAGGGTCAAGACGGGAGGGGCTGGAAAACCTGCTCAGAATGAATGGAAAGGGTTTTTTGCCCTCTCCTGTCATGCAATGAAAGGTATTAGGGCCTCTCCCTATGCAAGAGGCTGCAAGAGCCCCTCCCTGCTGAGCTGAGGGCTGTGTACACAGGACACGAAATCCTTGATGCCCCAGAGGGTTTGGGAGCCCACCTCCACCTCATATGGATGGGACTGGCCTGAGATCCAAAAGGTTTGGATCAACACCGGTTCTGTGGGAGTGTGGGAAATTCGGCCAGAAGAGAACACGGTATTCCCATATTGGTGTAAAAACTCCTGGGAGCAGAATGTTTGTAAAAGTGCAGGGTAACCTCCACGAACAAAGTTTTATGGGGAAAAGGTGGATTTAGGAAAGAGATCCTTCATGCAATAGGGTGGGATTGATGGAGACCAACCATGGGGCAGCAGAGCAGGAGCAGAAAGGGGTGTGCATTGCAGATCAGAGGCTGAGCATCCATCAGCTGGAGCAAAGGGCTTTTATTCCACACTGAGATGCATAAACTGGTCCAAAACCTGGGATCGAGGAGGTCCAGCAAAGGGTCCAGCTTGGGCACCACATGGAGTTACAGGAGGAACTGGGGGAAATGCAGGGAACAGCAACAAGGATGAGGAGAAGAGTGAAAAACACAGACAACAAGGAGCAGCTGAAGGACATGGAGTGTTCAGTTCTAGATAAGGCATGGGGTAAATGTGATATGTCCCTCATTTCCCTGTCTAGGGAGAGAGGAGAGAGGAAGAACAGTGTCTCCATCACCAGTGGTTTATAAGAACAGGCTGCACAAGGAGGAAAGGTTATGGGGCTTTGATCCAGTGTTTGGACTGACCGAGTTTTTCAGGGTCCCCCACCTGTCACAATATCCTTCAATCCTGTTCATTTTTTTATTCCTCCACTGCTGAAGATTTGCTCAAAATTCATTGAAATTGCCCTCTTGATGCTCATACCTTGCAGCCTGTGGTTTAAATGGGGTTTTTAGACCCTCTTAGGTGCTGGTGGCTCTCTCCAACAGAGATTCCTACTCAGAATGGCAGGCAGAGCTCAGGAAAAGCATTTTTCAAGCAACATATTTGTTGAAAGTCTCTCCTGTAAATCCTGCCCAGTGACAAAACTGAACGCTGATAAGGAAGAAGGTGGGAATGAAATATGCCTTGAAAAACAAACAAAAAAACCCCCACCAACCAAAAGAAGGAAGGACAGGATAAGTATTAAAGAAAGGACAATTCCATTTTGAAGAGGTGAAGTAGTAAGTCCAACAGCCTCCCTGTTTGCTTATGACCTGCACACACAGAAGGATAAAGAGTGTAAAAACACCAGCAGAAAAGCACAAAAAATCACCATAGAGTGAGAGAATTATTTGGGTTGGAGAGGACTTTATGTGTCACCTAGTTCCAACACCCTGGCCACGGGCAGGGACACCCTTCGTTATCCCAGAGTTCTCCAAGTCCTGTCCAGCCTGACCTTGGACACTTCCAGGGATCCAGGGGCAGCCACAGCTTCTCTGGGAAACCTCTGCAAGAGCCTCACCACCCTCACAGGGAAGGATTCCAATATCCCACCTATCCCTGCCCTCTGGCAGTTTGAAGCCATTCCCTGTGTCCTGTCCCTCCATCCCTTGTCCCAAGTCCCCCTCCAGCTCTTCTGAAGCCCCTTTAGGCCCTGGAAGGGGATCTAAGATCTCCCCCTGGAACCTTTTCTTCTCCAGGCAGAACACCCTCAGCTCTCCCAGCCTGTTTTCATAAGCAGAAACATTCCCTGGACTGCTCCAAGATTTCCCAGTGGAAATTCTAATTGGACTAGATTGAAAGTCTCTTCCTACCCTGATGATTCTGTGATTCTCACTCTGGTTTCCCCGTCACCTTCGTTTGCTGAGCCATTGCCTTACCCCAGTCAGAAGCTCTGAGACAGGAATAAAGGCCGCGTCCTCAAACCAGGAAGAAATCTCACGACTCTCATAAACCAGCAAGCAAAGAGGTGTCAGATCTCCCTTTGCAGTCCTTCCAGAACTGCTGAAGCAAATCCAGCTGGAATCTGCATCCATCAGAGCTCATCCCATCTCCTTTCAGCACTGTGAGTGTGATATTCAGGTGCAGCTCCTGCCTGTAACTCAGCAGCTCGCACCACTGAAACATTGCTTCTAGGAAATATTGCACCTGCTCCCAAATTAAAGATATCCAAGGATTAAGAACCTGGGTTAACCAAGTGATTAATTTCCCATTGCAGCAACCACAAGCCTGGCTGGTTTGGCTCTGCTTTGTAGCCAAGGAAGGCCATTTCTTGCTAGATTAAAGATATTTTTTTCATCAGGCAATTTTCTCCCCAAGAAGTTCTTCTCCAGTCGCTTCTCAGTTTCCTTTTCCAATGAGCCAACCAGATCAAGATTTCTGAGCCTGCCATGCCAAGGTTTCCTCTTCACTCTTCAGATAATATCTGTAGTCCTTTTTCCACGCCCTTTCTCATTTTTCAGGATCTTCTCCAAAGCAACAATTTCTCTTGTCTAACCACAAACTAACTATCCCAGCATCTGCTGAGAAATGATCCTTCAGGTTTCAGCCATGTGGCTGGGTTAGAAATGACAGGAAAAGAGTCAGGGTGTTTTACAAAGGTAAAGAAATAAGGATGTTTTCATCTTCCCTTTCTACATTCTGAGATTTGGCCTCTTCTCCCAGGGAACAAGAGATAGGACAAGGGGAAACGGCCTCAAGCTGTGCCAGGAGATGTTCAGGTTGGGCATCAGGAAAAACTTCACTGAAAGAGAATTTAAGCATTGGAACAGGCTGCCCAGGGAAGTGGTGGAGTCACTACCCCTGGAAATGTTCAAAAAATAAGATGTGGCACTTGATTCAGGGAAAATAGCGGTGGTGGGTGAAAGGTTGAACTTGGTGATGTTAGAGGTCTTTTCCAGCCTTAATTATTCTATGATTTGTTCATTTCTATTTACAGTGAAAACTGATAATAAAAAAATCACTGCAGAATCTGTATTTGGGGGAACTCATCTATCTGGGGTGTGTGGGTGTGTCTTTCCACCTTCATTTTCTAAAAGAGACGGAAAGTTTCAGAACTGGGATCACTCCCTCCAGATTCTTGTCTTTCCCCCAGTCATGGAAATGGGGCCAGGAGCACCCACTGGCACTGGCCCACATCACCCACACCAACAACATCAAAGTCTTTGCCACTGACCTTTGCCCTTGGCCAACCTGCTGATGAGCTCCCCAAAAAGCAGCTGAGCTTCCAACAGACCTGACTCCTACCAGGAAGACACCACCAAGCCCATAGCAGTGCTGATCCTGGACTGCAGGGATCCCTGAAAATCAGGCTCCCAAGGAAAGCTGGCTAATTAACAGATAAGCCAAAGTGCAGCACTTTTGGGTGGTGGGGAGAGGTGAAGGAGAGGGAGGGGTTGCTCAGATTCATGCCTTGGGAAGGCTGAGCTGAAACAGAGACTGGACAGAGCTAAGAGAATAAAGTAGGTATTTATTGAAAGGCTTTTAGGGTATACCTTGGGCAAGACAAGAGCTTGGCCAGGGTTACACCCAAGGTAGACTTAGAATGGTCACAAAAATGGCTAACTGGTCACGAGGTCTTACATTTTTATAAGTTTTGGTCCATTTGCATATTGGGGTTTAATTGTCCAATTACAGTTTCAGGTTGTGAGGTCTCATCCTTTGTTCATCCCTTCAGCCCATCATTGTTTATGCTTTTGGGCCTGAAAACTTGTAACAGTAGTCTTTGGTCTTCAGCAGGAAAAATATTTGCTTTGTCTTTTCTGTGAAGAGAATTTACTAACACTTAATATAAAGCTCAGAGCTGCACACCTCAGCAGCACAGAATCTGAAAAACATGAAAGCTAGAACTGAAGGCATCAAGATGGGGCCTGGTGTGGGTGTTTTAGGGGAGCTTTCTTTACATGTCCTGAATACCCCCACCCTGACCATGTCCAGGGAGGACCAGGACCACCTGGCTCAGAAGCAGAATCTCACTGGATGTTGGATGTGGGACCCGGTGTTGGTTTGGAACAGCAAAAGTGAAACGTCACTGGAGGTTAAGGAGTGCTGGGCTTCACAGACAGAGCTTTGCCCCATATTGTTCTAGAGCTGAAACAGAACCCATGGAATGCATAGAGGTGAGTGTTCCACCTCTCCTCCAGGAATGCCACGAAGAAATACAAAAATGAGGGCAAGGGCAGAGCAGTGCTTCCCCAACACCCTCTTCCAGCCTTGAGTGCGTTTCTGCCACGTGACATCCTGAGCTGGATAAGCTGATCTTGTGTTTAATTGCCCTTGATAGGACATTTTTCCTCCACCCAACTGCCCAGTTGCTTTTCTGAACCCTCATGAACCTGCAGCTTGGCCTGGAGTTGATCCCATGGCCTGGTGTCAGGAGGCCAAGCTTCTTGCAGACATTTGAGGACGCAGTGGGGGCCAGAGGAGCCCTATCAGCCTTACCCACTGCTGAACTCCTGCTGACTCTGACAGGAGCCAGCCAGACTCCCCGGGATGCTGAGCACAGGCCACATCCCAAACAAACAGGAGGGAAGAGGCAGAAATTTGCCCGTGTGAAAAATGAGAGGGGGAAATAAGGGGCGAAGCGAGAAGGGAAATGTCTGATTCATTATGAGCTTGTTTTGCTTTTGTCTTCTCCAAGGAGGAAGAGGATGGAGCGCCGTCGAAGACAGAGACAGAAGGATGTTTCCTGGCCCAGCCTGGGAGAGGATCAGATAATGGGCAGATAACAATAGAAATGATGACTGAGACAAAACTCGCTGTGCAGAGAGAGCAGCCGGCCCACCATCGGCAGGGGAGGCTGAAGAGGAAGAGGCAACAGCAAAACAGCTTCAGTGCATGAGATGGCTGGTCCAGGTAGGACCTCTGCAAGCTCAGACCCTCCAGGACTTGCTTACCCCATGGCATGAGTCCTTCCACACGTTTATTTGAGGTCTGAGCATGCAGCAGTCCCATGGATGTGGCTGGGGATGGGCAGTGACATTTTACCACGACTCTGCCCACCCCAGTTTGTGTTTCTACTCTTGTTGTCCCCTCAACAGCACTTCAGAACTGGCACCCAAGCACTCCATTTGAGTCCCCATCACGTGGGATTCTCACTAATCTGATGGGTGCAGAGGAGAAGGAGCAGTAAATGAAGGGGCAAGAAATGAAATTAGCTCTGAAGGTCTTCTCAGAAAGGCCTGTTTTAGTTTCTCTGCTGCAAGCAAAACACGTTGTGGTCCTCACTTGTCTCCAGGGCTCAACATGCAAACAGTCACCCAGGGTATGCAAACACAGATGCAAAAGTGCTGGTAGGCAAATGCCAAAGCCACAGGCTGAAGCTTGTTTGGGATGGATGAAAAGTCCAGTTGTTCCCCCAGCACTGCCAGGGCCACCACTAACCCATGTCCCCAAGTGCCACATCCACAGGGCTTTCAAATCCCTCCAGGAATGTGACTCGAGCACTGCCCTGGGCAGCACATGTAGGTACCACTCAGCCTCTCCTCTGGGGAGAGCAGTGAGGGGACGATGGCAGAGAGGATGAAGCTCACACGTGTGCACAGGATTTTCCTGGGGCTTTTATTTGCAGTTCACTGTAAATTCCTGTGGTCTCAAGGATAAATTTTGAAGGGTTACAATGGCTCCTGAGTAGCTTTTTGGAGCTCCATGGACCCTAGAAAAGCCTGAAGTCTGACTGTCACTATTAAATAGGATTGTAGGGGTCTACAGCAAGACATATGAATGCTTGTTATTCCATTTCAAGGAAACCTGCTGAGCTGACCAGAGCTACCACACCATTGGGGTGATAGATTTGCAGCAGACACCTGTCTAGAGCCACAAAATACAGCCCCTCATTCACAGTGAGCCACACAGCAGCTGAACTCAAACTACAAAATCAAGGTTATCCTCTTCTTGATCACCCTGTGAACTGGGCACCAGTGAAACAACAAAGTAGGAGTGAAACAGGGTTGTTATTAATGACACAGTGGCAAAGAGGAGGCTCTAGGGAGACATTTAAGGGGTTCCTAAAAAAAAAGAAAGAGGGACTTTTTCTTTGGGCAGACAGTGACAAGGAATGGGTTTTATCTGGGAGAGGACAGGTTTAGATCAGAAACTAGGAAGAAATTCTTTACTCAGAGGATGGTGAAGCCCTGGCAGATGTTTTCCAGAGAGATTGTGGCTGTCCCATGCCTGGAAGTGTTCAAGGACAGGTTGGGTGGGACTTGGAGCAACCTGTGATAGTGGAAGGTGTCCCTGCCCATGGCAGGGAGTTGGAAAAACATGATCTTTAAGGTCCCTTCCAACCCAGATGATTCTATGGTTTTATGATTCTAATTCATGTATGGCTTCTGCAAGTGGCTTTATGCACTTTATGAGGGGTGCCTTGGCAGCAGCATCTTTACCAGGCCACTGGGCTTGAGTGAAGCAGAATAGGAAATTAACTTAATTATAAGAAGAGGAAACCTAAAAGCATCTTCTGGTCCTACCTTCACCCACAGAGCCAGGAGGAAAGGACAAGCATGGAATCCCACCAAGGAAGGAGCAGAGAGTTCCTGATGAGGTCCAACCCCCCAGAGACTGCTCCAAGAGGGAGTCACAGTGGGCTTGAAAATACTGATTTTGGTCAGTGTTTGTTGCTGCTGACTTTGGCCAAAGCCTGGCTGCCACGTGGGCTGGGGGAGCTGAGTGAAACCAGGCCACGGTGGTCATGGATGATGCTCAGATTTGGCTCCAAACGTTCTCTGCCCTGCCTTGACAACCTCACTGCTGCTCTTTCCACTGCTGAATCAGCCAAATCTGACATGTTTGATCCTACCTGGCCATAAACCTCATGTTGCTGCAGCAACAGAACTCCAATGTGCTCCTCTCTTCCTGTGCAACAGCTGAAGTCACTCTGTCCCTGCTGCTGTTGTGAAGGCGGGTCCTGAGGGTTTAAACTTAAAATATCTTGAGTTGGAAGGGACCCACAAGGATCATCAGGAAGCAAAGCTGATGAGCCCACACCATTGCATTATGACTTCATGCATGAGGATTCGTTTGTCCTTTCCATTTAATCCCATTTTTTTTTTTCAAGGATGCTCCATTGTTGGCAGGATTTTGAAAATAGATGTTTAGAGATGTGAAAATTCTGGGGAGGGGGGAAGGACCCTGAGTGTAACAGCCAGTGAAAACCTGCCCAGGAGAATGTTGTTAGGGATGATCCATACTAGAAGACAGGGCTCATGCTGCCACCAGCAGCTGGGTCAGTCCTGCTGCAGAAAGCCAGGTCTGACCCTTCTGGGACTTGCAGAAGGGTCCAGAGAGGACATTTATCTCGATGAGTGAACACCCCAATTAAAAATATTGTCTAGATGGGAGGAGCAGGAATTATGCTCATTAAATTGCTGGTTAAAAAGAAAAAAAAAAAAAAAAAAAAAAAAAACCAAAAAAAAAAACAAAAAACAAAAAAAAAAACAAAACAAAAACAAAAAAAAAACACCAAAAAACAAAACCACAACACCAAACCAAAAAAAAACCCCAAAAAACTCTGCTCAGTTTGTGCTGGTAGCCCCCCTTCACCACCCAGCCAGCCCTCCCTCCCTGCTCCGTGCAGCAGAAGAGCTCCTATCTCCTGAGAATCCCGATAAACCCTCCTCTCGCACCCTCCCCTTCCCCCCCGAAATAAAAGTGAGCTGTCTTAGTGCTAGGATGCAGAAACCACTTCCAAGCCAGCATTACATCAACATTGCAGCTGATAAAGGGATGCACAATGGAGTGTTAGACTAATAGAAAAACACAGCTCAGATAAGGCAGGCTCCTGATAGCCTGGGCTGATGTAAAATGCCATTGTCTCCCTCTCTGTCAGCTGAGTCACTGGAGCGATAGGGAATTCCAGTGGCAACGGGCAAGTCAGGGGTCAGAAACCACAAACCCTGGGCAAGGCAAATCCCCCGGTGTGGGCACCGCGGGGCAGATGGAGCTGGGGTGGCTGGGGGTGCAGCTGGTGACGAATTCCCTGTGGCTTAAGGGACAGGGAGGAGGATGATGGATGGAGAGGGTCCAGCCTGCAGGAATGTGCCAGGCTCTGTGTGCGGCAGAGATCCCTCAGCACCACCAGCCCTGGCACGGGACCCACCCACCTCTTTCCATGGCTTTTTCTTTCTGTTTCACCTCCCTCCCACTGCCTCATCCATCTCTTGCGTTTTCCCCAGTTCTGAAACCAAAGGAGAGTGGGAAACCAGCTGGAGAACGCAGGGGAGGGGACGCTGGTGGCACTGCAGTGTCCCAAGTCCCTTTGGGTCCAGAACATCCCTTCCACGGGGCTTGAGCAGGCACAAGAGGAGCCGAATCTCGTCTCCAGCTGCTGTCCCACGTTAGTCTGAAAGATAAAGTGGGAGAGGCGCGGAGGGACACCCTGCCCGCACCCAGCCGGTGCCAGGGGCCAGAGGATGTCTGTCTCCATCCCTGCTGTGAACGGGAACTCCCAGAGCCCGCCGAGGGCTGCGATAGTGCCCTGCCTGGCGGGTCAGGCTGTTTTTCCCTCTCTGGGCTCCGCTCTCGTTTTCCTGTGCTGCCCTTTGATCTCGTCTCGCACGGGGCTGCCCCAGAGGAGGAACTCCAGATTACGTGACGGGGTTATGTCATTTTTCCAGCGGACGTGCTGGCCTGGTTGGCAGTGGAGAGGGCTTTTTTTTAGCACCGATGCTGCTGCTCCCGTCGGGAAGGTAGGTCTTGGAGCAAGCCTGGAGTGGGGATGCTGCAAAAGCCCCGTGTCGCTGGGAAAATCCAGGATCCAGCACGGGCTCAGGAACCAAACCTGGTCTTTCTGTGCTTGCTCACACCTCAGTGAGAGTACGAAGACTTCAGAGTCTGCCACAAGGCATTGGGTGCAAGATCAGCCCCGGCTGAAAACTTGGTGTAAAGGCAGAAAGTGGGTTTTATGTTGGGAAATGGGTGATGCTTTCCCCCAAATGCTCGGAGGACATTGCACATGACAGGGGTAGGAAGCACAAAACTCCGCTGATGGAGAATGAAGTCTGGCTAAAAAGCTTCAAAGATTGCCCTTCTGCTTCATCAGAAGGCTTACAAACAAAAATAAAATAAAATGTTTTTTCTGCAATGCTTTCTCACGTATTTTCTTCTGAATAACTTCTGAGTAAGACCTTTCTCCTTTTCCCAAACTTTCTTACCTCTCTGGTCAACTTAGGAACCATTTCCTCACTATCCAAAGATAGTAGCAAACCCCAAAATGTTGAAGAGTGCAAAAACAAAGAGGATGGAAGCCTATGATTTATGTTTGTGAAGAAGTCAAGATGCCCAGAGAAAGCTGCTGAAGGTAGAAGATTGTGGAGGACACCCTGTCACATAAGAAGCTCTGACTCTTCATTTCCATCTCTACTCTCATTGTTTCAATAAACTGCTGCTGACTAAAAATACCCCATGACAATCCCAATGAACCTCTTGTCAGTGTGGAAGGAGATCCAGTCAGGATCTGGTTTCTAACACCAGCTAAATGGCTGGAGTGCAATTTCTTGTAATAATGCCTGGATTTAGAGTTGAGGTGGACCAGGAAGGAGAGAAGGTCCTCTCTGTCTGGGAAAAGGGAGGGATGAAGGATCAAATCCCCGTGCTCATGAGGATTTCTGGGGATAAGTTTGTGCCCAGGATTGCATTGGTTTGTAGAGGTCTCTGGATCACAGAATCATGGAAAATTTCGGGTTGGAAGAGACCTTAAAAATCATCTCATTGTACCCCCCTGATACAGACAGAGACTTTCCACTAGACCAGGTTGCTCCAAGCCCCATCCAACCTGACCTTCAGGCAATCAATATTTCAGAGGTTGACCTCAATTTTCTCAAAACTCAGTATCCTGCTGGAACTCCCCATTCCCTGAGGGAATTTCCTGAGGCAGACGTGGGCCACATTCTGCACACGTGGGCATGGATGAGGGCTTGCAGTCTGCCTGCACTGATCACCTCTGGGACAGAGCAGGAGAAGAGGCCTGGCCTTGTATGGAAACTCCAGGGAGATGCTCACAGGAGAAATTCATCATTTGCGCTGGAACACCAACAAACACCTCTGTTTTCCTGGGAAATCTTTACTGACTACAAATTGTGAAATTTTCCAAGGAGAAAACACTGTTCCACACAACGAAATGCATCACCCCTTCAGAAAGAAGGAATCTCTGGAAAAGCCAGTCTCTTCCAGAAGAATCCATGATCCCTTTGACTCAAGACTGCTTGAAGAAGAAGGGCTCTGCAGTGTTGAAGTGCAGCCCTCAAAAGGAGGATGATGAAAGCTGCTCGAGGATTAAAGATCCAGTTTATACAACCTCAGTGCTGACCCATTTCTCTCCCCTGACCTTGCTGGGTTTTAGATTTGTCTGGATGGTGGAAGCTGTGTTGTGTTAACTGGAGAAGTGGTTGGGGACTGGGGAAGAGCTTTAGAAACTCAGGGAGAAGGGATGTGTGAAGTAGATTTGGGATTTCAGGGAAGAGAACAGCCTGGGTCTGGTCTCAAATTCCTGCAGATGTCCCATGGCTGTCTTTTTTTCATGGAATCACAGGATCAGTGAGGTTTGGAAAAGACCTCCAAGATCAATGAGTCCCACCTTCCATTTTGGAAATGCTTTGGTGGGAATAGTTATGAAACACAAGAGTCTCCAGACCAGATCCTCAAAGACATCCTGACACCTGTGGGATTTTCTAATTGATGTGGGGATAGTGGGGTCTTCATGAAACACTCTTTACCTCCCACAGTACAAAACCTCTGGGGAGATCCTTTAACTTAGGGAAATGCACTGTTTCTCTTCCTGGGTTTCTCATCTTAAAAGATTGGGATGGGATTCAACTGAAAGTTCCAGGAGCCTAAATTCAGGGTTTAAGACAAGGTTTAGGTTTTCCTTATTGAAGATGCACCAGAGCAGCCAAGATGCCCTCATGGGGCTGGAAGGCAAAGGGAACACAGGTGACTCACATTTTTCTGTCCAGCAGCTGGAGATTGAGTGGAATACAAACTCAATGATCCCTGTGGTTCTCTTCCAACATGAGATATTCCATGATTCTATGATATCCCAAGGCTGGGATGTACTGGGAGAGGAGCTATGAGGATAAACCTTGGAGAGGGCATCTGGGCTGCCGCAGACAGTTTAGATCTGGAGATGCAGGATCCCACCCTTATGGGATCCTCACCCTTTTTCAGGAGAGACAGAGACTGCTGAGTTTCTGCTGGGGAAGAAAAATACAGCCTGTCACTGAACCCTTGAAAGGTTTCCGGCTCTTGGATTAGATGACCTCAGTATGCCTTTTCCATATCTGCTGCCACAGATATAAGGCTTACTTGAGTCTGCTGGGAGTTCTTGGACAGAACTGCTCTTTTTTTTCTATTTTTTTTAATAGGGAAAGCCTATTTGTTTAGTTGGTATTATTATTATGGTTGTTACGCTTTTATATGGAAATGTACCCATTGCAGCGAATCCTGTAAAAAAATTATCAGTGCTAAATGGAATTTCTGCTCAAAATTATCACATTTCTCACCCAATAGCTTTGAAGACATTTACAGTCCAAATCAGGCATTTAATTCCCTGTTTCTCAGTACAGGATCAGTTTTGACTCTTTGGACATCTCATTTTACTCTTTCTCCATGAACATCCAGGGTTAGGCACAAGGCTTATGCCTTGTTGCTTATAATCAAATGTTAAATTATCTTGTCTCCCTTCTCCAAACCCTTTGTAGGTCGGTGGTCATGGCATCCCATGGACCACCACATTCTCTGAAGGAGGTATGGGAAAGGAGGACAGTTGTGGTTTGGATCAAACCCTGGTGTGATCCCAGCCCCTCTCCTCAAGGATTAAAAATGGTTCAGACATGAATCACTCTTCTTTAGAGCAAAGGTGCTGTCATTTGCAGGTGGTGCCTTTCCATGGCCTCTGCCTGCTTAGGTGTGAATGCAGATCTGTTGTGATGCTCTGTAGGGCCAGGCTTCCACAATATTGATCATGAATTCTGGAATTGGATTCTTTATGGAAAACAGGCTGGCTTAAGAAGCTGGCTTCGTTTTGGAAGTGATCAGCTTGGCATGCCTCAAAAACATCTTTGTTTTCACACAGCGCTAAACACATTCATGGAATCATGGAATCAGTCATGGAACCATGGAACCGTGGAACCATGGAATCATGGAATCATGGAACCATGGAATGGTTTGGGCTGGAAGGAGACTTAAAACTGACCCCGTTCCACCCCATGCCATGGCAGGGACACCTTCCACTAGCCTAGGTTGCTCCAAGCCCTGTCCAGCCTGTGCTTGGACATTTCCATGGATCCAGGGGCAGCCACAACTTCTCTGGACAGCCTATGCCAGGGCCTCGCCACCCTCATCATAAAAATTTTCTTTCTTATATGTAACCTAAATCAACCCTCTAGTTTAAAACCATTAACCCTGGTCCTACCTCCTGCTCTGAGACTGGAAAATTGTAAATTATAAAGTGGCCTGGAGTCCAGTCTTCCCAAAACCATTACTGAATGTCTTGGCCCACCTCAATAAATTGATTTTCCTGAAGGAGACACCTCCTGGTCTGATCATTGCCACCACCAACCTCCTGAGAGCAGCTGTGGGGTTAGGAGAGATGTCACCGACCAGAAATCTAATTTTTGCCCACAAATTGTGGATGCACCAATCACTGCCACTAGAAATACATCCTTGTGAAAGCAGGTGTGCAAGGATGCCAATGTTCTATCTGAACACCAGCAAATTGAAAAGTCCAGGCTGATTTAGTTTGTTTTGCTTTTCAGGGAAGGGAAAGGAGTTTCATTTTCCATCTGTGTCTTTATGCCGAAGTTTGGACTTGTAATGACCGCTTGTGGCTTGAATCAATTTGCAACTGAGGGGAAAGGAAATTTTTCACCCAAAGAAATTCTGAATCAGGTGTGTTCGTTTTATAAATATATTTTGAAGAAAAGCAATTACTCTCAGAGCATGTCTTTCCACGGGAGCAGAAGGGTTTATATGCTCTTGGGAAATATTACTGCTGAATTCCCCGCTTTCTGGTCACAAAAATTCCATGCCCACTGCAGAAAGAAATACGGGGACACAGGATGGGACAACTACAGCAACACTTTGGGTTGTCCTATCGCCCTAATGGGAATATCATCCTTCCCTTCCTGTGGTGCCCATGGGAAAGGGTCTTGGAGCTGGAGGTCCTGGCATGGAAGGAGACATGGGCAAGCACGAAAAAGGAGGGGGGATGAGGATGGAAAAGGCAAAAGGAGGGGGGATGAGGATGGAAAGGGCAAGGGGAGAGGTGAGTTGTATCGATTGGTGTGTGAAAGGCTTCCCGGGAGCCCCGTTGCTGAGAGACAGCCCTGGGAGATGCAAGGCTGGAATTAATAACTGCTCCATTGGGGCCCTGTTTGCTCTCCTTGCCCAGAGCCCGAGGACTTTGGTCGCAGCTTATCGCCCCGCCGAAAGCCCCAGGAATGCAGTCACAGGCAAATGTGCTCGTTCACACGACATCTATTAATCAAACGGCTCCCCCACCCTTTAACCCTTCCCGGCTCAGGGGAGGGGGGAGGAGGTGAGCACGGCTCTGCTTTGTCTAAAATCAGGGTCCCAGGGGTCTCTTCAGAGCAACCAGAGATGGGGGTAGGTTACTCCAGTTAAGACACCCCTCCCTTACTCTGCATCCAGGGTTTTTCTGAATTCTTATGGAATTTGTTTTAGTACCTGCACATGAAGACATCATTTTCCAGTGGAAGCCAAGCACCTAACCACCCTAAAACGCTTTGAAAGCCCCAAATATTGTCACTGAAAAACTATCATAGACTTCTCTTCCTTTCACATTTCAGGTGCTGCTTGCACTCACGCCACGGTGGTTCTGCAGCTCCCCTGAGCTGAGGTTCCTCTGCAGATGTGCACATCTGTAATGGGATTCTCTCTGCCCTGAAGAGCACAGAGCCTGTCAGACACACTCTGGGGACACAAAACACCACAGGCAAATGTCTCTGCTGCTGCTTGGAGGAGGTAGGGTTTACCCCAGCTTCACAAAATCATGGAATCATAGAATATCCTGAGCTGGAACTTGGCATGTCCATGGCAACACCAACCACGCCAGAATTATGGAATCATGGAATCGTTAAGGCTGGAGAAGATGTCTGTGATTATCCAGTCTGACCACTAACCCAGCAGGGACAGGTCCTGAAGTGCTGTGTCCCTCATGTCTTGCTGCTGGGTGTTTTAGTCTCTGAAATGTGCAGAGAAGTGTGTTCCTGCCTTCAGAGGCTGAGGAAGATTTTCAGGCTCCTGACCTGAAAGCAGTTGTTTAGCCAGTTAAATTAACCAGAGAGACTCTGTAGGCCCTCCATGGTGAGAGAAGAGGCGGTGGCACCTCCTGAGGACAATTTAGTGCACCAAAATTAGGTAACATCTCCTGGAATTCATCACCTGCTGATTTAAGTGTTATAAAATGGCCAGGATGGACATTGCTGCAATGGTTACCCTGAGATGTCACCTCATCCTTGCCCACACCCTGAAATCCATGGGTTGGATCAACAAGTCAATCAAAAATACCCTTCAGGAAGGTAGCAAGGATGCTCCAGTGCTGTAGGACACGTGTGAGCCTGGGAAATGCCACTTGGGCATTCAGAGATGGCTCCTACAGAGGATCTGGAATGACATCCCAGGAGAAGCAGCTGGGACAAGGATCCCTCCCACCCTCCAGATGGACTCTGAGCAGCCTTTGGTGTGGTGACCTGGAGTGGAGGCTGGCTGATGCTGCTCCTCCCTGTCCTCTGTCCCCTGTTCCTGGATAAACAGTGCCCCGTGATAAGGTGACCATTTGTGAAAGGGGTGGGGACTCAGCAGCCTCAACAAGCATGGTCAGCTTCCCATCACCTCAAGTTTTCCACCCCAGCTGGCACCTCCTTGCCCAGTGCCACCCCAGGAGCCCTGTTGGGTGACAGGGTGAGGCTCTGGCTTTTGCCCCAGGCCAGACCAGGCTGGAGGATGGGGTGGGTGACTTTTAACCTTCCCACACCAGGAAGGAAAGATGGATTTTTGTGCGTCATGTCCTGAGAAGTTTTTAGCCCTGGGTCCTGTCTTGTTGGCCTCGTTTCAAGAAGGAGGAGCACGAGCTCAAGGATTTTGAAAGAAGGCAGATGGCACCGTGCCAGAGGCAGGATCTGGGGCATTTTTAGCAGCTTTTTGGGTTGTTTGCCTGATTCATGAAATCTCAGAAGGCAAAGTGCCAACCCTCTTCTTGTCAGAGCAGGTTTCACCTGTTCATGACAGTGAGAAAAAAAAGGACATTTTTATTATCTTGCATTTTTAGGCATGCAAAGTTTGGGGGTTTTCCTAGCTGTCAAAGAGTGAAGCACATGTTTTGGGGTTGAACCAGTTCATTTCTGAAGCATCACCACACTCCAACCCCTGTTTTGAGCCTTCCACATTTTCCCCTCCAGATCCAACTATGCCTAAAATCATGGATTTCTTTTGGATGAAATAAATCCTAAAGATGCATTACAGCTTCCCAAGGGTGTGTTTTCTATGGGAATAGAGTAAACCCCCTCTGAACCATCTGCAGTGGGGACATCACGTGCTCAAGGCCAATATTTTGGCTGCTTTGCCCTACTCCTATATGGCCACCTTTCCTTCTGCTTTTCCACAAGTTATTGAGTAGGATTTGCCACGTGTCTGTTCAGCAAAGGGACCTGTTGTGGTCCCTCCATGAAAGACAAGCAGTAATCAGAACTGATTCCTCATCCCATCCCTTATTCCTGATGGCTCAATGAATAGAGAAAAAGAGCTATGAGCAGGAAAAATAAAAGTATTAGGAGTTCTGCAGCTCAAACAACCTCCAGCAAACCACGTATTTAGAGGCAAGAGGGAGAAAAAATAATCCACAAAGCAATTCGACACTTTTACCTGTAAATACTTATTCAGCCAAACTCGAGTGGTAAGGACATGACACTCTCCAAGCAGATTAAGACCTCACTGGAGAAGAAAATCATTCTTGCTTCCCCTCTTCCCATATTGTTCCCAAAGAGTTAACAGCAAAGCAGGCCTGCAATTACCCGGGAATAATGGGGTGTGATTGGGGCACTAAAGAGGTGGAATTGATTTTTTTTTTTTTTCCAGGCTTTCAGCTCCAGAAGCCCCTCCCTGACTTCCTGGTAACTCATGACCAGCAGGGTCAATAGAGCAGAAATCCTTCTAAAGGGCCAATCTGTATTTGAATTATTTAAACAATGTAGTACAGCCAAGTTAAATGGGGCTTATCAAACGTTACACCTCTCCAGGCACAATTGGAGACAGAAGGATATGAGCTGCTGAACACTCCACCGATGGCATGGAGAGAGCTGGAAAAATAGGGAGAGAAAAAATGGACAAAAAGGCAGGCTGATTTGGACAAGGGAAGAAGCAGGTGCCTGTCCAGAGATGGTTTTTTTTTTTCTCCCATTTGGAGACCCTCCATTCTTATCCTGGAGATTGGTTTTACCATCCTTATAAACCCCCCAGTCTGGGGGTATTTAACTCCTTAATCAGCATCATCTCCTCCACTTAGGATGAGAGCTCCTGGAGGCATCTGGGGGATCCAAGTCTTTTCTTCACCCTTCTGGAAAGGAAAATAAGGAAGGAGTTGTTTCCATGTCACACAGGCTGGGGTTTGTTATCCCCAAGTGTGCACTTTGCCCAGGGAGGGCTGGGACATGGAGCTGCCTCCAGGGCACAGTGGAAAAAGAAACAGGAAAACAGTAATAATAGCAATAGTAATAGAAATAGTAATAGTTATAATAAATTATATATTAAAATATATTATTATATATTATGTATGATATATATTACTGCTTCTGCTTCTGCTTCTTCTTCCTCTGCTTCTGCTTCTTCTGCTTCTTCTTCTGCTTAAATTTTCCTTCACATTTGAGAGCCAGACAACAAACTTTCATCAGCTGAGAGAGGTTAAGGAACTTGCCAAGCAGCACCAAAAGGTAGCTCAGAGTACTTTTTTCTTCCATAAAATCATAGAGTTTGCTTAGTTTTGGGAGCTGAGAATACATCCAGGAAAACAGCTCTTGATTTTCTTATGAATGTGAAAGTAAACAAGAATCCAACTGGGTGTTTTCCTGGTCGTTGATCCTGCTTCACCCAAAAAATTTTCTGTATTTCAGGTGACCAGATGTGCATTGGGAAGCTCAGGGAGCCCCAGGTGGGATGCAGGGGGTAAATATTTCACAGGTAATTCGTGCACTGACATTTTCACATGACTTATTTGACCTGGAGAGAAAACAAATGTGTTTGCAAGTAAGAAAAAACCTGCAAACAGACCCCAAAGGAGCCTAAATTCACTAGATGATGTATGGATGGATGAGAAATATTTCACCCACATACAGCTCTGCAGTAAGGATAGAGGGAGAAAGGATTTGTAGGGATTCATGGATCAAAACTGTATAAATATTGGTTAAATGAGCCACAAATGTTTCAGCAGAAAGCCTCAAGTTTAAAGCAAGTGAGAAAAGAGGGGGAAAAAAGATTAATAACGCTGGCTTAAGGACACACATTCTTCACTTACACAGCTACTGTGCTGCCTCTGAGCTAATTAACCCTGTTAATTAATGGGGGTTCAGGTATCAACCCCCAGAGAGCTGATTTTTGTGGGGGCAGGGGATCTTTGCTCACCCTGAGCTGAGCTGTCATGCCCAGGCTGGACCTTCAGCTGGAACATGCAGGCAGAGCTGGCCAGGAAAACCCAGAGGGAAACATTTCCTGCTGTGAAAGGCTCTCCCATCCAAACTGGAACATTTCAGGAGACATTGCTGATTTCACTGAGGTTGGGTTTTTTTCTATTTTTTTTTTAAAAAAAAAAAAAAAAAAGAAAAATAATGAGGGGAAGGAGAGGAAAGTTTTCCTGACTCTGTTCCATCCTTTTTATCAGAAGTTAGGACTATAAGAAGGTGCCTCGCGGCTCAAATCCAGCCCGGTGCTATCTCAGTATTTGACATTATTTGTCATTTGGGGAAGAATTTCAAAATGTTTAGATTTCCTTACGGTTCAAAACGAAGCCCCAAACTCAACCTTTCCTCCCCCTCCTCGCCTTGCCACCCTTCCCCAGCCGTGTTTTCAGGGACTGCAAATCCCAAAAATGGTTTTTTTTGGGGGGGATGAGGTCTGAAACACAACTGGGCACTGCGCTCGCTCACTCGGCCGTGTCGGATCCAGCCCCAGGCAGCCTCTGCCTCCCCTCCACGGGGGAGTCCTGTCCCTGCCAGCTCTGGACGTCACATCTCCAGCGGGTTCTTCCACCTTGGACGCCTTGGTGAAGGTCACCGTGGCCAGCAGCCCCTGCTTTCGCACGCCGCCTTCGCCGGGCGATGCCGGGAGGGGACGGGACGGTCACAACATCGGCAGAGCTCAGCCCAAGCAAGAGCAGGGTTTATAAACTCCTGGCCTACCCCTGCAGGCTGCAAGGTCGCCCCTTATCTGGGTTTGCAGAGGGTTTGCAAAGTGCTGGCGGCCTTCCAAATATGTTTGGGAGTTTTTCACTCGAACCTAACTAAGGCTGCCGGACTCCCACATTTGACATTTTCCAAGCGCGGCGGGACGGCGAGGGAACAATGTGTGATTATGGCGGCTGGCTGGGATTGGGAGAGCCGCTGGCTTTCCAAGCTTTTCCAAGCTTTTCCAAGGCTTTTCCAAGGGCTGGAGCAAGTGTGAAGGCTCAGCAGCCCTGCAGGAGTCATCTTCCTCAGGGATGCTGCAGGGTGCAGGGGGCGTCAGGCGAAGCCAAAACTCACCCCTTGAAAGCACTTAAATTGCAGATGGAATAATAAAGTTTTGCAAAGGGGGGAAATAGCTTTATCTCTGCCTGGTTACCTCTGCTTTGCCTGCACCATCATTTGGTAAGACCCTCCAGGAACCCATGTGCTGCTCAGCCCCCTTTCACAAAGAAATGAGACAAAAAGTAGCCACATGGATGATCTGGAGTCCTAAAGGAGCTCTTGGACTTGAACCAGGTATACATTAACCCTTGCGTTGACTCTTCTTCCCTTCCGTGCCTTAATTAATCCATGAGCAGCAATGACTCACCATAATTAAAGAGCTGGATTCGCTAATAGATGTGCCCAATATTGCACGATAATTTAAATGAGCTGAGGTGCCCTAATGCTCAGCTGGGAATATTGCCATTATTTGGGGGGCAAAAGAGAAGAGAGGAAAACCACGCTGAAGACAAAAATACAAACTCACTTGTTGTTTTATTTCCCCTTCTTCCTTTTATCTTGCTGGAAAACTGAGTGTGCAGGACAGGGAGTAAAAGAAAACAAAATAAAAGAGGAAGGAAAACCAAAAAACAAAAGTGAGTGTTTGTCCTTCTTTCTTAAGAAAACAAGTCCAGTAATTTTTTTCCAAAACTGTTTTTCACCCAACAGCTGCCTGCACTTAAAAATGATTTTTTTTTTTGGAGGAGGAGGAGGAATGAAAGGAGAGGAATGGCTGGGGAGAAACGGGATGTGCTTAAATACAAATTGCACTGGAAGTGCAAAGGGGGTTATTAGTCAGACAGGGAGGATTATTTTACATCTCGACCACCTCCACAACCACGCGTGCAAGCGCCTGAATGAAATGTTGCCTTAATCATCTGGTCAAAGTCCTTTGGCTACAAGCAGGGCCTTGTTGTACTGAGGATTAACAGTGGGGAAAAATAATAAGGGATCCTATATATACAATTTTCTGGCTTTGGTTGGAAACCCCAAGGTCAGAGCAAAGCTCTGATTTCAAACAACTGTATTTTGAGTGATCCTGTTTATTCCAAGTGTCTGCTGAGGCTTTGACTCCGAGCTATTAATACAAAATAAATAATTTTCGCACGAGCTATTTTTACCTCCCTTGCCAGAAAAACGAAGCAGAAGCGACACGTGTGAACAGCAGAGAGGGAGCGAGGTGGGGCCTGGGCTTCTGGGATTTTTTTGGCTGCTGGATGACACATGGAGCACTGCTGGCTGAGGATGCTGAGGAAGGCCATCAGCCAGCCCAGTTAAAGATGTTTCTGCAACACATATGGGATGGTGGGGTGATTCCCAAAGTGTGTTGGGCCACGGGTTTTGTGGCATTTTAACTGCTGCTGTTTGAGAGAGGGTCTGACCCGACCCTCTGTGTGCAGTGTGTGAGCCCAGATGATGCAGATGTGCAGGTACAAGATGCTGAGGTGGTGCAGATGCATCCACAGGGCTGTTCTTCTGTGGGGCTCAGTGCAACTGTGGTTTTTTGGGAAGCAGCATCTCTTCACAGGGATCCCTTGAAGAGTCTCGTTCCCTGTGGCATGGGACCCATCCAGGCTGGCTGGAATGCACTTGGACCCAGAGCATTTGGATGCTCAGGGCAGGGAGCAAGAGGTCAGGAGATAAAGGCAGTGAATCCCTGCTCAGCTGTGTTCCCAGCAGATGCCAGGGATGAGCTGTATTTGCACACCTGGTGCCGAGCCCCCTCCCATGCCAATGGTTGTGCAACCACAGCACACTTCCCTTCTCCAGCAGCTCCTTCCCTGCTCCACTTTTTGCAGGTTGATGTCCTGAGCTCACGAGGTCTCTGCACCTGGGTGCAGGATTTCAGGTGTAGTGACGGAGTGAAATGGAGGGGAAGTTCAAATGGTGCCGTGTGCTCCACAAATGAGGGCCTCAGGGACAGGAAATAATCCTGCAAAGCCTCTGCAGAAGCCACTTGGCTTCCTGGGGTGTACCTGAAGGGCAATCTCCTGATATTGTTCTCCAAAAACCAGTTAAAAGTCTTTACTGCTTGTTGTGCACCTCGTGGTGAAGGGGCTTCATGAGGGTTTAGGGGTCCAGAAATGAGGGTGGGCTTGGGGGCACAGCAAGGCGAGGAGAAGGCAGCTGGTGAAGGTGCCAAGTGATTGCCCCTCAAAATCCCAGCCCTGAGGAAGAAATTCTTCCCTGTGAGGGTGGGGAGGCCCTGGCATAGGTTGCTCAGAGAAGCTGTGGCTGCCCCTGGATCCCTGGAATTGTCCAAGGCCAGGCTGGACAGGGCTTGGAGCACCCTGGGAGAGTGGCAGGTGTCCCTGCCCAGGGCAGAGGGTTGAAACTGGGTGAGCTTTAATGTCCCTCCCAACCCAATCCATTCTGTGATTCTGTGATTAACCTGTGTCTATGTCAGGAACTCAAATCAGCCTGGGAAAAGAGGGAATCCATGCTCCCTGCTCCCACCGTGGCCGCTCCATCAAAATAAGCACCAGAGCTCTTCTATCCCTGCTGGATGTGGATCAGGGAGGGATGCACCTGACCCCGGGGTGTTTTCCAGGCTCAGACTCACACAGGTACAAGGAAGGACCTTCAAATCTGCTGGACCAAGGGCCTGGTGTCCAAGGCTCCCTCCAGGGCAGGCGGGGGAAGCGGCTGCTGCGGAGATTGGGAGGCACTCCCTGGAGTCTGGGAGTCTGCAGGAAGAGCAAGCAACTGGAAAACTGCCTGGCATCCACGTCTGAGTCCTGTCCCTTTGGTGCCAGGTTTGAAGGATCTATTGAACTATGTATTGATCAGCAGAGAAAACTACATTAAATTATCAGGTCATAGAAAAATATAATTTTTTTTAAGCTGTAAGGTCTCCAAGACAGGACTGCATCCCACAGTGGTGTAAAATCTCTGTTAAACTACTGAGACGCAGAAGCAGACCAGGCTTTAGATACCCAGGAGCTTCTTAAGGGGAAAAAAAAAATTGAAAATACGGATATAAACACATTCATATCAATTCTGGTTCTGGATATCCAGCACTTGTAATTTTTTATAGGCAGGAGGAGTTCACCAGGGGAAAATCACTGCAAGATCAACTCCATCTCATATTTTTCCACCAATATCTCTTTCCAGTTTGGAGGAAGAAAGAATGAGCCCAGTTTGTCACTGTCACAAGTTACACATTTCAGTTTTCCGTGTTTGGCAAAGTCAGGGCTCGGCTTAACCCTGGCGCAAAGCACCAGTTTGATTCCATTGTCACCCTTGGAGATTCCAGTTGGCATGTTAACATGGCCTGGATGTCAAACACAGCACCTGGACACACAATATTGTAAGTAAATACCAATAAATTCATGTGGATCCTGCCCATCATTCCTGACACAGCTCAGGATCTCCAGTGTGCCAAAGGAAAGTAGGATATAACCCAAATCTGGGGTCCCACCAGCACCCAGGCAGGAGGGCAGAGGGGCCAGCTGGCTTTCCATGAGCCATAGGCATCTATTAACAACCAGCTTCTGGGCTCCTCTAAGTGCACTCAGCCTCACTTGGTTTTATTGGCATCACCCATCTCCCAGTAAATGTGATAAGAGAGGCTGATTAGCCGTGGCCATCAGACTGGGCTCGGAACAAGTCTCCAGCACGGCTGTCTGAAGGCTCCTGAAGCACCACATGTGCTTCCCATGCCACGCTTCCAGGCCCAGGAGGCTCCAATGGAGATTGTCCCTGGACTTCATTGTTTACTTTTAGGCCAGCATCAGAATTAAGACCAATTTAGCTGCCCCTTCTTTTCCTTCTGTTTTTTTCTCCTGGCTCAGTCTAAACATGCATCTCGAGAAAGAGACTCTTTTATTGCCAAGACAACACGTGATAAGGAAAGATCATCTGTCTGCGAGAAAACGACTTCTGTGGGGTTCAGAAAGTGGTCCCAAGGGGCTGATTCCAGCACAGGAACAGCCCCTGGGGAACATTAAGGAATTAAAACCCTCACGATAAGGCACTTTTCCTTTATAGTTTTTTATTTCATAGCAATAGTCACAGCTTAAAGATAAGGGCAACATACATTTTGTTTAACTAGGCTCTTGTTCCTTGGTGTGGGGCTCAGAGTGAACTGGCATCCATCAAACCCTTTTGTGATTTACATGAATACCTGATTCTTCTGATAAGGGAAAGTGTAAGTCAACACAGTTCTGTTGTAATTGGGTGTTACCTGTTTAGATACTGAGCTGCTATCTGGGCATCAGCTCACAGCGAGCTCCACTTTACCTTTCCTTGCTAGGTGCACAGAGAATGTCTCCTGCTTCTGCACTGGCCCCAGGTGTTGCAAGAAGCTGCCTGGGTGCTTTCAGTCTCCTGGAGGTGTCCACAGGATGCTGGGGATGCTGAAAGTCCACGACCACTCAAATAATGACAAGAAAAAATGGCAGAATTAAAATCCCCGTTTAAACCCCAAATCCCCGTTTCTGGTTCAGCACAACCCTTTGTCTCCTCTCTGTGTGTTCTGCCAAAGATGCACGACCATATTCTTATTTTTTCTGACGTAATTATTTGTCTTAGTGAGTAGAATTTCGTGTTTATATTATAAAATAAAGTTTGTATGACTGCAGCAATCTCTGCCCCTCAGCATATCAGGACTCCTTTGCAGTACATGATAGGGACACTAAGACAACTCAAAGCTTGAGAAGTTTGCAGCCTAAAATCGAACCAGAAAAAAAAAAAAAAACAGTAAAGGATTTGGTGACTTCCACAACACAGGACTTCTCAGAGGAGAGACATTAGTTCCTGCCACCTTTAATTAGATGTCAGTGCTCCAGGAGAAAATTGCTTTGCTTCTAAAAGCTCCTGGACTTCCATAACAAGCATAACTTGAAAAAGACAAGGAAGAGAAGACCACAAACAGCCTGAATCTCCCACCTAAAGCCTCTGAGGGCCAGAGGACTGAAAAAATTAAATGTAAATCACTAATCAAACCCACTCATTATGGATAAGGAGTGACCCACAAGCTGCCCAGGGTTTTCTTTCTGCCTGACATCTTTAGGAGAGCTGAGCTCAGGAACCTGAAATGGAGAAACAGCGTGGAATTTGGCCAGGTTTAACACTATCCTGCCACAATTCTGATCTCCCTGGCCTAAGTGACACAAAACTCCAGGGCCCTCTCAGCAGCTGCTGGCGGAGGGGTCAGGAGACCACATCCCAGTGAGATGCAGACTGGGAAGGGCTGCCCCAAGGGCTGTGAAGGGATATTTGCACGTATCTCCACAAACCCAATAATGAATTGGAGTTATTTGCCAGCTCCCAGCTGGGATGATACAAGAACACTCAAAAGTATTTTATTAAACAAAATTATCCTCTTGATACAGCATCACTTCCTTGCCATGAATGGGCTGCTCATGGCAGATCTCCCCAAACCCCAGTGATATTCCATGTGTTAATTCTCCATGGCAGATCTCCCCAAACCCCAGTGATACTCCATGTGCTGATCCTTCATGGCAGATCTCCCCAAACCCCAGTGATATTCCATGTGTTAATCCTACACCACTGCCCACATGGAAGGAATGTTGTTTGCTGCCAGCAAACACCCAGGGCTGCATGAATGAGAGGAGAGGCAGGGCAGATCCAGCCTTCTTCCCTGATGTGGGATCCAGTCAGGCTCAAAGATTGATCCCTCCTCAACCTCCCCAAAATCTTCTGCTCAATGCAAAGCCTTGATGGTGCCTCCTCATTTTGAGGTTTGCATCACTTAAAACACCACTGTGGCCACATCTCCCAAGGGCCCTCTCTCTGGAGCTCGATATGGGTTGGGTGGGCACCTCCTGGCAAGGGGAGATCATGGCTCTGTTGGCTTCAAGTGTCCTTGGAGGCTGGCAATATTTGACACTGGGGGAGAAATGCTGGAAAAAATGCTCCAGCCCATGTGGTTGAAAGGGTTGTATTGGCTTGGGTTTATGAGCTTAAAAGAATTTCTCAGCCACTTTGCTAAGAGCAGGATTTTATGGTGGCACTGAGGAAGGCAGATGTGCAAGATATGTATTTATATAGAATGCTGACTGTGCCAGCACAGAAGAGCTCAGGTTTAAGAGGCAATTTCCTGGCTTAGTCTAATTCTCCTATTAGATGTTTCCCTTCACACTAAGTGAAATTCTGACTGAATTAAAGACCCGCTTTTCCTCTTATCTGCTGCTGCTCTTATCTAACTCCGAGGAAAGGCTGGGAGCAGAGACAGCCAGGGCTTGCCATTTTGCAGCTCTCCTTCCCACTTTTCCCTTGGGCTCACATCAAATGCCTGGAAGATTTGTTAAAAACCAGCCTGTTATGCTCAACATGACCATACAAAGGGAACAGCAATGGAAAAGCCACAAAGTAGGTCCATTTCCTAAATATCTTTTTTCTTTTTTTTCCTTTTTTTTTTTTTTCCTGGGGGTATCTCCCAAAAATGCCTACAAACCCCAGGGAATTTGTCTCCCTGGAGCAGGGACCATCCTTTCCATTAAAATATCCAGGTCTATTCACTTGTGTGAGTCTCCAAGGGTGTCATGAAAAGGGAAAGAATAAAAAAACACCAACGCTGCTCATTCTTTATTGTCACTGCTCCTTTCTGGGTCTGAGCCAGGTCAGTACAACCAGCAGGAGCTAAAACACCTCAGCCCCTCCCTGACTCCACCACTGACTCACTGCTTAGCCCTGGGCAAACCCCTTCACTCATTTTCATAAAATCATAAAATAATGTGGGTCGGAAGGGACTTTTTAGAGGTTTTACCTATTTCTCAGCAAAGTCTCTGTCTTGGTCATAGAGTTTGTCAGTTTTAAGGGAGTGGGATTTGTTGGTCCAGCACCAAACACAGCTCATCCCCTTCTACTTCCAGCTGATCCTCTTCACGCCAGGGTGAAGCAATGTTGGTGCCTAATTAGGGTAGCCGTTAACTAAGAACCACCTTTTATCCTTGGAATTTTCACCAGTCTTGTCCCAGTTTTATTCAGTTTTATCCAGTTTTCCTCCAAGTCCTGCCTTGTTCCAAGCCTCTGCCACCCTCTGTGCTTGAGTGTCCCAGACTTTGCAGTGGAGTTGGCTCTGCCAGGAGCTGCACCTCTCGCTGAGGCCAGCCTTATCAGGGCTGCATTTCCACCGTGTGACGTGTCTGTTCCCTAAATTCCCCACACACTCTCCCTTTAGAGCCCTTCAAACCAAATTAGCCACTCCCCATTTGTTGGAACCC